>CM048826.1:12850635-13217195 GCA_026586065.1 Dioscorea zingiberensis | reverse complement strand
CAAGCCTTAACTCCTGTAAAATTTTCTCGGTCAAGGACTTCCCACTAATTATGCAAATAACAAAAAATAAAACAAAAAAAAAAATACAAGGATCATGAATTTTGCAGTATGGACAATTATACGGATACTGCAACGCACAGGAATGAGCATTTTGATTAGATGTGAAGATCACAACAGTGAACGACTATACACAGAAAACAAATCTTGAATGATCCAAGAAGAATTAAAGACCCATCTAGATAGCAAGAACTAAAGCAGAAGCGGTTTCCTAACAAAATGTTCCACAACAAAAAGAAGAGAGTGACTTTCTATCAATGCAAAACAACACCTGACCAAAAATGAGAAAGAAAGAAATATTTTTTTTTACAAAAAAAATAGGAAGAACAAGAAAAAAAACCCATCTTTCATCATCCAATCATAAATTACCTGCAAATCGTGGTGATGCTTTTAGTATTTTGAGGGTCTCCTCAGCAGCATGCCAAACAACCTATGAAATTTCAATACATGCTCCAAAATATAAACATATGAACCATAAAAGCTTTAAGCTTTAGGGGAATTACCAGAAAAGCAAGAATTACCTCAGATAATACAGCTAAAGTGTTGTTAAATCAAACTATTTTTCACTTATCCAACACCCTTGTTCAAGTTTCCTATATACAAAAGACAAATAAATAAATAAATAAAAATCTAAGCTTGGCGCTATTAAAGTAAGAAGCTGAATAAATTAAAAGTTTGGACTTAAACGGTCAGTACAGATGGTTCCTAAAAGTTTCATTTACCTCATAATTGAACTTCAAATGAATTCATATTAGATCAAAAGTTCATAAAATTATTCATCTCTTCACTCGGAAATATATGATGACATTAATTTGAGATGGATTTCCTCAAAGTCGCTAGTAAAGTAGTCAAATTTTAGTAAATTGAATGTAGATAAATCTCATGTATAATGGACAGAAATTATAGTGCAATATGAAAGATTTGTGTCTCCTATTGTCAATATTATTAATTACAGTGACTATTGATAAATTACAGTGGGCTTATTGTGAACATCACTAGTTTTCTTGATCAACAAATGTAAGAAACAAAACTAATTCCATTTCCATTTCCATTTCATTTCAAATCTTGTTATCATAGAATTGTAAGCATTGCAAAGCTCATCTTTCTAAAACCTAGATCCTTGAAATGAAATGTTGAGTTCACTTCAGCTTACCAAAACTTTATTCAATCACATGATAAATGTAAAGTCCAAGGATTTTTGAAATAAAAAAGATGTGTAATTTCCTTAAATAAATTATAAATTATATAAATTCCCTAAGTGGAAAATTTAAAAGAATAAAACTCTAATTAGGGTTAGAGGAGGTCGTTAGGGACCTAGTTATAATTTCCAAAAGTTTTGAGGACCTGGTGGAAATCATCCTCACTCACTGAGGTTGGACTAAATTGAAACCTAGAAAGGTCTGAGGACCTCTGGATAATTTTCCAGATCAAAACAAATCCCTATACCATTGGTTAAACGGTAAGGATTTGAAGATCTGAGATTGAAGTAAAGCTCGGAGCATTATAAGGGCGACAGTGGGACCACGTGTTGGATTAAAAAAAAATCCATCTCATCAAGTGGTGGATACGAGGCAGAGGGAATTATGCGTGTGGGTGTAACCCCACGGTGCGGGCGTATGAGAACCGTTCATCTTAAGGATTGTCTCCAGATCGAGACACGGTGGATTGATCGGGCCGTCGGTCACAGTTGGATTTGGGCCGTTCATCCAATAGAGTGTCGGATCCGACACTCAGTAAAAGGTTGCAACCGTTGGATGAGATCCAAGTGATCACCATCGTCCATCCGGGAGTACCGATCTCGAGGCACCACCATCACCTCCCTCAGCCGTTTGATACCGCCTCCGCACGATCCGCCATTCTTCCCGGCCGTTACACGCGGGAAGGCCGGTCATTGCCGGCAACATTGCTTCGCAAACGTCCTCGTCGTTTCGTCTACATTGATCTATATAAGTGGCAGCATGGGGTTCGAGTAGGATTATTATTTGAGCGGAGAATCGAAGAAGGGGGACCTCTGTCACCTGCGATTGGAAGGAGAGTGGGCCACTAACTGCTAGTGCCTGTCGAGCTCGTGAGCTTCGTCGTCGTTTTTCAGACGGAGAAGGAGACCGGGAATAAAAAAGGAAGGAGGCCACGGTTGGAGCTCGCCGGAAATCAGAGCGTGACGCCGGGAAGCTCTCTAGAGGTTCTGTTCGTTGTCCACAGTCTACCAGTAAGCTTCCTTCTCTCTGTTATAACGTTTAGAGTAGTGTGCATGAATGGGTGGAGGTCGAGCTCACGAAAACTGGTGGTGGCCGGCAAGAATGCCGCTGCTCAAAGAAGGGTGACTGGGCGCCTGTAGCCTTCCAAAGCACGGTCGTGGAGCGCCGAGGACGCTCGCGATCGCGAATTAGTGTGCGGTGGAGCTCACCTCGGCTGCCGGACTCCGCGCATCGCTAGGGTTCAGCTGATGAAGAAGAAGACTAGAAAGAGAGAGAAATAATAGTTAAAAAAAATAAAATAATAATAAAATGAAATAAACTAAATTAATTAAATTAGTAATTGGTTAATAAAAAAAATCAATTGCTTTGAATTTGATTAAAAGAATTAATCAAAGTAGTTACTTTGGTCTTGAATCACAATTGATTAAAGGATAATTACAATTAAATAATTTAGTTTTGATTGATTGAAAAATCAAATAACTTTAGTTTTTGATTAGATTATTAATCAAAATGATTTAGTAATAATTATTTGATAAAAATTAAGCCTAAATTTAGGGTTAGCCCGTTAACAAGTAAGTTTGGACCATCCTAGTCCCAATCAAATTAATTAATTAAGGATTACCAGGTTTGATTAGAGTGATTAATCAAATAGGAACTTTTAGTTTTGTATATATAGAGGGTTAATGTGGCTAGGATGATTAATTAAGTCAATTAATCTAAAGGTGCCTAAGATTAGTCCGTAGGATTAATTGGAATAGGTTGGAGTCATAAACCTCATCGGGCTTAGTTTATGGGGCCAAATTAGATAAGATAATTAAAGATGACCAACACAGGGTTCATTCCACGACAAATGAGTGTCCGGGTCGACTAATTCGACCAAAGTCGACTTAAAGTTGACCAAGTGTAGGTTAAAAAGTCAACTAAGGACTCGTGAATTGAGGGATAATGGAGTCTACAAACCAAGTAAATGGCCTCTAGGACTGTTTGAGTGGGCCTAAGCCCACCAAAAGCAAGAATGGTGAAGGTACATTTAGTAACGTAGGGGTTTCTAGAATGTTTTGTTAATAATAGAAACTCTATTGTCGATACTCGAGGAGTCTTCACGTACATTACAAGAGTGAAACTAGGAAGGTTAGCAAAGTTAAGAGGTAAGTACTTACACCTAGATACCGCTTATCTTTGATTTGTTTTCGATACTGCGTGTAAGAGATTACATTCTGTGCCTTGAGCTCACTTCTTCGGAGTTTTCTTGGCGATGTTATTATCATGTTTTACTTCATACATGCTATCCTTTTGTTTTTTAAAACTCCACATTGAGCATGTATATTTGTTTCTACATGATGTTGTTATCCTCGATTTTGTTGTGGTCTACCGCCTCTACTTCAAGATGGAAGCATGGGGGCTCCAATAGGAAAATGGATGAGACGGGGATGTGACACTCGGTATTTCTTCTTATGCCGCTACTAGAGAGGCTGATATACTCAGCGGTCCTACCCGAAATCAGTTGGGAATGATCATTCGCCACTGCCTATTAATAGATTAGCCATTATGAGAGGTGTGTACTACTCAAATTATGACCGGGAGGGTCAAACGACAAGGAAGGGTCGTGTGGTATTACAACGCATAGCTAGTTATGCCGACCGGGAGTGATCCGTAGCAGGTTTTTCTTTTGAAACTCAACCACGAGCCCGAGGGTTTACAAGTTGCTAAGGGGTCGGCCTAGTTGTCTTTATTTTGTGGTAGACTCCTGAGAGATGCATTCTTCTTAGGGACGTTGTCCCCTTATTGGACATGTTGTTGTCTTATGATTCTTTGTGACCCTCACATGGGTACTCTTAACTTGAGCTTTCCATTCCTAAAGCTCATTGGAGTTTTTTTCTTTCTCTCATTTACAAATCCCTAGGTTTAGGGGAATCAGGCCAGGAGATTATCTCGGGAGGTCATGTCCTAGGAGATCCGAGGTCCTGAGGGTCTCTCTTGGCGCACCTTTTCTTCTCGAGATGTTGTTTTATGTAGGACCCGTGATAAGGACCTGACTTTTGTATAGGGCCTAAGGACCCTTTACATGAACACTCTATGATTCTTTTGGACTTGAGTATGAATTTATTATGGTTTTCTGTTATGCTGCTTGTTTTACACTTAGGCCTTGTATTCGAAGTTGAGCTTGACTCTACCTCGAGTACTCACGGCCTCGATGCATTCGACGCAGGTTTGGGGCACAGGAACCAGGACGGCGCGTGACAATAAAACTACAAGCACCCAAGAATAAAATCAGACATTACAAAAAGCAACTTTCAAGCATACTGAAACCTTAGCCCCAGCGGAGGTATAATCAAACTACACAACTATAGAGAATTAATACTATTCATTACATCTCCCTCTTTAGAAAGAACTCAGAGTGGGTCTTCACTTACTTCCTCTTAGAAAGAATCAAGCACCAATTTACTCGCAGAAAGAAAACCAAAAACCATCTTATGTTTTCCAGCCGGGTCCAAATGTTCACTCCAGATCAGCTTCAAGGCAAGCCAATGTCCGGGACTTTGCTTGAAGATGAGGAAAAGGCAGAGATCAAAGCTGGGCCTTACCAAAAGACAATGTAAGTTGGCGCATTGACGGAGGAAGCGGAGGACAAGTTGGCATCTAATGACTATGGTTTAAGAAAGACGGGAGGAGATTTTAGAGTTTGGAGTTTTCAGAGGAGAGAAAGTGAACCTAGATAGGGAAGGAGCTTAGGAGTGTAGAGTTTGAGGAGGAGATGCGCAGTTTTCATGGTTTGCTCAGAAAGTTAGTGCTCAAATATCAGAGGAGGGAGAAGTCGGAGGGAGCTTCGCTCGAGGGATTAGGGCTCGATGTTTGGGGCTTAGAGGGAAAAAGAAACGCAGAGGAGAGTTGAGAATTTTGGCTTAATTTCATTGGAAACGCTTGGGGAGAGAGTTAAAATTTTTGGTTGGATTTCATTATAATATTACCGAGGAAATATATTCCTCGCTAACATAAAATCTTAAATTAGATCAATTATACCATGAAGTAAAGCTTCATATACCTGAGCAAAACATGAAATTAGCAGGAATTATTCCGAGAGCTAATTAGCTAGGAATATTTCCTCAGCTGATTTCATAATTAACTCTACAAATGCACAACCATGAAATTAGCGAGAGCAATACATGTCCCTAGCTAATTAGCAAGGGAATATTTCCTTGGCTAGTTTCCATACTCAACATAAAATGAACAACCATAAAATTAGCTTGAGGGAAAATATCCTAGCCACTTAGCTAGGCGAAATTCCCTCGCCTAATTTCTATACTCAATACAAATGCACCACCATCAAATTAGCGAGGGAAACATTCCCTAGCTAATTAGCTAGGGAATAATTTCCTCGCTAATTATATACTCAATACAAATACACTACCATGAAATTGGCGAGGAACTATGTACCTAGCTAATTAGCTAGCAGGAAAACTTCCCTCGCTAATATTTTAATATACAACACTGGAAATACACTCACCATGAAATTAGCTATGGGTAGTTTCCTAGCTAATTAACTAGGCATCTAGTTCCCCTCACTAATTTCCATACTCAAGTCACAAATGCATCACCATGGAATTAGCAGGGGATTTCGTCCTTAGCTCATTAGCTAGGAAAACGGTCCCTCGCTAATATCTTAATATATTATACAACACAAATGATAAATCCTTATTGATATTAGCGGAGAGGGGAAAAATATCCCTAGGTAATTAGCTAGGATACAATTCCTCGCTAAATATCCACTATTTTAGAACTTAGCTAGGATATTTTTCCCAGCTAATTTATTACATTGAAATTTGGGGATATAAGTCCCCTACATCGCTAACCACCAACATGGGAAGACAAATTATCGGTGAGAGATTTTACCCCTCGCTAATAATATATACAATGTAGTAAAGGAAAATCCTTAAAAGCTAAAAAGTCGATGCAAATTGGCTGCATTATATCTCTTTATACAAGAATCCTTTGCAACGGAAGCCATTTTTCCTTGCTATTCTCTAGCTATATACAATATCTTACGGTCTCACAACCATATAGCAAACGGAGTGTGGTCCCTCACTATTCCCTGAAGCTAAATATATATCCAAGCTTAAAATTCCCTTTGCTTCATTCGGCTATAAAAAATTCTCCTCGCTTAAAATCCCTAGCTATTTTCCAGTTTTCTTGTAGTGTCTCCAAACATTGAAGAAGGTGCTTTGAGACACACTCCGTGATAAAAGTAGAAATGATGTGCAAAGCCTTTATCTCATGCAGCCATTCACGGGATAAAGTTAATTCCAGGATGAGGGGTATATGAGAGACCCTATTTACGGGATCAGCATAATGGTGGCCAAGGTCCCGTGAGAGCTTAACTCCTGGAGGTTTTGATCACATATTGTGGCAAATAATAGAGGAGGCTAAGGACCTAACTAGTCTCATAAAGTGGATGAGCTATGTGTGTGTGTCAACAAGCAGTACACATAAAAGTCCTACTGAACTCACTCCATCGCAGAAGAGCATGTAAGCAAAAGCATTCCAAGTGAAAGTAGGTGGGGAAGCATCTCGATTTAAAGCATAGCTGACAGAGGAGAGAAACATATATAGAGGTCCAGGGAAGAGGGAGCATTTAGATAGGTAGAGGCCGTACGTAAGAAGAGGTCGAGGAAGAAGCTCTTCAGGACAATAGGCAAAGACATAATTACAAAAGCAACATCCAATATCACAAATTGCAAGAACAATGGTCATATTAAAGCTAAGTATTGGTCTGTTGAGAGTAGAACAGAAAAAGCAACAAACTTGGTAGAAGAAGCAGGAGGTTAGTAACCTTTTCATATCATAGTCTACAATGTTAATCAAACTCCATGTAGTGTATGGGTGGTGGATGCGGGTGATTTGTTCCAACCACATGACAAGAATAAAGGAGAGCTCTTTCACAAGTTGGATGAAGAGCGTATGTAAGTTGTGAGGCTTGGTGACAACAAAGAAGTACAAGTTGAAGGTACTTACTGACAATTGTACTCCAAGATATCCAACAATCATAGGTCAAGCTTACGCTACCAATGTTCAAAAGATGTTCCTAATCTCGTTGCTCATAACCTTTTGAGCCGCAGTATTGAGGGGCAACTAATAATATCAGCAAAAGTTGATATCTTCAATCCTATTTGATAAAGAGGAACGCGATCATCAAAGATCCACACAATAGACAAACAATTTGTCAACATTACAATAACCCAAGAACAGATGTCCTCACCGGAGGTAGACAATACATGGCCGACCTTGGCCCTCGATGCTTAAGCGCATCCAATAACTCTAACTATTCCGGGTGATTTAAGATACGAAAGCATCTTCATCCCCGGAAGGGGTTGTAGACAAGAAGTCAAAGCTGTAGATGGTTTGCAAGGATCAGCCTTAATATGTTGAACGCATCGGGCGGAATTTTAAGTGAGAGATAATGCGTGCTTGGGAAAATAATTCAGAGACCATTCAATCCTCTAGAAGAACTTGAGAGAGCTTCACAACTTTAGGAACTCATGGTCTATGCTCTTTGACTTGTGCTTGGACCAATGCACGGATAGAATCTCTAGGAGTGTAATCTCCTTTCTTTATGCTATATTTGTTGAGTTTCTAGCTTGAGGATAAAAATTTGGGTATGCAGCCTTTTCTCAAGAATAGAGTCTCCCGGCTTTTGAGAATGTTTAAAACCTTTAAAGCACTTGTGGAAGTAACTGTAAAGTGGATGCATCATCCAGGGTGCCTACGCGAATGACACATGGGTGGGAGAATTTCTTTCAAAAGTGTTGACTAAGTTACTCATGTAAAATGCAAATGGCATTCAAGAGAACTTCTCTCTCCGCGACCTTATATTCCCTTAGTAGAATGGTGTAATGGGGAAAAGAGAATAGAACTGCGGGTGCGTCAAGATGGCAAGGAAGTCCCATTAAGGAGGAGGACTTCCAATCCAATTCTTGGGAGAAGATGCTTAGCTACCTTTAGTTTACCTATTGAACCTTTCAATCAAGCCAAAGTTGTGATGAATCGTAATTCAGCACTTGAAGCTTGGAACAATAGAGGAGACCATTTGTATGTCATTTGTGTATCTTTTGGTTACATTAAGCTTTACATATTAACACCGCCACCAAAGACATTAAGCTTGACTCAAAAGAATTCTGAAAACTATATATTTATAGGGGTATAGGATCTTAGTCAAAAGATTACAAACTATATAACCTTATTAGTTGTAAAGTTGTTATCAAATAGGGATGTGGTCTTCTAAATGAAAGTATGCCAGGTGGTCTTGGAATCACAAACAATAAAAGAGTCACATATGAAGATCCCTCTAGAGGTGCATCAAGGAAAGCAATTCATATCTGATCGTAACTTCCGGCAACCCTCAATACAACATCAATGCAAGTAGTGGTTAAAGTAATAGTGGCGTAAATGAAAAGAAGACTTCCAAACTTCAAACCAAATTGCATTATCTTCACCAACCTCCAATGTAACAAAAGTAGAAGACAATTCAACTTCAAAAAGTGCCCCCCTTTAGATGAAAAATACATAGGAAAGTAGGGATCATTGATGTAAATTTATAAAACTTGTATATTTGCTATCAATGTATCCGATGCTGCTATCCTATAATGATGAAGCAAAGAATAAAGGAAGAGTGGAAGCAAGCTATGCAAGAAGAAATGTCACTATTCAAAAAACTAACACTGGGACCTCGCTTGACTTACCAAGACAAATCCATCCAATCAATCTCAAATAGATCTTTCAAAACCAAGTTTGCTTAGCAGTATGGAAGAGATATAAAGCCAAACTAGTTGCTCAAGCTTTTCTTACTCAAAAGCATGGAGAAGACTTTTCACTAAACCTTCTCACCAAAGAGGCAAGGTTTTAAAATGTAGCTTAGATTGTTCTTAGCACTCAAGCAATTTCAACAAAGGTGGGCCCTTATATATCAATTGGATGTGAAGTCAGCCTTCCCTTAATGTAGAGAATTATAGGAGTGAGGTCTATGTTGCTCAATGTTCCTACCCAAAGGTTTCATTGCCGTGTAGGGAATGAAGATAAAGTGTAACAGATTGAGAAAGTGCCTTGTATGGCTTGAACAAAGCCCCTGTGCCCCTTATATAAAGCAAGATTGACCAATAACACCTCCTCAATAAAGGCTTTCGAATGATGTGAGGAGGAACCAACTCTACACTTACAAGAAGACACAGGAAGACAATGGTGTATTGCTGGTTTGTCTCTATGTAGATGATATAATCTACATGGGGTCCTCAACATCTATGGTTGTTGGATTTCAAAATTGGTATGATGAATAACTTTGGAAATGTAAGGATCCGAACTTTTCAGCATTAATTCCTTCGTCCAGAGGTCACACAAGAGGAGGTTGCGTACAAAATCTAGGTCAAGAACTTCCACTTGATATGGAGTCCAGCTTCTGGTTCTAGTCCATTCACAGAAAGTAAAAGAAATTAGACTAGAAATTAAAGTATATATATATATATTATTTTTAGTAAAAGTAAACTAGACTATCTAACTAAAATAAAAAATTCTCATGTTCCTAGCGTTTTCAGTCCTCAGCAATGACGGTAAAAACTTGATGTACGCATGCGCTGACACCTTACCCATAAGTGTATGGGGTCAGAAGTAGTGCAAAGTTCCCAAAGGTAAGGTGATCAATTCACAGAACATGAATACTAGTACTAACTATCATTGCTATCTAGTTTAAAACTATGGAAGTAGTTGTGATTGGTTGATTATCCTAAGGGAAACTAACCCAAACAATTTGCAGACTATGAACAATCGTAGATGAAACATAGCACTCTGATTTCAAACCCCTAGGATTCTTTTTATTAACAACTCGAATTGTAAGTATTGGCTCTCCATTTATTGATTCTCGAGTTCACAATTGCACCATCTAGATGCCACATCTTAACTCTTGGTATGCAGATCAAACTCATTACCTATGCCTAGCTTCTAACACCTAACTAAGAGATATGGACCTATGCATTAAAGAGACATGCAAGTCAAAACCATAAGTAAGTATGTGCCTTAATAGACCATAACGAGGTATATGACCAAGGCTCATGCAAGATATAATCAAATAAATCAAGCACAAATTAACAAGAATTATTAATAAAGAAAAACCAATAAATAAAAGAATTCAATTAATAAATCATCCTAGAATTCATGCATTCGAGGAACCACCGAAGCGGTTAGCCTCTCATGCTAATGAAAATACTAACAAAGATACTGGAGAAAGACATAATTGGAAACATGGGGACTCCCTTGCTCGATGTCTTCTCCGCCTTCGATCTTCTTTGAAACCCCCACGTTGCTTCGAACACTAGCCTAACACTACTCTACCAAAAGTCCCCAAAATATGTGCCTTTGGCCGGTTTATATAGGATTTCAACTGATTGTGCATAGCCGTGCACACTCCCGTGGTTCATCCGCTACGCATTTTGAAACCAGTGAGTTGCATGGGCATGTGCACTGGTGTACACAATTCTACTGAGGTCATGCACACCTCTATAAAGGGCTCTTTTAGCTTGCTTCTCCTTGGATTGTCCCATTTCTCGTTCCTTTCTCCCCGGGTATCTATTTTACCTGTTCAATTACAAAACAAACACAAAGAAGTACAAAAATAGAGGAATTGATGTGAAATAATGCGATAAGTACATGTAAATATGATAGAAATATATGTGTAATTGTGCACTTATCACTTCTCAAAGCTCGGTTTTGTTTACCATTCTGTAAGCGTGAGATTCCAAGTGCCCTCTTTTCTAAAAAAAGTCCCTATAAAGGTCCTCTATCTTCTTGATCGAGTGGTTAGGAATAGCAGTGATTTTTGGGTTGATTAAGGTTATCCTCCCTCTTGTGGAAAGGTGTTTTCCTTTCAATGAGGTGGTTCGTTGTTTTACTCTACCAATTAGTGAGGCCCATGTTATAACCGTACACATGCTCATGCAAGCATACATGTTGTCCATGTAATATGTATTGGTACGTCCCAATGTCAGATCCTAAGGGAGTGGAATAAGGTCTAACTGAGTACTAACCTACTAATTTTCTATGTTCATTTAGATTATCGATTAAGTTGAGTTTTGATCTAATCTAAATTATAAATAAAAATAGTAAATATTAACGAAGGGAATGAGGATTTCTCAAATATAATAATCCAGGGTTGTATGCCTCATTGACATGATTGCTTTTGATAATGGTTGTTCAGTGGTATGTCAGGGGACTTCATGTGCAAGGGCACAGACTATGAATCCTTATATCTAGGGAAGACGCCTACGATCTCTTCCACATAACTATGGATCGAGTAAGGCATTATTGATCCCTAATCTATACCTTGACAGTGGATTACTACGAGCATATGTAGCTATTCCGTAAAACTCCGATTTGTCACACCAAACTTTCACCTTATGATACAAGTACCGTCCATACATCCATATCACTATGCATACATGGATGACAATATATGATCACTTTTTGATGCATGATTAATAAATATACAAGTCATCAGCACATCCAAATAGCATACAAATATAAAACTCATAGGATAATATAGATAATTATGTCAAATGAGTCATGCAAACCGTAGAAACAAGGTTTTAGCCAAGCATCATGAATAAAGAATGCAAAGTATTGCAAGATTTAATAACAACATCCATGATTCAAGACAAATAAGCAATAAAAATGGATTAACAATAAGAATGGCCTTTATCCTTTTTCTCTTGATCTTCTCCCAGTAAAAGTTGCCTCTAAATCCCACCAGTGATCATAGCCTTGAACCTCTAGCCGCCAACAATCATGAAACCCTAGCAAAAATACTACATTATTTATATCCCCTCATCCCAACGTCAGGAGCATATTTTTGGAATAATGTCAAAATGTTCCAAACCTAGGAGTTCTCTAATAATAAACGGGCCAAGATGTTAAAACATCGTGGCGTTTAGAGAATAACATCGCGAAGTTTCTCTCCTGGTAGCCCTTGGTGGTGATTCTACTCTTGTTCCACACCGAGTCTTTGCTCCATATTTGCTATCACCTGATACAAGTAGAATTCACTTGATTTAGAACCCATAAATATGAAATGGATATTAAAGAGTACACAAATGAAGTGTGGCAAATGAAAATGGACATTCAATGCATCGTGGAACCAAAAATCATACAAAATAACTGAAAATATCATATTTTGGTCCTATAACATATAGATCATGTACTATAAAAATAGCTCTTTTCTCGAGAGCTAACATCCAAGAATCTTCTTTCCTCCATTTTTCCTTGAGATGGGTAGGCCCAAGTACTTTATCGGTGGGATCCAATTTGGCAATTCATGATTCTCCCAAGTTCTTTTGGGGTGTTGTCTACTAGAGTTTACCGATGATGATAGTGCTTTTGTTAAAATTGATTTTTATCCATGATAGTATCTTGAAGAGGTAAAAATAAGCTTTAACACCATTAGTAGGAGTGTTTCTCCTCATGAGAAAACTAGCAAGGCCCATGTATTCTTTGAGATCTTTGACTCTCTCCTTCATGGAAATTCAACTTGTAAACCACAAAAAAAAAAAAATTAGATTTAGTTGTATGGGTTATCATGGTGCTAAGGGGATCCATAACTAACATGAAGAGGGAGGGGAAAGAGGACCCCTTGTCTCAACCCTCTTTGTATGATGTATTCAGTTTTTGCCACATTAATCTTGAATTTTTCTTTGGAGGTGTTGAATGATGAGTTGATCTAGTTGATCAACATAGGTCCAAAACCTCTTGCCTCTAGTATCATGAGTAGGAAGTCTCATTCAATCATATCGAAGGTCCTTTCAAAATCCACCTTGATCAGTATAGCTTTTTGTTTCGTTTGTCGCATATTGTGGATCATCTCTTCAATTGTGACAATATTGTGTTAGATGGATCTTTTTTAGATGAAGGCTATTTGGTATACATCAAATAGATCACCAATGACTCCTCTGAGTTTGGTTGCAAGGACTTTGGAGATAATCTTTGATAAGCAATTTAGAAGGCTCATACTTAGGGATGAGGCATATAATGGTCATCGAAAAGTTTTGCGGAGGTCATCTTGGATCGTTCCCTACCCTCTTTGGTAGGTGGTCAATAGTAGTCCGTCGGGTCCCGGGGCATTGTTAACTCCAAGCTCGTTTACCGCTCATTCTATTTCTTCCAAGGAGAATTGGTTGTCCAAGTTGCTTAGATCTTTCCTCTCCTTGGGAGTGAATAGTCTTAGTAAATTGCTCTTGTACCTGATCTCCTGAGCTTTTCCCCAAATAGGTTACTAAATTGATGATTGATTTGCTTAGTGATTTAGCTTTTAAATGTTATAGATATCCCCCTTTTTAAACTAGAGGATTTAGTTATTATTCCTCTTGTTATTCACCATAGCAAGGAAGAACTTGGCGTTTCTGTAATCCTCCTTTAGCCATGTTATCCTTGATCATTCTCTCAAGTATATTTCTTCTTCCCTGATGATCCATTTGTATGCGTTGCACAACTCCTTCTCCTTCCTAGCCTCTTCTTCCGTTAGAGGTCTTCTTTCCCTAAATGGTATACAACCGGTCAATACTAGAGAGTTTATCCTATTTCATGTTTTTTGAGTCAACGTAAGTGGTCCTTCTCTTGCTTGATATGGGCAATCTTCTTCCCGACAATGAAGTCCTCATGGGTTGCAAGGGATTTTGGACATGTATTGCATATTATAGAGCCAAAATGATGTTTTAAAGTTGATTCATGTTTGTCTTGGTTCTAATTGTTTATTGATGTCCAACTTGGTTTGCCCTACTTGTTTAGTGCATTTTTATCATGAATTATACATTTTAAGGTACTAATTCATATTGCATTTACATGTTTCAGGTGAGAGAAATTCTATAGTGAAACATGGAACGGAAGAGAATCAAACTCATCACAATAGGGAAGCCAAAAACTGGGTGTCGTAATGCCAACTATCTGGGGCCACCTAGGACTTGGTATCTGATGCTGAGCCTAATGCTTATGCTTATACCGTAAGTACATGGGTCATGTCAAGTAATAAAGTGGACTAATGAAAGTAGGATGTCGAACCCATAAGGACCTTCACCATTAATCCTATCTAATTATCTGCTACTAACAATTGATGAAGATTGTGATGAAAAACAATTAGAGAAGGGAGATACTTAGGGATTTAATCCCCTCCGGATATTTATTGATTGATGCAAGTATGGATTTCATATTGGTGAATATGAGGTATGGACCAAGAATTCCGACAACGCTTTCACCCCCTCTTTCAAGACGAGTTACTAATCTACACTCGTGAGTAGTTCTAGAGAATACATAATCTTGGAAGAGTTATGGGAATAATCCATTTTATAGAGTCTCTGTAACACCCATCTCTTTTTTAGGGACACGTGTCACACCTGCCAGGTCAAGGGAATGAACCCTAAACTTAAGGCTGTAAAACTGCTAATATGAAAGAAATACTGAGAAAATACATGCTGGTTAATGTATTATGTTCAATCTTTTTTAATCATGTTAAATGTATAAAAATCTCATGCCTGCGAATCTGATTTTCTTTTTCTCTGTCCTATGAATAATTTCTGGAACCAACATTTCCCTTGGTAATTTGTACCAATAGCCTCCATGGTCGAGATATACTCAATCATCGGAAGATGGGAAATATGGAATCATCTGATAATCACAAGACTATAATCTCTAACTACACATCTACTTCAATATTGCAGGACCAACGACCTACGGGTAGATCTATCCTCACTAAACAGGGTCAAATTATATACCTACACTAGGCACTCCAAGAGTATGGAAATGGGGTTTTAATTTTATAAAAAGAAATGTTTTAAAAACAAATTGATCGGTAACGAAAATTAGAGATTTAAATCACACCTCTCCTAACTTAATACCGTACTCTCAGGCTCTATACGAGCCACTATTGGTACCGGTAATCTATCAATAAAGTGTAGTCTTTGTATTTCTGTATATGTTTCTCTATTTTGTTACTGGTTACTGTGCATAAATGATTTTCTAAAACTTTGGAAGTTTTCAAGAAAATTCTAATTCATGCTTTACAATCTAAAATCAAATATGAAATAAAATGAAAATAGGATGAAAACTTGTACTATACAACTAGTTTCCTCACCTTAGTTTTGTCCGAGCTTAAGTCTAGCTCGGTCTTTAGCAGCGGCTGACTTGCCTTTGCCCTTTCCGTTTCCTAATTTAAACTCGATAGATTACGGTAAAAATATGAAAACTATCACATGCTCGCATTTCTCCATACTTCTTACTACTCTTCACTTATACTTAATTATCACCTTTTAATATAATAACTAGCATATTAAGCATGGAATGGAGATAATTAACTAAACAAGGGAGCATGAAACTAATCTCAATTAAATTCTTAACTCCTATAGATTTCATAAAAAATCGGGCAGCATCTCTTCTATTTCTAGGGATTAGAAATTATACAACCATTCACACATCAACATCATGAAATTCACCATTCTATCAATACTCTCACAGCCCATATACATGCATATAATTCTTCAAGTCTAAACACTAATCATTCTTTTATTTAGGGTTTTCCCCAACCCTAATCTTTAATTAGATAATTAAAAGTAAGATTAATCCCAATTAGGGCTCACTGAGGATTCGAGCTTCAGATTTGAAGGATTCCTCGCCGGATCGAAGGAGAGGAGTGGCAAAGGGCTGCCTGGTGTGTAAAGGGGAATGGGCCCCGGGCTAGGCCTGGCTGCGTGCGTTGTAGGCAGTGGCGGTTGACTGGCCGAGTCGGGCTCACCGATCGGGCCAAGTAGGGCGGAGAAGCTCGCGAGGGCGGCTGTCGAAGGAGGAGCTCGTGAGGGCCAGCAGCGCCAAGATCACGCTCTCGGACCCGGATCTCGGGACCTCAGTGCAGCCAAGAGGCCGGCCTACTGCACTCCAAGTAGAGATGCACCTCACTCGGATACAAGGCCTAAGGAAATCATAGCAGATAACAAATAACTCAAAATTTAATAATCAGATAATAACAGAGTCACAGCGAAAATTAAAATCAATAAGGGTTTACATGCCCTACACATGGTCAAGGCCCTATAAGGGTCCGACAATAATACAATCTCACACTCAAGAAAGACCTGAGGTTCTCGAACCTGAACAAAGTCCGCCCAGCCCCTCGCACAACGCCCGAGTCCGAGTCACCTACTCCTCGGGACCTGAAAAGAAGGAAGCAAGTGTATGAGCTTTCGAATGGAAAGCCCGGTAAGTACCATGTAGGGATCTCAAAGCAACAAGATGAAACATGATATCAGAAATCAAAGAATCATCAAACAAAAGGGTTACACCCCACACAAAGCGTATCCTAATGAGGTCTACTACAAACATCGCCAAAGATTTACTCCCCGCCTTGGCCCGATAGTCCTCGGGGCTCAAGAAAAGATTTCCAAGAATGTACCAAAGAATGATCCCCTGACAACACACAAATTGAAGCCGCGACATGACTGCCATGGCCGCATTCCTCGGTAGCACCACCTCTCCACGTGACATCGACAAGGCCCATTGGAACCAACCCCAATGATGTGCGGGGACAACCGTAGTATCGTCTCCATCCGTATGCTTAAGTCGAAACGCCGAGCTGTCCGCCCCTGAACGTTCCCCCAAACCGGAGCCCCCACGCTCCACTAAACCGGACGGAAAAACAAACTCAGTTGGCGCACACCTACACGACCAGAACATAAGTACTGTGTATCTCTATGGTCTCATACCAGACAACAGGAGGCTATGCTCAACGAGCCTGCTCACTCCACTGACGCATACCTACCTAGCTGCACACAAGCACCACGAGTGCCTACAGTCAAGTGTCGGTCACAGGAGGGCATGCCCAACGAGCATTCCAATAAACAAGTAGTAATAGCACTACCACGAGCACATTAATCATACACATACGAGGAAAGAGAACAAAACAAACATATATGTGCATGCTTCCAAGAAAAACAGATACCACAAAGAAGATATGCCAACTAATAGCATTCATCAAAACAAGAAACCCAAACAATGGGTAGGAGCGAGGCAAGAGTAACTTACCTCTAAACGTAACCCAACCAAACGCTCAGTATCTGTCCCGACGAAGCTCCACACTCCTCGTCAATATCTGGTATAAACACAGGTCCACACTCAACACACGCACAAGTGTTTCCATATCATTATCTATAATGCATGTCTAACTAAATGGGCGTGGCCCACTAACCAACCCAATTTCCTTTAATCATCTTAATCATCTAAATAGACTTGATCAAAACCCAACTTGGGTCTAACTTACTCAAATAACATCAACTCAACCAACTCTAATTAAATTAATTTATTATAATTAATCCAACCATTGGAAAACCCAAATAAAGCTCAATCTTTTTACCAAAACCTCACCATGCTTACACAGAGAAACTTATATCCATAAAAGAAGAAAACCTTAAATATTAACCATCAAGTTAATATCATCCTCAACTAACTTATATAAAACACATGAAATAATAAAACTCCAACCTCTCTAACCCCTTTTCAAAATCTCCAAATAATTCACAGGACTCTAGAAAAAAAAAACCCAAATAACCTTCACAGTTCCTTAAAATCATCATCCTGTGATCAGAAGGGCAACCTTGAACCTTATACTCTCAATCAAACCTCTAAACCATCTCATTAAACCAAAGATCCATGCATACTACAACCTCAGACCAAACTTTCCAAACAAACTCACAACATCACCAACCCACATATCTCAGAGAACACCTAGCATCTAATTTATCATTACTGCATCACTAGTAACACAAAACTTTAGAAGTCATACACCACCTGGCTCATGAAGATAATCACTCAAGCTAATCTCCATACACATACACATGTATCGAAGATCAGACAATGATAATGGTACTAGGCAGAAGTGCTTACCTCTTACTAGAATTGGAAACCTTCCCTAGTCTCCCTCCTCAGTAGTGTCTCTAAGACTCATGAGAGTATCCTGAGCAACAAAGTTTCCTATTAGTGCCAAAATTCTAATAAAAAACCTATACTTCAAGATGCAAATGCAAAACTCTCGTTTTCGGTGGGCCTAAGCCCAACTAAACGGGTCCTTAAGACCATCTACTTGGTTACCGACCCATTTCCCTCGTTTCCAAGCCCTTGGTTGACTTTCAACCTACACGAGGTCAACTTTAGTCAACTTTGGTCAACAGGTCAACCTTTACTCTTGTTTGTCGTGGTACGAACCCTAATTGGTCATTTCTAGTCTTTTTAGTCAAATTGGGCCCATCTAGTAAGCCCTCAAAGTAGTCTAGCTTTACATTGTCATGTTCTATTTAATTTAGAAAGAGCAACCTCTATTACGTGGCTAGCCATGTCCCCAAGGGTTAAGGGCCAACCACTCTGCTTGGGTGGTCTTGGTTTCGATCCCCATCTCCTACAACTCCCTTTTCCTTCTTTTTTTTATTATTATTTTCTTTATAACCTGACTGAGCCCAAACCTGACTCCTTAGTCCAATCCTTTCAGCCCAAATCCAATTGAACCCAATTAAATCCATGTTAACTAGATTTGGATCAATTTAACTAATGGACCAACCCTAGTCGTATAGCTTGGTAACCTAGATGGATCCAAACCCTCTTTGCTAATGGGCTAAATTTAATCAATTAAATTAGCACTTAAATAAGCTAAAGTATCTGATTAAGTTATAATTAAATTAATTATTTAACTAATTCATTAAACTATATATTTTATTTATTATTATATTTTATTTTTCCTTCTTCTTCTTCTCTCGCAGTCGAGCTCCACCGGAGGAGTACACCGGAGATGGCATCTTCCCGCCTGAGGACCTTCACCGCCGAAAACCATCGCGACAAGCTTCCCCTTCGAGTGAAGAAGCTGTTTGAACTCACGGCTTGCTCCCAGCTCCTCTCCTTGTACCCCATCACTCTCGACCGTTAACCGTCCTCTGGCGAGCTTAGAACCACTACCAAATGCATGGAAACGTTGTTAATCACTTACGAAGGGGAATCGTACTTGTCTGCGCAATCTTCCAACGCTCCTCCTGTCTTCTTCGATTACTCTCGCCGGCGACCACTTCGATTCTCCTCTCCACTGTGTCTCGGAAGGAACCAGGGGTGGGTTTTATAGAGCGAGGGCAGCCAAAGCAACAGGCGGTGTCCCTGGGTAAATTCGCCATCCGACGAACGGGCTTTCCGCGCGTAGCGCCCGGGGAAGGAGGCGGCGCTCACGGCGGCTCGCTTGGCTGAGGAAAACGGTAGTCGTTGCCTCGAGATCAACACCCAATCAGATCAGACGGCTACGATCGTTACATCTGCTTCAACGGTGGATGGCTCTCAGTTACGCCTCGAATCCGCCACACCGCTGGATGGACGGCCCATATCGCCTTCATGTTCGACGGCCATATTTAATTATCTCGTCTTGGACTTGAGACAATCACGAAATGAACGGCTCCTCTCCACCCGCACAGTGAGATCATCCTCATCCAAACCTCTCCCTCTGTCTCGGATCCAGATCACCTTCTGATGGATCTATTTGAGGCTCGCCACGTGGCCACACGGATGGCTGAATAAGTCCCCGCGATCAACACTCACCCAAGATCATCAAATCCTGGCCGTTCAACCATTTATATAAGGGTTTGATATGGAATATTTTCCAGAAGTCCCTAGTCCTTATTAGGTTACATTTCCGTCCATCCATCTGTGAGAGGGAAAATTTCTCTTAAGTCCCCGACTTTTTTCCAAGGTCACAACTATGTCCTTCCCTGTGAGAGGGGACTATTTCCATAAGACCCCTAATTCTTTTAGAATTATCATCGGGTCCCTGATAACCCACACTAACCCTAATTAGGGTTTTAATCTTTCTAACTTTCCATTTTCTCCCACTTAATTCAATCGGTTAGTTACTTAGGAATTTTTTTTCAATAAGATTAATTTAAAGGAATTTAAATAGATTTTATTTCGAAAATCCTTGGATTTTACAACCAAGATCAACCATACAGCTTCTCTCAATCCATGGCGGCGATGGGAAGAAAACAATAGGGCATGTTTCAGAGGCGAAGATGATGAGGGGGAGAACAGGAGAGGTGGACTTGATCCCCTCTTTTTTCTTCTTCTTCTTCCGATCCCTATATAATCATCACCCCCCTTTGATTTTTTCCTTTCCTTTTCTATTTTGATTTGATTCGATTGATTTTTTTTTTTATTTGTTAATTCATTCAAATTTGATTTTGATTTGATTGATGCTTTCCTTTCTTGGTTTGATTTGATTTGATTGATGCTTTCCTTTTAATCAAGATTTAAATTTGGTTTTTTTTTTGGAAAAATTATTTTTTTCTTTTTCCATATTGCCTCGGGATTTGTTCCCTTTGACTGTCTTGGATTTGCCTCGGGATCTGTGTCAGTGGATTATCCTAGGATTTTCATTTCTTTAGATTGCCTCGAGATTTATATTCTTGTTATCTTAGAATTTGAGATCTCCTCGAGATGTATTCTCTGGCTATGTTGATATTTGAGGTCGCCTCGAGATTTTTATTCTCGGGCTATCTTGGAATTCGTGTCTTTGGCTTGCCTTGAGATATGTGTCCTTGGCTAGCCTCGGGATCACACCACATCAAAATATTTTAATATCAAGATATTTCAAGATATACTTGATTTGAAAATATTTCAGCATTTTCCCTTCAAAATATTGCCACATGGTATTTTCAATGCATTTTTTATACACAAACAGAGCTATAACCCAAAAAAATATATGCTTGAGTTATTGACATGCATGTTGTATGTTTTATTGCTTAAGGACAAGCAATAGTTCAAGTTTGGGGGTGTGTTAGCTCTCAAAAGATAGCTAATTATAGGGCTTAATATGTTATTTTGAGAATAAATATGGTCCTTAAATGATGTATTCAAGAGCCAATATGAACTCTTTTGTATAAACTCTATCTCAACTAGCATGCACACATGTTTTAGTAAAATTCAATATCAAATAGATCAATTCCTACACTAATGCAAGAGTTTTTAATGTTAATAGAGGGTAAGACCATTGGAGAGCTATAAGGATGATCTTGGAGAAAATGGATAGGTGTTCTATGACAAAGAAGCATAAGGAGTGAAAGGAGAGAGGGTTGTGAGCAGCATGAAAGAGCAGGTGAGATCAGGAATTTATTGGGAGAGATATAGGACTCCAAATCCAATATCTACTATTTTTATTCAAGATAAACATGTCAAGAACAATCAGTTAAAGTTTCAGCTCAATCCGAGTTAAAAGGTCATCCGATCATTGAGTTAATAAAGACATCGTGATTCAGACTATATACATCGTGATGTTAATTAAAGGCTGGGCACGCTCCATTTGAAATAAATTAACATCGCAATGTGTAAAAGTGACATCGCGATATTAACATCAGGAAGACATTTAGGACCCCATATTATCATTGAAATCGCAATGTGTAAAGTGACATTGCGATGTAACTTCCTGGGGTATAAAAATGACCTGATTTCCATGTTTTGATTATCCTACGCTTGGGGCCGCGGCTGGAGCTCCAAGGGGGCGATCTGAAGGCATTCTCTACCATTTGAGGCTAGGTTTTGCTCTACATGAGAGGTGGAACATTTATCTTTTGATTTCTAATGCTTTAATCTTTCTCTTGTACTTAGATATGGATGTTTATTTCCTTTATCGCATCATTATGGATTCAATGTTTGTAATGGTAGCTTGGACATTCATCCTAGGGCTGTATATATTTCTTTTTATTTGAAACAGTTAATATCCTATGTTTTCTTTGATGGAATGGTTATAAATACGCTTATGATTCAACATTACTTCTAATCGTTAGCCGACGGGCAACGACTACCTTTAATACTCTATGCATAGACATGTGTGTATGAGGAAAGTGTTAGAATCATAGGGTGGATGCCTTGACGCCGCAAGTGTCATTAACTTAGACATAAGTATTGGCATTCAATAGTGATGATGGAGTCTAGCCCTACAATGCTCCTCATCACTATCATAGACGTATGTAGTTGAGAGCATGTCCCTTAGAAATAAGGGCTTGTTGGATGCACCCGAAGTGCACATAAGTGCAAGATCTATCATTGATCAAATCTGTATCCATAACCATGATATCATAGAAAACATAGGAGAATATTATCACAGGTCAAATGGACCATACCACCCTAGAAGCTTTTAATCGAGAGTTTCACTCATGTGACTTTCGTAATTCAATTACCTTTCATCTATAGGACTTAGACAATCTTCCACTTAATTGATCATTTGACTTTACCATGAAACTTAGTAGGTTAGTGTTTATCTAAACCTAGTAAGCCTTCATGGTGGATTCGAACCGGTACTTACCGGTTATTTGTATTGCTTGCGATCACGTACATTTGTGTGCGAAGGTTTGAGTGCTTTAACTCATAGCTGACGGTCAACACCCAACTTATCAATTAACCATACCTTCTATGTAGATGACCTCATCACCTACTCTAGGGCAACTAGAATAAAAGCAAGAATCATTAACTTGTGTCTAGACATTTATTCCTTTCTCACTTAACAAAGAGCTAACCTTAGGAAATCTAGGGTATTATTCCCCTCTTGGCTAAACTCTAAACTCGTGAAATCCATTATGAGCATACTTGGCCTTAATAGTGGTACTTTCCCCATCAAATATCTTGGGAGCTGGATATCTCTCCGCAGAATCCCTGTGTCTCACTTCAACCCTCTGGTGGACTAGGTGGAGAGGATATTAGGCCACTAGCAAACCCTCCATCTCTGCATGGCTGGTAAGGTGACTCTAATTAACTCTGCAATCATGTCCCTGCCTATATACAGCCTAAACACTTATGCTCTACTTAATGCACTGCTTGATAGTATATCCAAATTAGTTAGGGATTTCATTTGGAAAACTGGCAATGGAAAAGGCATCCATCTCACAAGTTGGAATATTATTTCCAAAGAAAAGGCTGAGGGAGGCATGGATGCATATGTTTATTTACAAATATCCAAGGTGTTTTTACCTCGTGGGAACACAAGAAAACCCAATTTCATCTCCCAATTATATCAGAGCATGTGCAAAACTGCTACACTTGTTAGGGGAGAAATAGCATCTAAATATATTCTGCCAAATGATTCAATCTACATGTAACCTTGTGTGTTTAGTATCCCCATTTAATACAAGCCAACTTATTACAATATAGATTTTGATTAAACTGTGGTAAGAGTGAAAATTTTGATGCTTGGATATGTGTGATATACTGAATTTTTCTAAAAAAATAAATTAAAAAATTCTCAAAAATTAAAGAGATTAATTAGCATGGAAAATAAATTAATTATTTTGAAGCTCAATTAAAGAAAAATTGAGATTATGAATTTAAATACAAATAAGAACTATTCGGCCCAAGAGAAGGACTTATTGGGCCAGACTATTTTCACATAGAATAGTTGGAGGTGGACAGATAGCGTAACCTCAGTTAATTAATTGGGATATTTATTAAGTTTTAATTAAACAAGATTAATTAAATTTGAGATACAGGACAAAAGTTAGAGTCCGGGTAAAGTAGACCCGGTCGGGTCAAAAGCCGAGAATATCGGATCCGGTTTAGTGTGAGGATGAATCTAGTGATGTCACAATGCGCCCTTGCCATTGGAATCATTAACCTGAAATTTTCGGATATGGATCGATGAATTATTGAAGAGATAATGCTGATTAAAGATGATGTGACATAAAGTGGGAAGATAAGTTAGAATAATTAGTGTTTAGATAAGTTAAAGAAATGAATTAAATAATAAAATTAAATGTTATAAATGATATATATATATATATATAAGTGACAGACCTAACTTTACAATTGAAATCAAATTCAATTGAATGGAATGAGCATCGTGCCTTAGTTCATTTCTTCTCCACTTGTCCCCCCTTCTCTCCCTACCCACGGGCCATCTTCCCTTGCTCAAGCGCCTGCTGTTTGCTGCTCGTGCCACCACAACCCGGTACTGCTCATTTCAGCCAGTTCCCTCGCTGTGTTGCACCCCTACTCCATCAAGCGCCTTTGTCCTGCCACGCCGCTTGACCAAGCACCGCCTGACTACGCCCCTACCCCGACAACGCACCCCCGCTTGCGCCCCCTTCCCAAAGCCGCCTCCCGCTGCCTCGCCATGCAAGAACTCCTGCCCTCAGCCCGACGCCGCCTCTACAGCCACGTACTACTGAAAGGCCGCCACCTTCTTCTTTCCTCCATCCGGCGACATCAATAGCTCCGGGGAGCACCCACATGACCCGTTGTGAGTATCTCGGGGTTTATTAGGAATGAATTGTTTGGATGTGGAGTTGTGGGCTGATTTGGAGGTAGACTATTAAAGGAGTCATGTGATGCACTTGAAGGGGATAATAGGGCTATGAAGGGGATTATTTATGAGATTTATGAATTGTATGAATGTTTATGTTAATATGGTGAATGATTGTATAATTTTAAGGGCCCTGTAAATAGGGGAGGTGTCGCCAAATTTTCATGAAAATTCAAAGTGTTAATGCCCCTAGATATCATGCTTACATGTTTTCATGCTCTAGACTAGTAAATTGTTGCTAAATGCTCTTGGTAAGAGCCGGCATGTAAACAAGTAGAGCATGATTGATTACTACCATATTCTAAAGCAATAGAACTAATGTTATGAAAATACGAATCTCATATTTATCTAGTTATGATTATGATTTCTAGGAAAAGGAAAAGGTCCCACGGGAGCTACAGACGAACCAAGTCAATTCTAAGACTTAACAAGGACTTCATGTAGGTGGACATCCCTGTATATTTTGTTTTATGCATGCATTTATCATAATTCGATTTATTCGTGTTTTAAATGAGTTTTATCGATTTGTGGATGTCGATGGATTTTATCGCTATTTTAGTATAGTGATTTCCTGCTTGCTTAATTGTTTAAAATTGAAATAGCATGAGTAATGGTAAATTGAAACTTTAATTGGTTAATATATTGATTTTTTTTTTATATCGTAGGTTGCACCCTAGTTAGATATGCATGAAGGATCCAACGGGGCTCAAGATAGAGCTCAGAAATAAAGTAGACGATATCAGGATAAGAAAGGGATTTGTTTTCAATCGTCTTTTCTAAAACAAAATATTTGCGAAAATCATCTTTCTTATAAAACCCCTTTCTAACTCTTGTGAGTGCCCGTATCGGATATGAGATACACACTTAACATACACATGTAGATGTATGCCTCTGGTCGTCAAGCTCCGATTTCATATACTGTATGCCTATGTTCCCCGTTATCAGGATCATGTACTTTATGTCTTTGTTCCTTTGATAGTAGTTGGAGTTCTTCCTGAGACATGATAACTATGAGTGTTTACTAGTTCGATACAAGGCCTTAGCATATATATATAGAAATATGATATGCTAGTGATGATTGAGAATGCATATTGCCGATTAAAGTTTTTCGATTAGCTTGGCATGCTTATCCTGATTTAAGATAGTATGCAGACTCTCATTGATTTGTTTTTTAATATATACATGTACTATTATATTAGTACCGGATTTCTGTCAAGAGACAAGTATGTATAATATCTAGCAGAATTGTCTATACTCACTCAGCTCATATAGCTCATCACTCTTCTATTATGTTTTTACCTTGCAGGATCAGGACAGTGATCGTATGAGGGTCGATGTCGAGATTGGCTCTAGCATACCTTTATTTTATGTGTTTCATGATTTGTATGAGACATTATTATTAGACTTCCTGGTATTGTATTTGGGGCCATTCTTGCCCAAGACTTGTTATGTTGCCTTTCTTTATGACATTGGTCTTGTTCAGACTTCCTGTGTGTAACAGGATATGTTTGATGACATTTTAAGTATTTGAAGTCAGTACTTGTCTTATTTTATACAGCCTTAGGCACAAGATACCTTCCTTATTTGGCTGGTGTGACATCTGTCTCAATAAAGAGATAGGTGTTATAACATGAATGGGATTGGAATCTACTATCCTAAATATTTCGAGACTGTATTACTAATACTTTACAATGCAAGAAGGTACAACAACAAATAATAGGAAACAACTAGATATGGGCTCAGGACACTGGGAGAAGAACATTGTCTACAACACTCTATAATCACTTAATCAAATCAGGAAATGATCAACCTTGGGAGAAAAATATTTAGTAGTACCTAGTATTCAACTTCTCAAGCTTGTCCACCTTTTTTTTTTTTTTTTTTTGCTAAGGGAATGGTCGCTTTGTCCTTATAGTCCCAAGGAACTTCTAGAGTCCATTTAAGGGATGCTTGTGATTTTAAGACTGAAGAACATGGTAAGTGGAGTGAAATTCTTAACTTAGAGATATATTGAAATGTGTCACAGGATTGATCTAACCTATGGAGTTGAAATAGGAAATTACAAATCTCGGTGGTGGAACTTTGAGTAGAGATAAATCATATAATCCTTAGTGAGAAATTAAACACTTTTCAATTCTCTAGTTTTTCTTTTCCTTTGCTTGAGGGCAAGCAAACTTCTAAGTTTGGGGGTGGTTTGATAAGTGTTTAATTGCACATATTTTTATATATCATTCATGTATATTTTGCATGCCTTTTGGTATAAATGTGGCCTACCAATGCTTAATAAGTGATTTTTGTTAACCATGGCACATTGAAGGTGTTTCATGGGAAAAAGGAACTTTCAAAATGATTTCAATGGCCAAACCGTCAAAGTTAGGAGCTAAAAAAGACCTACAAATGCTCCCATACATTATGGAGAAGTTCCCGAAATTTTGGAGTCAAAACATGACTTTTTGAGAGCCCAAACAGTGAGCTAGACGGGTCGTACGGACATAGATTGCCCATACATACACCTGCTATAGTGTTTTTAGATCATATTTTTTTTTTTAACTGCAAGCTAGAGAGGCCCGTCTGGAGGTGTCCAGAATTCGATTCTTGGCCTATTTTGGGCCAATACAAACCCAACACATGTCATATTGTTTTCTATGATTGTAAACCCTATAAATACCGATTTTTAGGATTAGGGAAGGGGATTTGGATATCATTGAACATCTTTTGAAGTCCTTGATGGCTAAGGCTTGAAGAGAGATAATCTTGGAAGGCATCAACCATCCGAAAAAGGGGATCTCTGTTGGATATTCGCCACCGAAGCATCGTGGAGACTATAAGGGAGCTTTTATTGTTTATTTTTTATTTCTTTAATTTGTTATTTCTTGGATTTCTGTTCCCCTTCCATGCGGAACTAACTTGTTAGGTATTTAGGCATGATAAACCCTTGGGTTAATGTTTATTTTTGAAATTGGATTTTAATGTCTAATTAGTTGCATGTTTGTTTAATTTGAGATCTATTGAGTGTTATTCATTGAATTGAAAATCTACGTTGTGACAGCTTGGATTTGCCAACCCGACGCACAGTGGGAAGAAGCAAACGCCTCCCCGTGTGCAGGCATGCGTCAATAGAGAAGATTATGAGTGAGCTGAGAGATCGGGCACTGAGGAGAGTGACTCCTTTATATAACTTATTCCGGTAATCTTTTCAAGTACTTGATTCCCTATAACATCATCAATAAGGGCACTAGGTTAGTAACTCGCTTCGAGAGAGGGAATGAAAGCATTTTCGGAATCGTTGGTCCAAATTTCTCCAACCATTAACCTTAAAATCCTTTGTCTACTTTTACCAAAACCCGATGGGGATTCATTTCCTGAATACCCCCTTTCTTTGATTGATTGCCCTAAGACTTAACCTTATCTTTAGTGAGAGCCGATTCTTAGTTTTCTCTAGTTTTAGTAATTAGATTAGTTTGTTACACCACCAAATTCTGATTAGACTAGATAATGGATAGATAGTAGTAATAGTATTTATCAGTCCCTGTTGTTCAATTCCTGACTTTGAGAGTTCACTTTATTATTTGTCCGACCCGTACACTTGCGGTAGCATTGGCGAAGATCAACTACCCTACCTTTGGGTACTGTACTACTCTATCGACCTCATATACTTGTCGGAGAATAACCACGTACTCTGTGTATGCATCACTTGACCTCAACTTTAGCTTGTCCGACACCTTCAGAGTTCGTCCTCAAAAGTCCCTTATTGGGCCGAGCATCAATTCTTATATTGCTCTTTACAGGGCTCGACTTTGGCCATACTCTTCAGGGCTCTACCTCACTCTTGAAAGTCCCCGAATGAGGCTAAGTATGTTTGCTGGTATCAAAATCTCTCGAAGGGCCAAGTACTACCAGTTGCATCTATGCCTTCTTCAGGATTTGACAAGAGCGACTTTCCATATGTCAGCTTTGTCCCCTCGATTATTTTCCTTGACGCACGCTCCTTATCTTACTTGGATGCTTGATATGTGACGCTCACATATACAAAGGATGGCCCATAAGTTTAAATGAAACTTTGAGAACATATGAGCAAGTCATGGAGGACATGTATCCCTATGATCAACCCGTGGATGTGGAGCTTAAAAAGGAGAATAAGCATAATGGGCTGGAGACCCATCTTCGTGAGCTTATGGTGGGGCCCAACCCCTTTGGGGAATGGTTAGAACGGGGTTTCTCTCCAAGCTTGTCTCCAAGGCATCGAAAAGCTTTTCAACTACCATAACCAGCCATCTCTAAGAAGAGGAGATCTCCATGACCGGGTACCTCCACCTCCAGGCTCTCCTCCAAGGAGATTGTAGTTGGTTTTAGATCTTGGGAAAACAATTTTCAAAATATGCGGAAGCTTGAATAAGCACGTATAAAACAAGATCTTGGATCGGTATTCATCAAAAACACTTTTTTCTGAAAAATTTGTAAATTATAATAATTAATTCTACTTATGAATTAATAAAATTAGATCAAGAATAAAAATCGCGACAGAAACCTTTCCCTCGCTATTCTGTCGCTGATTTATTTTAGCGATGAAAATTCATGATTTCGCGAGGGAAATTTTCCCTAGCTATTTTCCAGATTTCTTAGCGTACCTTGAAGTTGTAGAAGTTTAAATCCTCCGAGATCAGTAGATCTTCTTTTCCCGAAACCATGGTCTTCCTTCCGGTGACAAAGATCCGAGATGGACTTGTGTGTGGGCACAACTCAAGATTAATCAGATCACTAAACTGATTATTGTCTCTCTCTAAAACTCATCCAATGAGCAATTAAGACTAGGACTTTTGAGAAAGAACTTTTCTCTCTCTTTTCTCTCTTAGGATTCCTCAATTGGTTCCTATCTCACACTCTCTAAAACTTATATCAAACTCCTTTTGAAAGTCATGTTATGAGAGGAGAAAGGCTACTCCTTTTATAGAGAAAATAACTCTCCTATTTAAACTAAGATAAGATTTCGATTTGAATTCAAATACCCTTTTGAATTCAAAATCAAATTTTTGTCATACAAAAATTTAGAGAGATTTTAGGCCAAATTTAAAAAGATAAAATATCCTTATATTTATCTCTTTCCATGTGTTTAGTTATTTGATTTTAGATTCAAAATCAAAATCAAACTTGGCAACCAACTTACTACATATATTGAATCTAGACATATGCTTTACAAGCTTATCTAAATTCAAATAAATTTGAGTTTATCTTAATTTTAACTCAAATTAAACACATGTGTCTTCGCTCACATTATCCAATAAGTCCATAAATAAATATAAAATCTACAAATTAATTCTTTATTAATTTGTAATAAAGTGATGAACACAAAATCAACTAAACTTGTCCAATCGGAGTTCCTTGTCCGGAGGGGGACTTATGGACCTATAATCCCTGGCTCTAGTAAAACTTTATATTAATCAATTAAACTCTTTAATTAATCAATATGTTTTATTAATTCCAAAGTTACTCCACTAAAAACTTGGAATTGAACTCCCGAAATTATAGATATAAAATTACTCGAGATTCGAGTCGTCCATATGATATAGTCATCTCCTATATATTGATCCTCCATGAATAATTCATAATTAGAGCTAGGTAAAGATCCGTTAACCTCTCTAATTACATCTTTATCCTCAAGTACCAATGATTCTCTAATGAATGATAAGATTCAAGAACAAATCAAGAATCTGAGTACTCATACCTGTGGGATCGAAAATACGCGCCTGGCATCGTGTGACACCAAACGATATATCGAAGCACAAATGTCATATTTGTTTGTTTGTGGGTTCTTCCATTCCTAATAGAGGCGAGCCCCTATTATTAATTACCCCAAACAATGTCGTGGGAAGCTCAGATTAAGGGCAAAAGAACAAGTAGAGGCAATGAGAAAAGAATAATTTGTTTATTGCAATATAAGATGATTTGCTACATATCAGCATATATATATATGTATATATATATATATATTTATTTATTTATTTATTTGTTTGTTTATTCATGACGCCGCCCTCCGCCTCGGATTCTGTGCCCCACCGGTTGCCTTGCACTTGAGATTCGAAAGAGGTTTATAACAAGGGTTCATATCGACTAGGTCGCCAATTAACTTCCCTTTCTATCAAGAGCTGCACCTGACTAAGCCGCCGTTAGGAACTGTATCATATATGGTTGGATAGGATAGGGAGTCTAGCTTCTAATGCAGGAAATTTCGTCTTCATTGGAGCTCCCTAGCAAAAGTTACTCGCGTTTGACCAAGGAGTGGTCGAACTGGCAAAACTGCAGAGATTGACTTCTTTTCCATGAAGAACTGCTCCCAACTGGGCCATTGGCAATGATGGTACCATATATGGTTGGAGAGGTCTTGAAGTCTTGTTTCTGGTGCCGCAGATTTCACCTCGATTGGAGTTCTTTAGGAAAGGTTACTGTCGTTTGAGTAAAGGGAGGTCGAGCTGGCCAGGCTGCAAGGACTAGCCTTTTTCTCCACAAAAATACGCATTGACTCGGTTCCGAAAGGGTCTGTTCTATATATGACTGTTGAAGATCTGGATATATAGTTTCCAGCGCCACTGATTTCACCTCCATTGGAGTTTTCTGAAAGGAGTTATCAATTTTTGAAATGGGTGATCAGATTGGCAGAATTTGCTGGTGGCAAAATTGCTGGAATCGATCCTTTTATTTATCAAAATCTGCGCCGATTGGGCCACCAAAAGGAGCTGCGCCATATATATTCGGAAAGATCTTGATATCTAGTTTCTAATACCGTAAACTTCTCCTCAATTGGAGTTCTCAAGCAGAAATTACAACCCCTTTTGAGAAGTCCTTGGCATGCATTTCAATGCTTCAGAAATATGAATGAACTTTGAATTCTTGAGTATTCATTATTAACAAGTTCTGTGCGCTTTGCATTTGGAATGTCTTTTTGACAAGATTATTCTTCGCTTCATCCTTGTTCTTCTTTCATGGAATCATTGTAGCTTGTCAATTTAATTCTTCATACTTAGGTTCAATACATCAAGAAATTAGCAACTCTTTGCCACTATCTTCAAAAATTTGACAGAGTTTCCTCTATATTTCGGAGCTTTAGTTTTTATACAAGCATTCATCACATAACTCACACATTAACACCATCTTCAAGGACAAGACAAAGTAATATTCCAATCAAGAAGTCTTGGACAGCAACACAGCAACTTCTCTAATTTATTCTCCTCTTTTTCTTTTGCTCTTTGACAGCGGCAATCAATATCGGCAAACATTCTTTAGCAGCAATCAACCAAGATCAGCATCCATAGACAGCAACTAGGATCAACATCCATAGATAGCAACCAAGCAGCATCCATAGCAGCAACCATCACCAACGATAGACAAAGAACCATCTAAGAACTGTGGTTTTGGGTCAACAATCGGATTTCAAAGAATGTGCAAAGCAGCCAAGGTTTTAGGACAGCAACCATTCTTCATCCGCTTCATGTGCGACCAGGAATTTGAGCAACTCGATCAGCAACCATTCTTCATCAGCTTCATCAGCAACCAATTTTGCATCCAGTCTTCAATCGACGCCTTCATCGGAACTATTGTCGCAACCAAGTGTGGCGCGACAAGAACCAAGCATGGGGTGACATCTTTGGGCGGTATTTGGAGCAGTGGCAGGGTAATCGGGACGGAAGAAAGCGGTGCATATGGCTCAAGGCTACAGATAAAGATGCGCGCTGCGGCGCAAGGCTGCTGGCTGCGGCGTGGCGCTTAGGTTCCTGGCAGTGGACACGGCCTAAAGGCGGAGGGCTGGCGCGGAGGAGAGCGGACTGGAGTGGACGGCTGGCCTGCGCGCGGCGCTGGGCAGTTGGGGGAGCCGGGCGGGGCTACTTCTGATCGCAGGCGGAGGCGGCGTTCTTTTTCTGATTTTCTCCCCCTTTTCTTTGTCTGGCCTCTTCCCTTTTTACATAATTTTTATCCTTCTCCAATCAGGAGAAACCTCGTCCGAGAGATCACAACCTTCACCCCAGAAGGATAAGATCAAATCCAAATTTAAACTTTAAATTTCAAAATTTTATTAAAATTTAATTAAATATTAATTAAATTTTAATCAAATTTCAAAATAACTTTTTCCTCGAAATTTGTATTTGGGCATCTTGGAATTTGTGTTATATATATAATTTTATTTATTTATTTATTTATTTTTTATTAATGCCTCGAGATATGTTCTCGGGCTATTTTGAAATTTAGGATCGCCTCAGGATATGTGTCTGTGCTATTCTAAAATTTAAGATCACCTTGGGATATGTGTTCCTGGGCCATCCTTGGATTTAAGATTGCCTCGAGATATGTGTTCTCGGGGGCTATCTTGGAATTTGAGTTTGCCTCGAGATTTGTTCTCAGGCTATCTTGAAAGTTGTTTCCTTGGCTTGCCTTGGGATATGTGTCCTCCGCTTGCCTCAAGATATCGCCGGATATATCTTTTTATTTTAAGAGAAATTTGGCTATATAGCCCTCAAAAATTTCATACTCTTTTTTTTTTTTTTGGTGTAAACAAATGCCCCCTTCATACTTCTCTAACGAAATTTGTTTGAGAGAGAGAAGTATAAACATACAAATTTCTTTCATCCTTATGGCTGAGCCTTTTGGGGACTTGAGGCCACTTTTCGTCATTTTGGACACGAGCCCATTTGTTGTAAGCTTGTGATGTCCATGCTAACATCGTCAAGTGAGTCCAATTCATATTGACGAAGGAGAATATTGTTTTTATTTGATATTTTATTTCATAATACCATCTGAATTTGGAGGGAAAGGACTGCTTTGATCCCAAACACCAAGGTGCGTGGTGTGGATTATGTTGGAGTCCTATAGATGGTATGATAAGTGCGCAAACAACTCGAGAGTCTATCATGTCGACTTCCTTTGGACTTGTACTTGGCATAGATAACATATTTTGGCACAGATGGCATCTTCTAGCATGTTCAATGCAATTTTAACCTTGGTTGGCCAACGATATCCCATGCGCTTACTCTTAAGTCGCATCTTGGGTTCGGATTGGTCTACACCATATATAACGAAGTGTACATCATGCATGACTTCGTTCGCTTCTTCATATGAAAGATATCGCATATATGAGGGTGAATCTTAGGGCGCCTCGCTTTTCCTGAAGGCCTTCTGATTTGCCCCCTGAAAGTTTATCATATTTCAAATTTTTCATAAATGGTTGCCTCCGAGCTTACTCTAACATCTCGAGGGTGAAGACTTCCGCTTTGCCCCTAGCACTTTCCTCTTCAACATCATCAAGGATCGTACTTATGGGCCTTCTATTAACTTGGATTCCTTCATAGTCTGGATTCGCTAGCTGTGAGTCTTCAAATATGTGTTTATCCTTGACTTCATCAACGGATGATACAAATTAAAATTTCATATTTCTTGGTTATCTCATCATATAAGTATTTGAGAAACCAAGGGAGCACTCTTTTTCATTTCATCATTTTTTAGAAATCTCAATTCTATTTTTATTGGAATATGTGAAACTTCCAGTGTTATATTTTCACTTGACCTCATTGATGGAGGGTACAAGTTTTGATATTTCATATTTCCTTGGTAATCTCATCAGATAAGTGTATGAGAACCCAAGTGAAGAATTTGTATTTCATCATTTTTAGAAGCGTCATTTTTTACCTGACCTTATTCCTAGAGGATACAGGTTTGACATTCCATATTTCCTTGGAAATCTCATTATATGAGTGTGAGAATCCAAGTTTGACATTTCATATATCTATTGATCTCATTATATGTTTAAGAACCCAAATGAAGATTTCATATATCTGGTGATCTCATTATATGTTTGAGAACCCAAATGAAGATTTCATCATTTTTTAGGAGCGTCATATTTTACCTGACCTCATTAATGGAGGATACAAGTTTGACACTCCATATTTCCCCTTTGAAATCTCGGTTCCGTATCGGAAGCGTGTGAAATTTCAAGAGTCATATTATACCTTACCTCATTGATAGAGGGTATAGGTTTAAGATTTCAAATTTCCTTGGCGATTTCATTACATGAGTGGTTGAGAACCCAAGTAAAGAATTTCTATTTTTATATATATTTTCGGAAAACATCTTTACTTTTATATGTGTCACATCCCATTTTCTTTTGATTTCATATGCATCGTAGCTTGCCCCCAGCCGTTTAACAGGTTTATGGAGCTCCATGGCGTCATTTGTAGTATGAAGAAATAAGCTTTGATGTCTTCTTTCATTTATGATTTTCAGCTTCTATGATCGGATAACACTTTTGGATTGGTTCTATCCAGCTTTCCCATTAGCTCTTGAAGTGGTGTCGAATGCGCTTTGGAAAGCCACCTCAAAATTTGTATCCTTTAGCCATCTTGGATTTTGTACTCTTAGGAAGCATCAGGATTTGTGTCTCGATCACCTTGAGAATTGTGATGTGTGCTTTAATGCCTCAATATTTGCTTCATTAGCCGTCTCGAGACCTGTGCTCTATTGCTATCTCGAAATTCATGACTGATTCGACATTTGTATTTCATCATTTACCTCGAGATATGTACGATATCAACACCTCGAGATTTGTACTGATTCGAGATGTGATTTACCACTTCGGGGTATACACTTCAACGTTTCAAGATTTCTAGGATTTGTTGCCGCCTCGAAGTGTATGCTTGATGGCCTCCTTGAGATTTGAAACCATTTGGATTTGTATTGCATGTCCTATTGCTGCTTTGAGGTTTGTGTTGCTCTGGGATCTATCATCGGCCATCTTGTGCTTTCACCGCCTCAAGATTTGCATCATTTTGAGATTTATATCTTTATCAGCCGTCTCGAGACCTGCGCTACCTCGAAATTCATGGCCGATTTGATATTTGTATTTCATCATCTACCTCGAGATGCGTGTTCCATGCCCCCTCGAGATTTGTGATGCTTTTGGATGTGTGCTTCACTTCATCGGGATGCAGACTTCATCAATTTGGGGTTTGTATTTCATCAGCTGTCTCGGAATATGTGCTCTACTATCCCTCGAGATTGGTGCTGCTCCAAGGTGTGTTTCGCTATTGCGGGGTCGCACACTTTATTGATTTGGGATTTGTATTTCATCAACTGTCTCGGGACGTGTGTTCCATCATCACCTCAAGATCTATGATGCTTTGAGATGTGTGCTTCACTGCATCGGGATGCACACTTCATCATTGGATTTGTAATTGGTTTTGGGGAAATATATTTTGCTTTGGGAATTATAACCACCTCAAGATGCGTGCTACATCGGTGCCTCGAGATTTTTGGTTGCTTCAAGATTTGTATTTTCATTGACCGTCTTGAGATGCATGCTCCATTGTTGCTTCAAGACTTGCGTCATTTCAGGACTTATATTTTCATCGGCCATCTTGAGATGTCTGTTTCACCATGCCTCAAGATTCGTGCCATTTTGGAATTTATGAATTTATATTTTTATCAGCCATTTTGAGATTCGTGCTTCATCATCGCCTTGAAATCCATAGTTGTTTCGACATTTACATTTCATCAGCTACCCCGAGATGTGTGCTTTATTGCCCCCTCGAGATTTGTGATGCTTCATGATTTATATTTCATTGGCTGCCTTGAGATATATTCTTTACCATGTTTCAAGGTTCGTGCCATCTTGGAATTTATATTTGCATCAGCTATCTTGAGATGTGTGTTTCACCATGCCTCAAGATTAGCGCCATTTTGGGATTTGTATGTCCATCAGCCATTTTGAGATCCGTGCTCCATAGTGGCCTCAAAATCCATGGTTGTTCCAATATTTGTATTTCATTATTCACCTCAAGATGCGTGCTTGATTGCCCCCTCGAGAGTTGTGATGCTTCAAGATGCGTGCTATGTTGCACGCTTCATTACTGAATTTGTATGATATGCATTTCATTAGTCACCCCTCGAGATGTGAGTTCCATCACCGCCTCGAGATTTGTGGCTACTTCAAGATTTGTATTTTCATCGAATGCCTTGAGAGGTGTGTTTCATCCCTGCCTCAAGACTTGCGTCGTTTTGGGATTTATATTTTCATCGGCTATTGTAACACCCCGGTCCGCCGTGGACATCGTGTCACCGGCCCAAATCGGGGGGTCCCGAGCCCAAAGGTCGCCAAACCCGATCTAAAAATCATGGAATTATCTGGAGACAGTAATAATAAATCATAATATATCTGGAAGCTCTTCCGAACAGAAGAGACACATCTGAGCATAGATCACCACTTCACACGTCTGGGTCTAGTCTCCAAAAAGTCAACTACAAAATAAACATATAATCTGATGTACACAACGGAAAGGAAAATGACCGTGGGGACGCCAGAGCGCCTAAGAGTCCTCACATCTCACCGGTCTAGCTTCTACCCGAACTTCATGCGCTACACACAAGGTGAGTAAGGAAGAGGGATCGAAGCTCTGAGCTCGCGTGATATGTGACCCCTACCGTGTCCAGTCAATAAGGCACATTGCATCTAAAATATAGTCTTGTATATGAAAAGTAATCTCTACTCATATACATGTAGAAAATATAGTAAAGCATGGACGTCTATGCATTAACCTCCTAATCAGGAAGATCATCTAATGCAATGTCCGAGAAAACTGTAGAAAAGTCATCGATCCACTAACATGCACGCCTATGTCTCATGAGATGTCTAGATATGTGAGCGTCTATCGATAAGAATGCAATTCTGTAGGATCAACTTGCTAAGATCTCAGATAAATAGCCGCGAGGTATCCCCCGATCTGGGCTGTATGTGAAGCCGCGAGGTTTCCCCCGATCTGGGTCTTCACTCGTGGTACCGAGCACTCCAAAGAGTCGGGAAAGGGTTTTAAGATAAATTCATTTTTAAAACAAGGTTTTGATGCTAGAAATTCATTTTGAAAACAAGAAAACCTTTCCCCTACTCGGTATCACGTTGGTCTTAGCTCAATGGAGCCGCATCTGCATAGCAAGGATCATCTATCACAGATGCAAAGATCGATGCTCACGCCCTATATCTATCTCATATCTATCTCAATGATCTACTGACTAGTCATATGCGTAAACATCACTCTCTGACAATAGTCAGAATAATCGAAAAGCATTCTCAAAACCGAGAGTAAATCATAGCCGATGAAGATATATCGAAAACACGATAAATCTCGAACAAACACGAGAATATACAATGAAGTCCACTCACCTGAAGTCCTAAGCAAGTCAAGCCTGACTCGGACCTCCCGAAGACCCCGACTTGTCCTTCCCTTTTTCCTAGTAAACGCAATAATATCTAAGATAAGTGCTAGTCCACAATACTTCACTTTCTATTTAACAGTATGTCCTAATCAATCATGGGCCCCAGTCCATAGAGATTAAGGCCCAACACTCAAGCATATCTTTTCACATCAAGGCATGATGCCCACAATCAAATAAGTCTAAAATTGGTTAATTGCCATCTTACACTATAACTGATTTAAACTCAAGCAGATATCATGAGAGCTTTAATAACTTCCTAACGTTTAATTCTTTAATAACTTGTGTCAAGTGTGTTAATACAAACAGAGATTTTCAAGTCTCAACCACCTTCCTCTCTTTGTTATCAAACACCTGCCAAGTATAAGAGGAAAGCAACATAACAATTTCTCCCTTCACTTCCAAAGCTCAGAATTGGTACAAAATGTCTTCTTTTAATCCCAAGTTATCTGTTCTAAACTATAACCGGCAACAAGCTGGAGCAAAACACTTTCAACAGGACCATCTAAGGCCAAGTCCTTTTTAGCTACAACCTAATATTAAGATGACAACATGAGGTTTATTTTACCTAAATAAGTACCAGCAAACCTTTAACAACTCTTCTCTCTGATGTCCCAAGTCCAATACCAAGTCTACAAAGCATGAACCCCCCTCCTACAACATCAACAGCAACTACAACCATGGTCAACAGTAGCAACATCAACCTTAGAATCCTGTAAAACCATTTCATCAACCAGTTGGTAGGCACAAATGATATTCGCTACCAAAACATCTCCCTGTCCCTTTAGATTTCTAAATTTTACATCCAAATCATACTCCTTGAATTGAGTTCATATTGATATATATATGTTCCCGTTTCACAAGTGAATCCTCTCCTTTCATCATTGAAACTCCAAATGAATACAAAGTATGCTACAACTCCCCCTGGCTGACAAGGACACATCTTAACACGTGGGTAGCAAGCACAACAACAACATGAACAAATTCAAGACTGCAGTATATAATGTAAAACTAACTAATCCAAACAAGCTTCAAATCTCTTCATTGACAAATCAACAAGCACCTGTTGGGCATACCAAAATTCCACAGAGTATCTCCCCTTTTAATTTCGTATTGCCATTTGATTACAAGCATGCTTCATTCCTAGTACAGCCACTGATATTACATCTAAACACAGCAACAATACACTCCTACCTCACAATCAACAACAAGCTCAGTACAATACTAAGCTCATAGTCACCAATTCAGAGTTTCACTATAAAACAATCAGCAACTCTACACTACACAAGGCCTCATCATCCAACTAATGTATACCTTGCGAGGCCTCCCATCAGGTGTGGACCTGATCGGTGGTGTGGGCTGAACACCGAGAGGTCTACGCCGTTCTGAGAGACTGATCGGAATCCACTGAGCAAAGGATCACAGAACAGGGACCACAGGGTCGGCCGGAACCGAGACGCTGGAGCTCTAATCTCGCCAGAACAGAGGTTGCAGAGAACCGGACCAAGTGCTCAGCCGGAAATATCACCAAGTGCTGGCCGGAACCAATGCTCAGACCTGTTGGAACAGGGAACCGAGGAACAGGCCGAAGCTGCTCGGTGTTGGCTCCGTCGAGTTCTGAAGCTGCCCGAGACTGGAGCACCGAGCTCACCGGAGTTCAGAGATGTGGTGGCCGAAAGAGTGGAGAAGGAGCGAGGACCTCCGCCAGAGGCTTCTCCCAATCCCCCGCTGAAGGAGCTCCAGCATTCTTCCAAAATCCCCTTTCCTTTGGAACAGGGGACCTCGGTGACATAGCAACGGCACTTGGCGACTCGTGGCAGCCTCTCTTTCCCCCTCGCATGGATCGCGCCACCACCACCTTCATTTCTCCACCTCCTGCTTGCTTAAACGAAGGAGCTCCATGGGCTGCCCATCCCTCTCTTCTCCCACTCTAATTCCTTTCAAAACCTCCACCGCTCTTGAGCCTGGCCCAATAAGTGGCAGCCCCCTTTTCTAATAGGTGTTTAAGCCCACTAAAGCCCTAAAGTTTTATCATTTTTCCCAGTTGATTAGTTAATCATTATCACATTAACCAGGGCTACTAGCTTCCCATGATTTACTGTTCATTATAAAAGACCTTTAAATTCCATTCTTATTTTCTCAATGACCTCCGGCATTTATTTAATATTTTAAAATTTCGGAGAAGAAACCGGGATGTTACAGCTATCTTGAGATGCGTGTTTCGCCATGCCTCAAGATTTGCGCCATTTTGGGATATATAGGCTATCCGGAGATGTGTGCTTCACCATGTCTCAAGATTTGCGCTAGTTAGGGGGATTTATATTTTCATCAGCTGTCTCAAGATGGGCGTTTCGTCATCACTTTGAGATCTGTGCTGCTTCGAGATGTGTGCTTCACTGCATCGGGATGCACACTTCCTGGCTTGGGACTTGTATTTTTATCAGCTGCCTCGAGATGAGCGTTTCATCAATACCTCAAGATTTTTGCTGCTTCGAGATGTGTGCTTCACTGCATCGGGATGCACACCTCCTCGCCTGGGATTTGTATTTTCATCAGCTGCCTTGAGATGAGCGTTTTATGATCACCTTGAGATCTGTGCTGCTTCGAGATGTGTGCTTCACCGCATCGGGGTACACACTTCATCGCTTGGGATTTGTATTTTCATCAGCTGTCTCGAGATGAGCACTTCATCATCCCTTGAGATCTGTGCTACTTCGAGATGTGTGCTTCACTACATCGGGATGCACACTTCATCGCTTGGGATTTGTATTTCATCAGCTGCCTCCAGATGAGCGTTTCGTCATCACCTTGAGATCTGTGCGGCTCCGAGATGTGTGCTTCACTGCATCGGGATGCACACTTCCTCGCTTTGAAATTTGAGGATGTTGTTGCTTCGGGATTCACGATCCTTTCACGGCTTTCTGCGTTCTCGCAGTTAATATTGGATGAGATGTCTTTTCTTCTATGGGGAATGATGGAGGATTTTATTTTCCCTGCGCTGGATGGCGAGCTTCTTGCTCCCGGCTTTGGATAAGGAAGGATCAGCTCTATCTCGTCGGCGGAAGAGAGAGTCCCATCGCGATCATGGTTAATGATACTCCTCAATTCAACAACGACCATTTGTTTGTGTCACTTGTCGGATCATGGTTGTATACTGCTCAAGGATAGGAGTTCCTGAGGTTCCTCTTTGTTCCTCTTTATTCCACAAGCTTGAACCTTTCTTTATGTTGAGGAATTGGGTTATTCAACTTTTGTATGTCTTCAAGTTGATATGCCAACAGATCCACCAACGGTATATTACATGTTTTCATTTGTTGAAATTTCCTTCAAGAGAATTTTGGGTTGGAAGAAAAATGGGTTTATCCTTATTATCTTCCTTCTAAAAACGTTTTGTTGTTGAAGATCAACTCCCGTTCCTTGCCCCCTGTGTGGCACGTGACTTGATCTTTCCTCTTTTATGTTCTTTTAGGACTCCATTGCACTTTATGTGGCATCTTGTGAATGGTGCTTCTGATGAGCCTCCTCGTGCCTCAATGACCATCCAAATTATATGTATTTTTTTATTCCCCTTTATATATCTTGTCTTTCGGCTTTTGATAGAATTTACCCAGCATCATCTTATCGATTGTAGCTTCCTCAATGTCAAGTAGGCTCTTTTATGGAAAAGCCTCTATTATGGCGACATTTTGGAGACCTACCACCTTTATATTATTGAAATTGAGGTTATAATTCTGCAGCATAGTTGAGTCCTTCCAACAAAGGGTCTGAAAAAACCAATTTGAATATTTCTATAGCCCTTAAAGAAGACAAATTCCAACTCCTTATTTGGAACCTTCATCTCTTAGTAGGTGGACTGTAAATAATATTTTTCCTTTTTTTCTTTTTTTTTCTTTGATTTTTTCTTTTCCTTTCTTTTCTTTTTTTTTTGGATTTATTTTTTATTTTTTTGATTTTTTTTTTATTTTTTTTTTGCTTTTTTTTTATTTTGTTTTTTTGCAAGCCTTTAGCAGGTTTGAAGGTTCCCTCCTCTCAAAATTTATTAAGGTACGCTCATTGTCTTCTTCTATAGAAAGTACCCTCTCAAGCTGGGCTCGGGTAACCCCTACAAAATGAAAGTCTTTGATTCTCGACCATTAGATCTTCATATCAATCAAAAGAAGCATATTTGGCCAATGTTCCATGTGCGGAAGGTATGGCACTTTTAGGACTTCTATGGATGCCGAACTTCCAATTGCAGAAGAGATCTTGTATGCACCTCTTCTTTTGAGTAGAGCACAACTTTGACTAGTAGGATCAAGGGATTGATTGTAGGAGAGTCTCTGCTGACGCTTTCTCTTCTCACTTTAATCTTCAGTCAACCCAGCTAGCTGGTTGTAGGAAACCACTATTCGGTGGATTCGCTTTTGTCTTGAAGCTTCCTCTTCGTGATAGAGCCCAACGGCAAACCACCTTGCGTAATTCATAAGCCTCTACATGTACTTTTGCCAAAAAGATGGGAGGAGGAATGAGTCCCCACCGGGCGTGCCAGAATTTGTGGGATCGAAAATACTCGCCTGACATCGTGTGACACCAAACGATATATCGAAGCACAATTGTCATATTTGTTTGTTTGTGGGTTCTTCCATTTCTAATAGAGGCGAGCCCCTATTATTAATTACCCCAGACAATGTTGTGGGAACCTCCGATTAAGGGCAAAAGAACAAGTAGAGGCAATGAGAAAAGAATAATTTGTTTATTACAATATAAGATGATTTGCTACATATCAGCATATATATATATATATATATATATATATATATATATTTTTATTTATTTATTTATTTATTTATTTATTTATTTATTTATTTATTTGTTTGTTTAATCATGACGCCGCCCTCCGCCTTGGAATCTATACCCCGCCGGTTGCCTTGCACTTGAGATTTGAAAGAGGCTTATAACAAGGGTTCATATCGACTAGGTCGCCAATTAGCTTCCCTTTCTATCAAGAGCTGCACCTGACTGAGCCGTCGTTAAGAACTGTATCATATATGGTTGGATAGGTTAGGGAGTCTAGCTTCCAATGCCGGAAATTTCGTCTTGATTGGAGCTCCCTAGCAAAAGTTACCCGCGTTTGACCAAGGAGTGGTCGAACTGGCAAAACTGCAGAGATTGACTTCTATTCCATCAAGAACTGCTCCCAACTGGGCCATTGGCAATGATGGTACCATATATGGTTGGAGAGGTCTTGAAGTCTAGTTTCTGGTGCCGCAGATTTCACCTCGATTGGAGTTCTTTAGGAAAGGTTACTGCAGTTTGAGTAAAGGGTGGTCGAGCTGGCCAGGCTGCAAGGACTAGCCTTTTTCTCCACAAAAATACGCATTGACCGGGTTCCGAAAGGGTCTGTGCTATATATGACTGTTGAAGATCTGGATATCTAGTTTCCAGCGCCACTGATTTCACCTCCATTGGAGTTTTCTGGAAGGAGTTATCAATTTTTGAAAATGGGTGATCAGATTGGCAGAATTTGCTGGTGGCAGAATTGCTGGAATCGACCCTTTTATTTATCAAAATCTGCGCTGATTGGGCCACCAAAAGGAGCTGCGCCATATATATTCGGAAAGATCTTGATATCTAGTTTCTAATGCCGTAAACTTCTCCTCAATTGGAGTTCTCAAGCAAAAATTATCAATTTTTGAAAATGGGTCTTTATAACAGCTATTTCTACAACAATCTCATCAATTTTCAGCAGTTTTCGGTATTTCAGCAGCCATTCCTGCAGCAGTTTTCAAAAGCCCCTTTTGAGAAGTCCTTGGCATGCATTTCAATGCTTCAGAAATATGAATGAACTTTGAAGTCTTGAGTATTCATTATTAACAAGTTATGTGCGCTTTGCATTTGGAATGTCTTTTTGACAAGATTATTCTTCGCTTCATCCTTGTTCTTCTTTCGTGGAATCATTGTAGCTTGTCAATTTAATTCTTCATACTTAGGTTCGATACATCAAGCAATTAGCAACTCTTTGCCACTATCTTAAAAAATTTGACAGAGTTTCCTCTATATTTCGGAGCTTTAGTTTTTATACAAGCATTCATCACATAACTCACACATTAACACCATCTCCAAGGACAAGACAAAGTAATATTCCAATCAAGAAGTCTTGGACAGCAACACAGCAACTTCTCTAACTTTCTTCTCCTCTTTTTCTTTTGCTCTTTGAAGGCGGCAATCATTATCAGCAAACATTCTTCAGCAGCAATCAACCAAGATCAGCATCCATAGACAGCAACTAGGATCAGCATCCATAGACAACAACCAAGCAAATATATATAGGCGGTAGACCATTAGTAACCATAGGACAAAGAAATCCATCAAGAACTGTGGTTTTGGACAACAAACCGGATCAAAGAATGTGAAGCAGCAAGGGTTTTGGGACAGCAACCATTCTTCATCAGCTTCATCAGCGACCTGGAATTTGAGCAACTCGATCAGCAACCATTCTTCATCGCCTTTATCAAAGAACCAATTCGCATCCGGTCTTCAATCGGTCGGCTTCATCGCTAACCATTGTCAACAACCAAGTGTGGTAATCAAGAAACCAAGCATGGGGTGACATCTTTGGGCGGCTAGAAGCGTGGACAAGCAGCCAGATGGGACGGGCAGACAGGCTGCTACAAGCTGTTTAAGCGGCGTGCCTTGGCAAGGCTCGCTGCTGCGTGGCTTCTGGGCCAAGTTCTGGCAGGGACGCGGCACGGGAGGCGGAGGGGCTTGGGCGAACGGCGTCTCGATCCTGGGCCGGGCCAGCGGAGAGAGGGATCAAGGCGTGGGTAGTGGCTGCGCTGAAGCGGAGGCGGAGCCGGGATACTTCATCGCAGCGTGGCGCGTTCTTTTTTTGATTTTATCCCCCTTTTCTTTGTCTGGCCTCTTCCCTTTTTACATAATTTTTATCCTTCTCCAATCAGAAGAAACCTCGTCCGAGAGATCACAACCTTCACCCCAGAAGGATAAGATCAAATCCAAATTTAAACTTTAAATTTTGAAATTTAATTAAATTTAATTAAATTTTAATTAAATTTTAATCAAATTTCAAAATAACTTTTTCCTCGAAATTTGTATTTGGGCATCTTAGGATTTGTGTTATATATATATATATATATATATATATTTATTTATTTATTTTTTTTATAAATGCCTCGAGATATGCTCTCGGGCTATTTTGAAATTTAGGATCGCCTCGGGATATGTGTCCGGGCTATTCTAAAATTTAAGATTGCCTTGGGATATGCGTTCCTAGGCCATCCTTGGATTTAAGATTGCCTCGAGATATGTGTTCTCGGGGGCTATCTTGGAATTTGAGTTTGCCTCGAGATTTGTTCTCAGGCTATCTTGAAATTTGTTTCCTTGGCTTGCCTTGGGATATGTGTCCTCGGCTTGCCTCAGGATATCGCCGAATATATCTTTTTATTTTAAGAGAAATTTGGCTATATAGCCCTCAAAAATTTCATACTCTTTCTTCTTCTTTTTTTTTTTTTTTTTTGGTGTAAACAATACCATTCAAGCCCTGAATCATCACTCAAGGGTATTATCTGTCTACTTCTTATGAAGAAGGAATGGATTCCGTCTTGCGATGTTAACATTCCCTGCTATTCATTTTGTTACACCTCCAACATACAAAGCTTAAGGATCATGATCTTATAATCCGTACCGAGTAAATCAAAAGATGTAACGCAATAAATAGGAGTTTGCTAACCACTCAGGATTAAGATCATTACATATCCGACCATCAGTGACATGATTTGAATGCATTTTATTTTAACGAAAATTATCAATGATTCAAATCACATCGTGTCCCAGTCCTACATAATCTCATTATGTATAGTGCACTCATTAGATGTCCCTCTACATCAATGGTTTGGATAAAAATCATTTCATTCTTAATGATAATGAGCTGCACTAGTGAAAATCAATTAAAGATTCCATACTTTAATTATTAAGTCAATTGACTAGTTTTCATGGACTAATTTAAATTATCATCCTTAAATAATCCTCCCATATATATAACACTTATATATATTTATTCAAGGTTACATAGATAATTATGGAATTTTGTGATATTCATAAAGTATTCAAACAATAAATGCACTTGTAATAATTATATTATTTTATTCATAATTAAATAATATTCATAACATCATATGCTTTAGGGCATACATCCCAACAATTGTTTCTTCAACTACCATGGCCCGCCAGCTTTACCTCCAAGCTCCCATTTCCATGGCTGGACTCCAAGCTATTTCCATGGCAAGTCTTCTCCAAGCTCCCCCAATGGCCAAAGTCTCCTTGGAGCCTTCTCCAATAGTCTCTCATGGTCGGAGCCCCCATGCAAACTTCTACAAGCTTCATGGCCGAGCTCCTCCAAAGCCAAGCCCATCTCCATGGCTAATTAAGTCTCTCTCCCTCTCATAAAGAGCTTCGAGCTCACCTTAAGGTTCGTGGAGCTCTCCTTGCCTCCAATGTCTCCCCCCAAGTTTCAAGGTTAACCATGTATGAAGACTTGCTCTCATCTATGAGGATTCCATATATGAAGTCTAGCTCTCATCTCCATGAAGCCTTCTACATGAAGCTAGCTAGGTATGTCTTTTCTCCATGTATGGGACCTTGCATGAAGCCTAGCTCATTATCACCTCGATGAGAGCATGATGCTCATTGGACCTTCAAGGCCTTTCTCACGATCTCTATTGCTTCCCTCCATAACGGCCCTTTTTCTTAAGCTCCTTTGAAGCTTGGCTACAAGTATGAATCTTTGATGAGTCAGTGGGTTAGAGGAGCATCAAGGACCATGGAGCCCTCCTCTTATTCATATTGCTCATGTTTGATAGGGGGATATCCCAAGGTGGAATATCCCCAACACATTCCCCAATGAAAATTTTTCCCGTCAAAAACTTTAATTTAAGTTTAAGAATATAATAATAACACATCCACCAATGCATGGAAGCCACATAACTATCTTATCATTAATATCTTTACTTTAAAATTTCTCCCCAAAAAATTCAAAACTTTTCAAAAGTTATTCTTAATCCCAAGTGGGATATTCCCCTATCAAACACAAGTAGGCTGTAGGTCCTCATAAACGTGCTAAGATCATGGCTTTATTATGATGGCTTATCTCCATGGCCCCATCATGATTATTATGGCTCTTGCCTTATGTTCATGGCCTCATTATGCCTATCATGGCTTATTCTTATTGTTAGGAGATTATTAGCGGATATTGTACTCTTATGTCGCACTCCTCTCCGACTGGACTGGAGGCTTGTAATCACTTTACATAGTGGATTGGCCCCTTAATGGGACTTCGTTGTTTTTTTTTTCAGATTTACAGAGTTTTCTATGTATATCAGGCATATTCTTGTATTTATGGTTGGATGTGTAATCTTCATCTTTTTATGATCTGTTCCCTCCGATATAAATCTTTGACCATTGACTTTAATCGGTGTCGATCCATAGAAGATAAGGATTTTTCAGCTACAGTATATCTTAAGTGACCCTTTGAATTAATACTTTGTTTTTTTTTTTCAGGTAAATTTTTTTCTCTTACTCCAATAGAAGAACATTCCTCTGTTTTTTTTTTTTTTGCACCTATGTTACTAACCTACAGACCTAACAGGTCTCTCAATGCATCTAAAAAAACGTTTTAGGTCCACATTTCATTATATTACGTTCGCCACAGTTGATTTTAGATATAAAACATCATCATGCCTGATTTCGCATCATTCAAACATTATAAATTGAACAATGAATCGAAAAAAAAAACAAACTATTTCTTAAACTATGGATTGGGTCCACATAGTTTATTTTAGTAAAAAAAACAATGTGGACTTAATTTGGTAACATTGAACCATGGTTGTCCATCAAACATGGGTGTTTTGACATTATTTCACAGATCAACATACTTATTGATTGTCGATGTAGTTTATTTTATGTGCAAAATATTTGCATGCCTGGTTTAGTGACATTCAAACCTAGGAGGTCACTCAATGCACCCCAAAATTTTATTTTAGGTCCACATTTTTTATTTTTTTTTTATAAAGTGAATAAACTACATTCATTTCAAGGTCCACATTCTTTTATATTTGGTCTACCATATGTTATTTTATATCTAAAACATCATGCATGTAATCTAGTAAAGCTTTGATCTACTATGTATCTTTTTTTTTAAAAAAAATAGATAAACCATATTCATTCATTATTTTATCAAAATTAAAGTTCCTGGTTGAACTTCTGGTACAGATAGCTCAGTTTTACAATAAGACTATGAAATACTAGCAAATATAAATATATGTGCTGAGTGGGGGTCAACAACTTTTATATTAGTATTCGTTACAAATAGCCAATACTCTTACTACAGAAAGCTTCAAAGTGCTCAGACTTCATTAAAGAATATTGTGTATCATATGGATCTACTATGTATCTCAATGCACCCAGAATTTATTTTTTATGTACGCATGCATACATTCGAATTAGGTCTACCTATAATTTATTTTAGACACAAATCATGATGCATCTAATTATTTGAGAAATCTAAACCTAAAAGTCCTTTCAATATCTCTAAAAATATATTTATTAGGTTCACCGACAAATGGGATAGATGTGTTATAATTTATTTTTAAGTACAAAACATGACACCTAATTTTTCAAATTCTGACCTTAACATGTTCTATGATGCACGAAATTTTTTTCTTAAGTGCAAACAGTATTATTAAATTTTAAACAAGTATTGTCTAATCGCATTGGTAAAATGAAACTTATAAAATCTCATCAATGATTAGAAAATATTCATAAATCTAATTAAAAATACATTTAAGAATTAATTATATAATCTTGTTTAATTAAATCAATGCAGCATAATTGTGTAAATTATATCTACGTAAAGATTTAGGTAAGAAAGTTGTTCTCAGTAGTTTGTTGCCCAAAAGACTGTGCCACGTCACACCTTTGAATGCATTCCATAAGATACTATGGTTTCACGTATGGCATCGTCTTTTTTAACATTGCAGAGTTTTTTCTAATTGTAATTTTCATTATTTCCTTGAATATTTAAAGACAACTTTTCATTTTCATTTTCATGTTATTTCATTTTATTTGTTTATCTATTTTTATAATATGTATAAGTAGTGGGTGGGCATTGAAATAAGCCAATAAATTTGATGAAAAGAAATTGTTTTATGAGAAGTTGAGAACCCATCCATTGGATAAAATTATAGAAAATTTTATTTTAACATTTAATTAGACTTTATGTTGCACAAAAAAGTAAAGACTTTTCATTTTCATGTCATTTTGTTTTATTTGTTTATTTATTTTTTATAATGTGTATAAGTAGTGGGAGGGCATTCGAATAAGCCAATAAATTTGATGAAAAGAAATTGTTTTATGAGAAGTTGAAGACCCATCCATTGGATAAAATTATAGAAAATTTTATTTTAACATTTAATTCGACTTCAAGTTGCACATAAAATTAAAGACTTTTCATTTCCATTTTCATGTTATTTTGTTTTATTTTTTTTGAATAAGGTTATTTTGTTTTATTTGTTTTATTTATTTATTATAATGTGTATAAGTAGTGGGAGGGCATTGGAATAAGCAAATAAATTTGATGAAAAGAAATTGTATTATGAGAAGTTGAGAACCCATCCATTGGGTAATATAATATGTTACGGATATATTTGGTGAAGACAGGTGTCATTGACCTAAAGGACCACCTGTTCCTTTGACCACATGGCAATATCACCACCTTTGCAAAATTTCGTTCGGCAAATAACGTGAGGATTCAATCCTACCTGAACAAAGTCCTTGAATTGTAGCAACCCTCTTATACAGGGCGTGAGGTGTGGAAAGAGAGATAAATATCTAACGCCTCTACAGTGAGTAGGCCTTATCCACTTGCTACATCTACAGTGAGTAGGCCTTATCCACTTGCTACAGTGGGCAGATATTTACTCTATTTTACCAACGTGGCATCCACACGTTAGGCAGCAAATATTTACCTAACTCACCGCCTTACCCCACCGCCTTTCAAGATATTTTCTTGCCACCTCATGTGTTCTCATTCACCGCCTTATTCCACCGACTTTCCTGAACCGCCTCTAAGGTGCTATAAAAGGAGAGGGTAATAGAAGAAAGGGACCGAAAACTCATCACACAAATCTAACCTGCCTAAATCTAAGACTCTTTACTCAAGTTTTCTCGACTTAAGCATCGGAGTCAATCCGCGAGAGGCGTAATTCGATCACCGCCCTCTCCTTTTACGAGGTTCGCCTATGGGTAATTCCGATCGGAGTTTCGTGGATGTTCTCTCGCTCTCCCCTGCTCGTAGCGTATAAGCGTACACACCAACTATAAATTTTAATCGTTGGTCGAAAGCTGAGGCCAGATCACGAGGCAACAGTAGCCAAAGCGTGACGTGGACCAATTTTTGGCATCAACAGTTTGGCGCCGTCCGTGGGGACCCTTACGAAAAACCAAATGACCACTACCAGAAGATCAAAACGAATCCAAGAACAAGGAGCCCCAAGTAATTCCGAAGGGCCTGGCGAGGTCGGAGGACATGAGGAAATCCGGTCAGATAATCCACCCATCTTACCTCCATCAGAAAATCCTTCCGTCCAACCCCAAGAATCTGTTCCGGAGTTTTATCTTAACATACAAAGAACAATTGGAGCGGTTGACTTCGGGTTGTTCATACTTTGACCCATCCTCCCGCCTCCTCCTACACAAGTTCCAACACCAAACATACCAACAAAATGTTCCCCGGATAATTACGAAAGTAGAGGGAGGACAAGAACCCGCACTCCATAAAGAGAGGAAAGAAAGGACCGCCTTTTCCGCTAGTTCAACCCCCTCTCGCTCGACGACGCAGCATGTGCCAGTTTTCACTACAAGAACCGAAAGGACAGGACAGAGCGGAATAGTCCATCTGCTCAAAGCGGTTGATAGAAGAACTCAACGGCGGGACCTCTCTCAAGAAAAACGGGAAGTCCGAAATGACATATTCTCGATATGTGTTCGCCTTTTGTCAAGGAAATATTGGGAGAACAAGTTCACGATAGCTTCAGCCACCGGTTATGATCGCATATGAAGGCAAAACCGATCCGTCTTCGCCACCAAGTCTTTCCTGGCCGAAGATGCTCCTCACCGGAATCACAGACGGGGCGTATGTGCCGAAGCTTTTCCCGCCACCTTAGAGAGGAAAGCGCAAGACCGGTTTGTTGATCTCCCATCTAGCACAATTACTTCTTTTTGATTTTAGCGGAGACGCTTTCTAGCCTATTTTGCCAATTACTCAAAGCGTAAGAAAACTCCATCTACCCTTACAGCGTGTTAAACAATGAAAGGGAGAAACGCCCGGGCTTATTTAAATCGTTACATAGGCGAAGCGGCAAATGTCGCAGACCTCCTTCCGCTGAATGGTCAGAACCTTCTTAATGGAGGGATCATTTAGAATCCCCTTTCGTTTTCCTCACTTTGGATCCACCAAAACCATTCCCCCTTATGATCCATGCCCAAAAATATATCAATTCCCGGGGAAATTTATACGGGTTGGGAAGAGGAGGCTAGGCGTGGACCTGTGGACACCCGAAGGGAAAAACCCACCACAATGTCAATGTAAGGCCTTCGATGTACGAAAAGGAAAGAGGATCGCATAGGGATAACAAAGGGCGCAAAACAGAGGTCCGGAAACCTCAACACGGCCCCAACGACATATGCTACTCGCAGAACCTTCAAAGGAAGGAAACCAGAAGCGGACCGCATAAAGGCGGATTGGGGCGTATTTGGACAGTTGGTAACAAATGTAGAAGATCTCATGAGAGTATTGAAAACAAATTCCGATCTCTTCGCTTAGTCTTCGAAGATATGCCGGGCGAAACGCCGATATTATCATCGGTAGAACCGCCTCAAAATCGGTGACAATCGCTTAAGCCGTACGAAACGTAAAAGGAGAAATTAGGACGAGAAGGCGCGTAAGGCCGCAGAGGTTTATCCGAGAGGTGCATTACCCAGATTGGTTGGCTAATGTGGTTCTAGTGAAAAAGCCATCCGGAAAGTGGAGGATGTGCGTTGATTTCACGGACTTGAACAAAGCTTGTCCAAAAGATTCGTTTCCCTTACCATCAATTGATGGTTTGGTTAACTCTACAACGGGGCATGAGATGCTAAGTTTCTTAGATGCTTCTCAGGTTACAACCAAATCCGAATGGCCAAAAGGCGACGTGAAGAAAAAACGCCCTTCATTATGAGCACGGAACTTACTGCTATAAGGTGATGCCGCTCGCCTAAAATGCCGGAGCCACCTTCCGTGAGGCTCATAAATACGATCTTGAGAGAACAAATTGGCGTAAATGTTGAAGCCTATGTGGATGATATCTTGGTGAAGAGCGAAGGCCAATGAACACTGTCGACTTACAAGAAGCTTTTCGGGCCTCTTGGATTTATACTATGCGGTTAAACCCGAATAAATGTTCTTTTGGCGTTCGATGGGGAAAATTCACAGGATTTATCTTGACACAAAGAGGAATAGAAGCAAATCCGAAAAAATCGAGCTATTCTTGACATGGGGTCGCCCAAGAGTCTTCAAGAAATTCACGCTTAACGGACGCCTCGCGCACTTGGCTGATTTATCTCCAAAGCCTTAGAGAAAAATCTCCCACTCTTTCAAGCCCTACTAAAAAGCAATCAAAATGGAGTGGATGTAAGAATGTGAAAAACCTTTCGTGGGCTTAAAGATTATCTCCGACGCCTCACCTACTAGTTAAGCCACAAGTGGGAGAAGAACTCTACATCTACTTGGCGGTGCGCCCATAAGCGGTCATTACTTGATCCTTTTGAGAGAAGATAACGGAATTCAAAAACCAGTCTACTACACAAGTAAAATCCTTAACGAAGCGGAGTCAAGATATCTGCCGCTTGAAAAGTTGGCTTTCGCTCTTGTCACATCCGCACGGAGATTGAGGCCGTATTTTCAAGCCCACAAGATCACAGTGTTGACTGATCAGCCGTTAAAGCAAATTCTTCATAAGCCTGAAAACTCCGGACGCCTAGCCAAGTGGGTGATAGAATTAGGCGAGTTACATCTCACCTATAAACCCCGAACGACAATCAAGTCTCAAGTACTGGCAGATTTCGTCGCGGAGTTAACTTTTCCCGCAAATAGGGACGAACCCCCGTCACAGAGTCCAGAAGAAAGCCCTAGCATCCCATGGTCCTTATATGTTGACGGATCAGCAACGGAAGAAAAGTCGTAGGCGGGGTTTCGCTCTTTATTCTCCTTCTAAGTGGAAAATTGCGGCGATCAAGTTCCAATTCCGAGCAACCAACAATGAGGCCGAATATGAAGCCCTCATCGCAGGATTACATCTGGCCCGGGGGCTCGGAATTCAACATCTGCACGTATATTCCGACTCGCAGTTAGTTGTGAGCCACACCTTGGGCAGCTTTGAAGCGAAGGAAGAGAACATGATCAGATACCAAGCAGTGGTGAAGAAAATAGTTCCATACTTCGCTTACTTCCGAATTGAAAAAATTGCCGAAATGCTAAGAGGCGAAGAGGACGCCTGCCTAAAAGGCCACAAAGACCGAGCGGAGATCTGAGTCTTCCTTTAACCTACAGTACCTTCCCGCAAAGACCATCGACAGATTGGAGGGAGAAGTACAAAGTGCAGCCAAAGAGTCAAGTTGGATGGACCCCATCGAATTATCTACAAGGTGGACCTGCACTCACCCAACAAAGCGAGAGGCCGCACGGATTTCTTACAAATCCGCCAAGACAATTCATCATCAATGAGAACCTATACAAAAGGTCTTATACAGCAGCCTTTCTTGCGATGCTTACGCCCTCTGAAGCTAGCTACATCCTTCAAGAGATTCACGAAGGCATCTGAGGAGGACACATAGGGGTAAAGCCTTGAGTTACAAAGTCCTACGACAAGGTTATTCGCCCAACACTAACTCAAGATCTGATGGTGTTCGCCGTAATGTGATGCTCGCCAAATGCATTCCAAAATTCAGAGGCTTACCACCTAAGACACTTACACCAATTATTAGCCCTCGACTATTTGCCATCTTGGGAGTTGATCTTCTAGGACCATTCCCTACTTCATTCGGCAAATGAAGTTTCGATAGTCGCTATTGACTACTTCACCAAATGGGTGGAAGTTGAACCCTTGGCCAAAATCATGGAGAAAGCTTGTCGAGGGGATTCTTATGGCTAACGGTTATTCATGGAATTCGAATTAGGTGGCTTTCATTTTACGATAATGGGCTGACAATTTGATAACAAGGCTTTCAAAAGCTTTTGTTCGTGAGCTTCCGAATTGAATCCAGATTAACGCTGCGGACACATCCCCAAGCCAACGGCTAAGTAGAAGTGACGAACCGCACCCTCGCTTCCCAAACACCGAAAACTCTGGGTATCCGTAAAATGGGACTAACTGGGTAGAAGAAATCCCGAGCGCCTTTGGGCCTACAGGACAACAACAAGAACTCCTGCGGGGAGAAACCCCATTCTCTCTCACTTATGGGCGTAGGCCGCCATCCTCTGCGAAATAGGAATGCCTACCTTGCGGACACAAAGAAACTTTCTCATCGTAAGAGAATGAGAAAAACTCCGAGCGTAACTTGATCTACTCAAGAAGAGCGGAGAGAAAATTTGTGGAAACAAAGGCGCCCATCTATCGTCGAGAGTAAAAAGGTTCTATGACACAAGGGTAAAAAGAGTCTTCTTCCAAATCGGCGATCTAGTCCTACGGAAAATGAGTTTCATGGAAATAAAAGCCAAACGGGAAGCTAACTCCTAGCGGGAAGGCCTCTTACGCCATACAAAGAATCGGTCCGAAAGGTGCACCTATTATCTAGTAAATATGGAAGGAAAAACGCTCAAGCGTCCATTCCATGCTGAACGCTTACGACGCTACTATCAGTAAATTCTGTAGCTGTCTCTTAAATTTCATGGAATAAAGCTCAAGCCTTTCCCATCCTACAAAAATGCGGTGAAATTCCCATTCTACAAAAATGCGGTGAAATTCCCATTCTTGGAAGATGAGTCGGAATTATCCTGTGAGGATAAACGACAACTCTTATCCAAAAAACAAGGGGCAAAAATCCCGATCGAAATATGAGGCAACAATCTCATTTATGAAGACGAGTACCTCACTCAACAGCTTAAAGTCCCATGATTGGACTAAGAACTCGTTACGAAGCTTATCTTACAAGCCAAATGAAGAAGGAAGAAGTTTACGAAGGACTTCAGAAAATACTTCTCATGGTTAAGGATAACCATCACTTTCGGAAATAAATCTTCACCAAAATAAAGGTTTGCTTTTTCATTCATAATGAATAGAAATTACATTCCAAATGATTGAGAATTTACAAGAACATTTCTCAAAAATGCTAAAAACATCCTAAGAACTAGGGACCCTAAGGCGACCCGGTATACGGAGGAACTTGGGTTGAAGGCTCGAGGGGCGGGGCGTAAGCCTCTCGGGGTCTTAATAGTTTGTCGCTCTTTTAGCTCCGTGAACTTCTTCAAAACTCCCGCCACCCATGGACAAAACCTCCGTGATGAGGGATATGGACGCCCACCCGCTGTACCTCTCACCGAATAAATGCGGGTGGCCCCTTCTTTAGCTTTCGCCCTAAGCCGGGCGACCTCCTTCTCTAATTTATCTGCTCGCTCTATTAAATCCTTGATTTCTTGCGAGTCGGATTTAGGAGTTGTCAGTCGGGAAGCTAAGTCTTCTTTAAGTGTGTCAGCTCCCCTTTAGCTCTTCCAACTCCGCCTCAACAAAGCAAAGAAGTTCACTGCTTTTCAGCCTTTCACCCCATCTGCTTCAGCTTGCCCCTCTTTAGTAGATTTGAGTTCCTTCTCCAAACTGCTAGAGTTCTCCTGCAACTTTTTAACATTCTCCTCAGCAGTAAGAAGGGAACCCTCAGAAATAGACAACTTGGCCCCCAAATCGTCCTTCTCCTTTCCCACAACAGCCAGTTGTTGAAGCCGCTCAGCTTTATCCTTCTCAAAAGTGTGGATAATGGCGAGCTGCTCTTTGTTTTTCCCCTCCAGGGCCGCCACCCTAGAGTTCAATTGGGCGATTTTCGCCCTACACGCTTCAATCTTTGACGAATCCTCTTGGCAAAGATTGCCGACTCGGTCCACCCAGTGCGCAGTCTACGAAATAAACAAATAAGTTAGTAGCATTAATACCGAGCCAAAAAGTAAAACTAATACGAGGATAATCCTCACCAGCATGACCGAACGGAATAGTTGAGAAATGGCCTCTTCCCTTCCAGCTCTATGAAGTTTGGAGGAGAGCTGTTCAGGCCTCATTGCCATCAAAACAGTCTTTACGGAAGCGGCATCCCGAAAAGGGACGTCTTCGGAGGGCACCCCCTTCTCTTGAGGAGCCGGTCCCCTTAAGACCGAGTCCGCCACCCGCAGTTTATCCAGGAGAGCCGCTTCTCCTGCCTCCGCCTATAAAATATAACCTAAGTTAAAGGTTCTGAACGAAGCACGAAGCACCCATAGAAAATATGTGTGTAGAAATTCTCACCTCTATAAGAAGGATATCCTCCGGCCGGCTGAAAGAAGGACCCTCGGAAATTGGGGACAAAGCCGGGCGGACTTCTTCCTCATGCTGAACCTCTTCCGAGGCACCTCCGCTTGTTCTTACGCAATTCCGAACTGGTCGTCCTCGGAATTCTTTCTCTTTGTCCTCCTCTCCCATGAGGACCCGGCACCGGGGTCACTTTTAACCCCTTTCTTGGAAGAGTCAGTCTTTTTTCTCTTCCTTTTCTTCTTCTCCTCTTTGGAGGTATCAGCACCTTGGCTAGATACCACTTCTTTCTTTTTCCGCCCACGAGCCAAGGGCGGATGAACTTCACCTTCGAAAGAAGCCAGAAGACCCTTAACATAGCTCAAGTCTTCGTCTTTCATCGGATTTTCTGCAAAACAAATTCCGAATAATGTTAGACATCACAAGCAAAAATCAAACCAAATTAGGTACGCGAACGAGTCCTACCAGTAGACACTATTAAATGACACTTAATGAGGTTTTCCTTGGTCAAAAACCTATCCATATAAACTTTGGATAGCCCCGTCATTGACTTAAGAAGATTTCCCTCTTCTTCCAACATCTCCTCACAAGTAATGTTCGCGACGGGAACCTCCCACCTTGTTCGATATCCCACCTCGTGATTTACATCTAACAAAGAAAAACTTGCTCTTCCATCGCAATGGAAGAAGGAACTTTCCTAGAAACTTTCTCCCGTGGCGACGAGAAATAATACCAATCGGCATTAGACTCCAAACAAAGACTAAACAACAAAAGTGTAATCCGCGATGGACGGATTTACCCCGTAATTCTTAAAAACCATGACAAATCCGTTGATCAGCCTCCAAGAGTTCGGAGTTAACTGCGAAGGACACAAACGATATTCCTCTAGGATCGCCTTGGTAAAATCAGGAAAAGGAAGCCTAAGTCCGCCTAGCAACGCATCCTGATAGACAACTATCTCCCCCTCCCTGGAAGCACTCGCCCTCTCCCCTGAACAAGGAACCCTAACCTCGAATAGAGAGAGGTCTATCTCATATCTCTCTACTAGGTCATCTACATCCTTCTACCCTAGAAGACTTATGAACGTATCCGACCCTCTACCCATTGCCCTAGAGGCAGGGTGAACCCGTGAACCCTGATCTGGAACGCCTCCAAGTTCGCCCGGAATTGCGACAGAAACCGTAGGGTTGGACAGAGAAGGAATCAAGGACTCATGAGAAGAACTAGAGGAGGAAGATGCAGCACTAGCCATTACCTTAGGAAAAGAAAAAGACAAGAAAAAGGCAGAAAGCTCAAAACCAGGGCTCGCCGGAGAAGAGGAAATCTGAAGAAGAAGACGCGATTCGATTTTCGAAACAACCTTTTTCTGCCTGTACGATTTCGCTTATATATAAAGGCAACGAATCCGTGGCCATTAGATCTCAGGGTTATATTCCGATCAAAGCAGTTGAACCAAGGGTCCACAAATTTGGACCGTTCAAATAACCATCATTACACCTCCTCAAAATAGTTCAAAATTCTGCCCACGTCAGCAATACCAAGCGCCGCCTGACACACATAGAAAACCACGCTCATCACCCATTATGACGTTGACAAACGCGCACGCCGCGCACGTCGCGCCAATATCCCCCTTTAATGCTAAATAGTAGAAGGGACACGTGTCATCTTAGGGAGCAATGAGCGTTACGTGGAAGGTAGAGCCTGTACCGTATGAGACAAAGCACACACTCCAACATAGGATCGCCAGTGAAGGCCTCATAAAAATGCCAAAAGATTTAGAAGCAAAACGACAAATGTCATTTATTCAGGTTACATGACGAACGCAAACAAAACAAACATAACAAAAACATATTTTCCGACGGATTAAAGCTAAATATCCGCATCGCCCGAGACACGCTTTCGGATAAGACTCGTAAGAGACACACCTGACTTCCGCAACCGCCACTATCCACATTATTACTAGGGGAACTGGTTCGCACGGGGCTAAGGTGGGGCCCACCTCTCACAAGGCAGGAGTCGCCTCCTAACATCTCAACTTCAAAACGCATACCCCCTGCGTAAGTAAAAATTAAGAGGTCCCCGCCTTCCACGCCATGATCGACATACGAAAAGCTTCCCCACCCTCAAGGCCGATGCTCATCTCACCTACCCCTGTCAATCAGCGGTAATAGACGGCCATACACGGTAGATTGGACTTACCAAATGGATCACTCCAAATCCTTAGTTCCGATAGATGCTCGTAAAAGAAATTTTGGGAATTAAGTAAGTATCGAGAACATTGAGAAAAAGTAAAAACTTATAAAAAGACAAGCTACCGAGCCATGATACAAAAGATACAAGAGTACAAAAGATTTACGCCCAAACTCACCATCCATATAAGCCCTTAAATAGGAGAACCTATCGGCACTATAGGCGAGAATTCGGAACAAAAATCTACCTCGATACTTGTGAAAGGATAACACAAGAACGCTTGTCGGTAAGCCTATTAAAACACATGTACTTTAAACGTAGTAGACGTACACGAGGCCTACCCTTACGTAGACATGCCAACTAAGAACAATACTTGTTCTCGAACCAAGCAAAATTTGCGGTTAGCTCACCCCTCGCTCAGATTTTTCGAACAAGTACACTTTGGGGGGGACTAGTGTTACGGATATATTTGGTGAAGACAGGTGTCATTGACCTAAAGGACCACCTGTTCCTTTGACCACATGGCAATATCACCACCTTTGCACAATTCCGTTCGGCAAATAACGTGAGGATTCAATCCTACGAACAAGTCCGTCGGAATTGTAGCAACCCTCTTATACAGGGCGTGAGGTGGGGAAAGAGAGATAAATATCTAACGCCTCTACAGTGAGTAGGCCTTATCCACTTGCTACATCTAGAGTGAGTAGGCCTTATCCACTTGCTACAGTGGGCAGATATTTATTCTATTTTACCTACGTGGCATTTACACGTTAGGCAGCAGATATTTACCTAACTCACCGCCTTACCCCACCGCCTTTCAAGATATTTTCTTGCCACCTCATGTGTTCTCATTCACCGCCTTATTCCACCGCCTTTCCTGAACCGCCTCTAAGGTGCTATAAAAGGAGAGCGGTAATAGAAGAAAGGGACCCGAAAAACTCATCATACAAAAAACTGTCTAAATCTAAGACCCTTTACTCAAGTTTTCTGACTTAAGCATGAATTTGAATCCAGGCGAGAGGCCCAATTCCGATCCGCCCTCTCCTTTTACAAAGTTCGCCTATGGGTAATTCTCGATCGGAGTTTCGTGATGTTCTCTCATACCCCTCGCTCGTAGCGTAAGTAAGCGTCCACACAAACTATAAATTTTAACCGCTATCGAAAGTTGAGGCCAGAGATCACGCAGGCAAATGATGAGCCAAAAGCGTGACGTGGACCAGTTTTTGGCATCAACATAATAGAAAATTTTTTATTTTAACATTTAATTAGAGTTTATGTTACACAGAAAAATTAAAGGAAAATAGTTACTTTACATATGATTAAACATTGATAAATCCAAATATATAGATAAATATAAAAAAAGAACAAGCCATAATTTCTCTTTAGTTAAAATTTAATTAAATGATAAATTTATCATAACACTTCCACACTTGATTTGAAGAGATCTTTGTCAAGGTATCCAACCATAAACCCCATTTAGTTTTGATTTTTTATTTTTTTTTAAATATGAACAAACTATTAGATACACGCCACCACTGTGCTTTAAACCATCAACCTTTCTTTATATATATGAGAAAAATATCTATTTATGAGAAAAATGGGATAGCCAACTTTCACAACAAATTGACTTAGGATTTGATTGAACCGATTTTTATATTTTTTTCGTTCTTCTATAGTTTCTTTTTTTTTTAAATAAATTCTCTTGTATTGTTTCAAATGGGCTATTATAATTTATCCCAAATTATACAAAAATATGGTTTAGCGTGCGTGCATTAGATAACCCCCAAATCTAACTAAACTTGAAACATTTATTTGTTGAATGCATGTGTAAACATGATTGGACACCACGCTGATACATGCATATCATCAAAGATTGAAAGTTTGGTGCAAGTTCAAGTACATTGATAAAGCGAAACACTTCAGCATTTATATCAGAAACTAAACCAAGGAACAATTTCCATATGAACCTCAATGACAAAACAAGACTTGAACTACCAGTTTTAAGTATTTTTAAAAGCTAGAAGTAATTCTTAGCATATATTTGAGTCCAGGTTTTAAAATTTAGCCACAACAACACTGGTGTTGTCTTCAATCCCAGGCATGGATGCCTGCTCAACTAACACTACAACTACTTCTGTAGTAGAGCGTCAGCTTCCAAAGCATCCATAATTTAAAGGTACAAAACTCCAATCAAATTGTGCATGCCTTGGAAGTTGACGCACTGCTGCATAAGTGGTTGTAGAGTTAGATGAACAGACAAACATGCATGGGAGGAAACCCAAGACCGGTAGTGTCATGGTGGCTAAATTAAAACACCTAGACTCCGATGCTTCGAATTAGTTCTCTTGCCATTAGTGCCATAAACATGGATCTGATACCAGTTAGAGTTGTGATTGTTCTAAAAAATAAGCATACCTATTGTGCTATAAATGACCAAAAATTCTAAGATTCAAGCTCTGTCATGACATGTCACCTTTCCACCAACCACTTCAATTCTTGCTCTCTCGTCTAATCTGTCTTGCTGCACAAAAAAATTAGTTTGAATTTAGAACACAACCATCACCTTGAAATTGAGCTGAGGTGTCAAAAAATATTACCACACAAGTGCATTATTTACTTACCAGTTAAGCATACAAAAGTATAATATATATAAAAAAAAGATCCAAACTATTTATTGCTTATTAATTCTTACTGATAGTGTTATTATAGCACAGTTTCTCCCCGTCATTTTTTCTCCTCCAGAACACATTAAATTCTAATGCCAAATGAAATTATTTCTATGTATAGCTGATGGATTGAAACTAATACCGACCAACGAAAGCCTATTGAATTATTATCAAGCAAAGAAGCAACCTGGAGGAACTTTTAAAGAAATTTGAGCTAATTAACATGAACAATTGTGATGCGGAGTTAAATTTTAGATCTAATATCCAAATTAGTCCTTCTATTATACCGAATCAACAATTTTGGCCCCTCTATTATAATTTAAGCCCAGGGGATATCTCTACTTTCCCGAATAGCGAGAAATATCAGTCACTCCTTTCGTCGACTTTAGGGGCTAAACAAGCCTTTAAATATATCGTTAGAAATTAGCATTTCTCAATGTGAAAGTACTAGGGCTTAAATTATAATAGAGGGACCGAAAGGGCCGACTCGATATAATAGAGGGATTAATTAGAGTATTACACCTAAATTTTATCACTACTCGTTGCATCTAAACGATAACTAATTCTGACAAATTTAACTTTGCAACTAAGACCAAGAAGTTTATTTAACATCATCATCATTGAAAATGTTACGGATATATTTGGTGAAGACAGGTGTCGTTAAGTTAAAGAACCACTTGTTCCTTTGGCTACACGGCAGTATCACCATCCTTGCACAATTCCGCTCGGAATTATAGCGTAAGGATTCAATCCTGCAAACAAGTTAAAATTGAATTGTAACGACCCTCTCATAAAAGGCGTAAGGTAGAAAGAAAGAGATAGAGAAACATCTAACGCCTCTCTACGGTGAGTGGGCCTTATCCACCCGCTTCTGATGGCGTGATATTTTCCTACCACCTTCCTACCGCCTTTCCTCTACCGCCTTAAGAGATATTTACTTAATTCATCAGCCTTACTCCCACCGCCTTACCCCACCGCCTTTCTGAACACGCCTCTAAGGTGCTATAAAAAGGAGAGCACTAATAGAAGAAAAGGGATCGAGAAATAAAAAGCTCATCACACACAAAAACTGCCTAACATTAAACTTCTCTCTTCAAGTTTTCTGACTTAAGCATCGGAGCTGAATCCGGGCAGAAAGGCCCAATTCCGATCACCATCCTCTCCCTTTTTTACAGGCTCGCTGATGAGTCACTCCAGTAATTCCGAGCGGAGTTTCTATACACTCCCTGTTCATAGGCAGAAGTAAGCGTCCACATCAACTATAAATTCTAATCGTTGGTCGAAAATTTGAGACCGGATCACGAAGGCAACATGATGCGTGGCGTGAACGGTTTTTGGCATCAACGGTTTGGCGCCGTCCGTAGGGACCCTTCACGAAAAGCCACATGACCACTACCGTAAGATCAAAAGCGAATTCAAGAGCAGGAGCCCCAAATAATCCCGAAGGATCTGGCGAGGTCCGAAGGCATGAAGAAATCCGGTCAGATAGTCCGCCCATGTACCGCCATCAGATAGTCCTTACGTTCAACCTCAAGAATCTGTTCCAGAGTTTTACCTTAACCTACAGCGACAATTGGAGCGATTGACTCAGTACATTTCATGCTTTGACTCATCCTCCTCCTCCTTCTACACAAGTTCCAGCGCCAAACATACCAACAAAATTTGGATAATTACGAAGCGAGAGGGAGAGCGAGAACACGCACTCATAAAGAGAAGGCGAGAAAGGACCGCCTTTTCCGCTTAGTTGAACCTCCCTCCGTTCACCGCAAGGAGCAAGCCACCACAAGAACCGAGCGGACAAGGGCCAGAGCGGAATAGTCCATCCGCTCAAGCGGTTGATAGAAGGACTCAGCAGCGGAACCTCTCTCGAGAAAGCGGAAAGTCCGAAGCGACACGTTCTCGGTATGTGTTAAGCCCTTTGTCAAAAAATATTGGGAGAGCAAGTTCCGGATAACTTCGGACCGCCACGATTATGGCGCATATGAAGGCAAAATCGATCCATCCCGATACCTAAAATCTTTTTGGTCGAAGATGCTCCTCATTGGAATCCACGAGGCTTCGCATGTGCGAAGCTTTTCCACGCCACTTTAGAGGGAAAAGCGCAAGGCTGACTGTCGATCTCCCATCTAGTACAATTACTTCTTTTGAATTTTAGCGGTCGATTCTTAGCCTATTTTGCCAATTACTCAAAGCAAAAGAAAACCCGAGTCTACCCTCCCTGCGCATTAAGCGTGAGGGGAGAAACGCCTCGTGCCTATTTAAGCCGCTATATAGATCTAAATAATGACTAATGTTGCGGACCTCTCCCGCCACGGATGGTGTGACTTTTTCTCGATGGAAGGGTTATTAGACTCCCCTTCCGATTTTCCACGACGCTAGATCCACCAAAAACCATACCTGCCCTTATGATCCACGCCCAAAAGTATATCAACTCTGAAGAAATTTATATGGGTTGGGAAGAAGAGGCTAGACGCGGACCTGTGGACACCTAGAAGGAAAAAACCCGCCATAGCGTCAGCAGAAGGCCCCCGGATACACGAAAGGAAAAAGGATCGCACAGGGAAGACAAAGGCATAAGCAGAGGCCTGAAAACCTCTGCACGACCCCAACGACATACGCTACAGCCCAGAGAACCTTCTAAAGAAGGAAAAATTGTCAGATATGATCACCATACCCCACTGAATCAAACCAGAAGCCATATTCTTATGCAAATCAAAGAACAAAAACTTCTGACGTGGCCGGAGCCTGCAAGAAACGCCGAACGGCAAAAGAACAAGAAGTATTGCGATTCCATCAATCCGTGAGGACATGACGAGAAAAGTGTACCCACTTGATGAGCGCATGATAGAAGATGTCGTTCAAAAGGACAATTGGAAAAATACATCAACCTTGAGATTCAGGGAACAAGTTTACTTGACACGAAGAAGAAGAAAAAGGAGAAATGGTGGGATTTATCGGTGTGGTGGTCACAGGCTGCGGTGGTGAAAGTTCCACCTCTCGGAAAAGTTACGCCCGAATGGTGGGAACCACGCAGAAATAGAACGCCACGAAGGCGATCCCCACCTACGGCCCCAATCATCTTTTACGTAATGATGACGCCACGTGAGTTCGCCACCCACATGATGGCCAGCGTTGGTTGTCGCTATCAAAGTGTCTAGTTTCGGATGAAAAGAGTTACGATGAGCGGTGGAAGTTCGGTTGATATTCTCTTTTGGAGTGCTTTCGAGAGGATGAGGTATGGCCTTGAGATGACTTGCTTCGGTAAAATCATCCTTAGTAGGGTTCTCGGAGGGGTGATGCGGCCGGAAGGAATGATCTCCTTACCCGATTCACGATAGGGAACTTCGCCAAGGTCATCAACGATGACGACAAACTTCTTGGTTTATGCGTTGTGCTTCAAGTTACAACGTAATCCTTGGCGGACCAACCCTCAACGCCTTAAAAGCCGTAATCTCCACTTATCACCTTCTCCTCAAATTCCCGGTGAGAGTGGCGGTGGAGATAAGAGGAGATCAACCCACAGCACGGCAATGCTATGTCTCAACCCTCAAAGGAAAACTCTCAGCAATGACAAGACAAAAGTTTGAAGCTATGTTAGTCAGCGGAATGGCGAGCGGGAAAGCGAGGAGCTTGACCTACACTGTCGAAGAATTGCTACTTGATCCCCTAGACATAACGGAGGCGGACCCGCACTGCAGTTAGGCGGTGTGATGAAGAGAACGGCGGGGAAGATCTCATGGGAGTATTGAGAGCAAATTCCGACCTCTTAAGCTTGGTCTTGAGGAGGATATGCCGGGTGTGAAGCGTAATATCATCGAGCATCGTCTCAACATCGATCAAGCGTTTAAACCCACAAAGCAGAAAAGGAGAAATTCTGCACCAGAAAGGCAGAAGGCTGCGGAAGAAGAAGTATCTAACCTCCTAAAAGCTAAGTTTATCCGAGAGGTATACTACCCAGATTGGTTAGCCAATGTGGTCCTGGTCAAAAAGCCGTCCGGAAAATGGAGAATGTGTGTTGACTTCACAGACTTAAACAAAGCCTGCCCGAAAGATTCGTTTCCCTTACCGTCAATTGATAGTTTGGTTGATTCAACAACGGGGCATGAGATGTTGAGCTTCCTGGATGCTTTCTCAGGTTACAACCAAATCCGAATGGCCAAAGGCTTACGAAGAAAAAGCGTCTTTCATTATGAGCACGGGAGCGTCTTTGCTATAAGGTAATGCCGTTCGGTCTAAAAATGCGAAGCCACCTTCCGAGAGGCTCATAACTTCTGATTTTAGGAGAGCAAATTGGCGGGAATGTCGAAGCCTATGTGGACGATATCTTAGTAAAGAGCCGAAAGGCCAATGAACACCTGTCAGACTTACAAGAAGCTTTTCAGTCTCTTCGAATTTATACTATGCGGCTAAACCCAAACAAATGTTCTTTCGGCGTTAGATCAGGAAAATTCCTGGGATTTATTTTGACACAAAGAGGGATAGAAGCGAATCCAGACAAAATCAGAGCCATTCTAGACATGGGATCGCCCAAAAGTCTTCAAGAAATTCAGCGGCTTAACGGACGTCTCGCCGCGCTTGGCAGATTCATCTCCAAAGCCGGAGAGAAAAATCTCCCACTCTTCCAAGCCCTAAGAAAAGCACCCAAAATGGAGTGGACAGAAGAATGCGAAAAAGCCTTTCAGGGGCTTAAGGACTATCTCCGGTCACCTCAGTTACTAGCTAAGCCACAGGTGGGAGAAGAACTCTACGTTTACTTAGCAGTCGCCCCACACGCGGTCAGCGCCGTTCTTCTGAGGGAAGATAACGGAGTTCAAAAACCTGTCTACTACACAAGTAAAATCCTTAACGATGCAGAATCGAGATATCTACCACTTGAAAAGTTGGCCTTTGCTCTTATCACGTCTGCTTGCGAGGAGGTTGAGGCCGTACTTTCAAGCCCACAAGATCATAGTATTGGTGATCAGCCCCTAAAGCGATTCTCCATAAACACGAAAACTCAGGACGCTTAGCCAAGTGGGTGATAGAATTGGGCTGAGTTCGATCTCACCTACAAACCCGAGCGGCAATAAAGGCTCAAATCTTGGCAGATTTAAATTCAGCGGAATTAACTTTCCGACAAGCGAGGATGAACCCCGTCACGAGTCGGAAGAAAGCTCTAACATCCCTTGGACCTTATATGTTGTGGATCGACAAGCGGAAGAAAAGCGAGGCGAGGTTTAGTCCTCTACTCTCCTTCCAAGTGGAAAATCAGCGGCGATCTTGAAGTTCCAATTCGAGCAACCAACAATGAGGCCGAATATGAAGCCCTCATCGGGGATTACATCTAGCCCGAGGGGCTGAATTCAACACACTGCATGTATATTACGACTCACGGCTAATAGTAAGCCATACCTTGGGCTGACTTTGAAGCGAAGGAAGAAAACATGGTCAAGTACCAAGCGGTGGTAAAGAAAATAGTTCCACACTTAGCGCTTCCAAATCGAAAAGTCATCGAACACAAAGCGAAGAGGCGGACGCTCTGTCCAAAAGGCCATAGCAGAACAAAGACACAGAGCCTCCCTTCAACTGCAATACCTTCCCACAAAACCATCGGCGGATTAGAGGAGGAAGTACAAAGTACGGCCGAAGAGCCAAAATTTGGATAGACCCCATCGAAATTATCTACAAGGTGGATCGGCGCACCCAACAAAGCGAGAGGCAGGCAGTTTCTTACAAATCCGCTCGATACCTACATCATCAATGAGAACCTATCTGAGAAGATCTTATACGCAACCCTTCTTGCGATGCTTGCGTCAACAGAAGCTAGTTATGTTCTTCAAGAAATTCCGCGAAGGCATTGGAGGAGGTCACATAGGGGCAAAGCCTTAAGTTACAAAGTCCTACGACAAGGTTATTCTTGGCCAACACTAACTCAAGGCCTTAATAGCATTACAGGAAATCACGGCGCTGCCGGTGGCATTCCAAGATCCGTAGGCGGCATCACGGCATTTAGCCCATACACCCATCATTAGCCCTGCGTCCATTCGGCCCGTATCCGGAGTCGATCTCCTAGGGCCGTTCCCAGCCAGTTAAGGCAAATGAAGTTTCTAATAGTCGCCATTGACTACTTCACCAAATGGGTGGAAGTTGAACCCTTAGCCAAAATCACGGAGAAAGCACATCGAGGATTCTTATGGCGGCGATTATCACAGCCGATTCGGCATTCCGATCGCCTTCATTTACTGATAATGGGCCAGCGGTTTGACAACAAAACCTTCAAAAGCTTTTGCTCGAGCTCGGAATTGAATCAGATTAACATCACGTAACACATCCCCAAGCCAGCGGCCAAGTAGAAGTGACAAACCGCACCACTTCAAACACCGAAAACGGGTATTGAAAAGCGGTACTAAGCGGGTAGAAGAAATTCCGGCGCCCTTTGGGCCTCTGAGGACAACAACAAGAACCCCCAGGAGAGACCCCATTCTCCCTCACTTATAGGCGAGAGGCATCATCCACTGCGAGAAATAGGGATGCCTACCTTGCGGACACGACAAGCGTTCTCCTCGAGAAGAGAATGAGGAAAAACTCGAAGCGGAACTTGACCTACTTGAAGAGCGGAGAGAAGCTATGGAAACAAGAGCGACCATCTATCGCGAGAAGGTAAAAAGGTTCTATGACACAAGGGTAAAAGAGTCTTCTTCCAAATGCGATCTAGTCCTACGGGAAAATGAGTTCCGTGGAAATAAAAGCCCGAGCAGGGGAAGCTAACTCCTAACTGGAAAGGCCCTTACGTCATACAAAGAATCGTCCGAGCGAGCACCTATTATCTAGTAAATATGGATGGAAAGACACTCAAGCGTCCATTCCATGCTGAGCATCTAAGACGCTACTATCAGTAAATTTTGTAGCTGTTCCTTAAAAATCACGGAATAAAGCTCAAGTCTTTTCTTTTTCTATTAAGATGCGGCGAAATTCCCATCCTACTAAGATGCGGTGAAATTCCCATCCTACTAAGATGCGGTGAAATTCCCATCCTACAAAAATGCGGTGCAATTCCCATTCTTGGAAAAGAGTGAATTATCACGGGGATAGAACGACAACTCTTATCCAAAAAGTAAGGGGCAAAAATCCCGATCGAAATATGAGGCAACAATCTCATTTATGAAGGCGAGTATCTCATTCAACAACTTAAGTCCCGTGATTGGACTAAGGACTCGTTACGAAACACCTTACAAAGTCAAAGAAAGAAGGAAGAAAGAAGTTTACCAAAGACTTCGGCAATTACCTCTCGAATGAATTTCTTATATGATTAAAGATAACCACCTCTTGGAAATAAAACGTCATCAAAATAAAGGTTTGCGTTTCATTCATATGAATAAAAATTACATTCCAAGTGATTGAACATTTACAAGAACATTCATAAAAGAAAAAAACATCCTAAGAGCTAGGGCCCTCGAGGTATTTGCCTATACGAAGGAGCTTGGGTAGAAGGTTCGAAGGAAGCGGTGAAGGAGCTTGGGTAGAAGGTTCGAAGAAGGCGGGGGACGGTAAATGAGCGAAGCAAGGAACCTCAGGGGTCTTGATAACTTGTTGCTCTTTGAGCTCAGTAAATTTCTTCAAGACTCCGGCCCGACCCATAGACAAAACCTCCTTAGGAGGAATATGATGGCCCACTTGTTGCACCACGAGAATATATCTGAGTGGCCCCATCTTTAACTTTAAGCCCTAAGTAGGGCAACCTCCTTCTCTAAATTTTCCGCTCGTTCTAATAAATCCTTAATTTCTTGCGAGTAGGACTTGAACTTTCAAGCGGGAAGCCAAATGCGCCCTAAGTGTATCACGCTCCCCTTTATTTCCGCCAACTTCGGCTTGAGCGGCGGTAAGCTCAGCGACCTTGACTTTAAATCCCATTGAGCAATGGCTCGCTCCTCTTGAGTAGATTGGAGTTCCTTCTTCAAGCTAGCTGGATTCATCTTGTAGCCCTTTGATATCCTCCTCAGTGATCGAGAAGAGAACCTTTGGAAATAGATAAGCGAGCCGCTAGATCGTTCTTCTCTTTCTCTAGAGGCGGAATAGTTATTCGCGGCCGCTCGGCTTTGTCTCGCTCAAGGGCACGGATAGCGATCATGCTTGTTTCTTCTCCTTCTCTTCCAAGGCCGCCACCCTAGAGCTCAAGTGGCGATATACGCCCTATTCATTTCCATCTTAGCCAAATCTTCTTGGCAAAGAGCACCAACCCGATCCGCCCATTATGCGGTCTATGAAATAACAAAGCGCTCATGAAAATATACCAAGCTTAGAAACAAAGGGAAATATAGAGAACAACCCTTACCGGCGTGGCGAGCGGAATAATTGGTAAGTGGCCTCTTCCTACCGGCCCTTGAAGTTTTGTAGAGAACGCTTTCGGGCGCATGGCCATTAAAACATCCCTTCACGGATGTGGCATCACGAAAGAGTATCCTCGGAAGGTAACTCCTTACGCACAATGCTGAATCCCTTTAAAAGCGGAATCCGCCACTCGTAATTTATCCACGAAGGCGCTTCTCCTAACTCACGCTGCAAAATAAAACCTAAGTTAAAAGGTTATAAGTGAAATATACTTATAGAAAATAGAAATTCTCACCTCTGCGAGAAGGATGTCCTCCGGATTACTTTGGAAGAAGGGCCCTCGGAAATTGGGGAACGCGTCGAGGCGGATCTCTTCCGCACAAACCTCTTCTGAGGCCCGCTAGTTCTTCTACAATTAGGGACTGTCGTCCTCGAATTCTTTCTCTTAGTCCTCCTCTCCCGTGAGGACCACCTTGCAGAGGTCATTCTTAACCCCTCTTTGGAAGAGCTTTGTTTCTTTTCTCTTCCTCTTCTTTCTTTCCTCCTTGGAGGTATTCATTACTGGCCAAGTACCACCTCTTTCTTCTTCCGTCCGCGAGGCAAGGACGGGTGAACTTCACCCTCGAAAGAGGCCAAAAGACCCTTAACATAGCTCAGGTCCTCGTCCTCCATCGGATTTCCTACAAAACAAATATCAAAAAAATTATTATTAGATACTGTAGTTAAAAAATCAGACTAGTAAAGTAAACGAATAATTCCTACCGGCGGACACTATCAAACGACATTTAACAAGATTTTCCTTTGTCAAAAACTCATCCATGTACACTTTGGATAACCACATCATTGACTTAAGAAGACCCATCTCCTCACTTTGTCGTTTCCTCATGGCGATGTCCGCTCGGGGAACCTCCCATTTTGTTGGACATCCACTCGGACTTACTTTTGACAAAGAAAAATTTGCTCTTCCATGCGGCTTAATGGAAGAAGCAACCTTCCCTAAAATTTCCTCCCGAGGGTGAGCGAAGTAATACCAATGCGTTAGACTCTAGACATAAACTAAAAGCATCACGGAACCAGCGGACGGTGGATTTATTCGTAATGCTTGAAAACAATAACAAAGCCGTTCGGTAGCCTCCAAGAATTGGGGCCAAGCTGTGAAGGACACGCGATGATACTCCTCTAGTGCCTTAGCAAAATCGAGAAAAAGGGAGTCTAAGGCCACCTAATAAGCGCATCTTGATAGATGGCTATCTCCCCTTCCACAGGAGAACTTGCCCTCTCCCCAGAACAGGGAACCCTAACCTCAAACAATGAGAGATTTATCTCATATTTAGTTACCAGGCTATCTACCTCCGACTGTCCAAGAAGACTTATGAATGTATCAGACCCCCTACCCGTTGCCCTAGAGGCAGGATGAACCAGCGAACCACAGGCTGGAGCGCCTCCAAGTTCACCCGGGATCAGCCGGAATTACTTGAGAAACCGTAGGGTTGGGCCGAAAAGGGAATCAAGGGTTCATGAGGAAGAACTAGAAGAAGAAGAAGTAAGCGCTAGCCATTACCTTAGAGAAAGAAAAAGATAAGAAAAAGCACTAAACGAGCTTGCGAGGAGAAGAAGAAATCACGGAGAAGAAGACTCGATTTTTAGGTGGAGAAGAAGACTTCGATTTTCGACACAACCTTTTCTTTGCACTTTTCACGGTTCCCCTTATATATAAAGGCAATGATCCCGTGGCGTTAGATCCTAGGGTTATGTTCGATCTGGACCCTTGAACCAAAGGCCCACAAATCTAAACCGTTCAAACAACCATCATACACCTCCTCGAAACAATTCAAAATTTTGTACCGCGTCAGCGGTACCAAAGCGCCGCTTTGGCACACAGGGGAAGTCATGCCCCATCGCCCATGATCACGGGGACAAAGGGCACACGCCGCAGATATCGGGCCACTATCCCCCTTTCAATCTTTGAATAGTAGAGGAGACCGCGTGTCGTTTTAGGGAACAAGAAGCGTTACATGGAAGGTAGAGCAGGTACACACGGAAGGCAGCGCATGTACCGCACAAAGACAAAGCGCACACTCCAACATCGGATCATCACCAAAAGCCAAAGGATTTAAAAACAAAACGACAAAGCGTCATTTATTCAAGTTACACATGGCGAATGTAAATAAAGCGATATAACAAACCCTAAAACATATTTCGAGCGGATTATCCTAACTATATTTCGAGCGGATTATCCTAACTAAGCGTCTGCGGACCCATCCGGAAACAGCGCTTCGGATAAGACTTCGGAGGAGATACCGCGGGCTTCATGGCCCGTCGCTATCCTCGTTGCCACTAGGGGAGCTTGGTTCGGCACGCGGACGGAGGTGGGGACCCACCTCTCTACGGCAGGAGTCATCTCCGAACATTTCAACCTCGAAGCGCGTACCCCCCGCGTAAGTAAAAACTAAAAGGTCTCCCGCCTCCACATCATGGTCAACATGAAAAGCTTCCCACCCAGCGTTTAGGCTCATTTACGCCTACCCCACATCAATCGGCCAAAATAGATGGCCAAACACGGCCGTTTGGACTTACCAAGTGGATTACCCAGTCCTTAGTTCCGGCGTGTGCTCATGAAAAGAAGCTGGGAATTAAGTAGCGGCAGAGCATTGAGAAAAAGTGAAAAACTTGTAAAAAGACAAGCTGGAGCCATGATACAAAAATAGAAGGGTGCAAAAGTTTTACGGTTAAAACACCCTATCCATACAAAGCCCTTAAATAGAAGAGCCCATTGGCGCTATAAGCGAGAATTCGGAACCAAAATCTATCTCGATACTTGTGAGAAGATAACACCTGATAAGCGTCGATTAAGCCTATTAAAACATGTGTCCCTTAGGTACAAGCGACCGTACACAGAGCCTGCGCCTACATAGACATGCCAGCTAAGAATAATACTTGTTCTCGAACCAAGCGAAACGTGCGTTTAGCTCACCCCTCACTTAGATTTTTCGAACAAGTACACTAGGGGAGGGACTAGTGTTACGGATATATTTGGTGAAGACAGGTGTCGTTAAGTTAAAGAACCACTTGTTCCTTTGGCTACACTTGGCGGTGATCGCGTCCATCCTTGCACAATTCAGCTCGGAATTATAAGCGTAAGGATTCAATCCTCGCAAACAAGTCCGGAATTGTAACGACCCTCTCATAAAGGGCGTAAGGTAGAAAGAAAGAGATAGAGAAACATCTAACGCCTCTACAGTGAGTGGGCCTTATCCACCCGCTACAGTAGGCAGATATTTTCCTACCACCTTCCTACCGCCTTTCCTACCGCCTTAAGAGATATTTACTTAATTCATCGCCTTACTCCCACCGCCTTTCCTGAACCGCCTCTAAGGTGCTATAAAAGGAGAGCACTAATAGAAGAAAAGGGATCCAGAAATAAAAGCTCATTACGCAAAAACTACCTAACATTAAACTTCTCTCTTCAAGTTTTCTGACTTAAGCATCGGAGCTGAATCCGGGCAGAAAGGCCCAATTCCGATCACCATCCTCTCCCTTTTTTACAGGCTCGCTGATGAGTCACTCCAGTAATTCCGAGCGGAGTTTCTATACACTCCCACGCTCATGGCGTAAGTAAGCGTCCACATCAACTATAAATTCTAACCGCAGTTGGTGAAATGAGACCGGATCACGGCAAATAAAATGATAAGGCGTGACGTGAACCAGTTTTTGGCATCAACAGAAAACAAAAAGAATTAAGTGAAGTGATAAACACCTTTGTGTAATGTTCAATGTTACCATCCGTGACAAGATTCGAGAAAAAATAGAACTCATTAGAATGAGATACCACACACTCCAATATCTGATCTCCTTAAGAGTTTGCCTCTTGCTCTCAGTGGGTAGCCATGACCTGGTTGTGAACACCATGACAAAAAGCTCACATGCTTTTGCCATGTTGACTTGAGCACCGGCACTCACCATCTGCATTGAAATCAAACACCATTAATGCATTTAATTCCTATATTATCACTTTAATGAGATCTCAAATAAAGAAAGCAAACCTCATAGATTTGTTAAATTTCATCGCTTTCCTAATCCTCCCATTAGCAGTTGATGTTGCTGATAAATTGCTAATGATTGAAGAAGAATAAGTAGTAGAAAAACAAAATGATTTCAGATTGGAGGAAAAGCATTCAAAAAAGAGCATGAAAAACTTAAACTAATTTTTTACCTGCAAGTTGATCAGCTTCTAGCAATTGTGCTTGCCAAAAAGAGTGTTGATGCTTCTTCTATAACTGTTTAATATGCTCACAAGACAGCTGCTTATCACGGGTGTCCTTCACCTATGTGAGAACTTGGAGAAATTATAAAGCTAAGAGACCAAGAAGAAGAAAAAGAAGTGGAGAAAGAGAGAGAGATGTGAGACTTCCACTAGTAATTGTGCCTTTAAATAGAGAAGAGAGGTCAAGTTGTGGGCAATGAGAATTGTAGCTGACACTTGTTTTCGCATGCCAGTACCTTTGACCGCAAGGACTAACTTACCAGTGGCCACAAATCTGACACTGCATGTTGACTGTCCTTGCACTCCTACACATGGCAACTTCTTGATATTGATTGGAATTTAATTCATTTGACACTTAAGAGTGCTTGGTTAGTCCATTTGGGCTTAGGACTTGTTTGAAAATCAAAATTAATTAGAACATATGGTATTTTTAAGATTTAACGCTCTAGAATCCGAAGTATAATCTTTTATATAGACCAACGGCCATGATGGCCTATTGGTACCCAATTCCCTTGCTAAAAAGTGGGCCTCATTTTTGTGGATGGGTCAAGAGATTGAGTCCCTTCTCCTGCAAAGTGTGGACACTACAGTTGCGTTGAACGGATTCTTCATGTGTTGCCCATCCTTAACTTCCTTTGTGTGACGCTTGTCGCCTTTGTCAAAACAATCACCATTAATATGTTATAATAATAATTATTATTAATTTATTGTTCAAATATGAATTTCTCTCTTTAAGATAACATTATGGTTTGTAAAGGATATAATTTCAAATAGTCACATCGATTCATTTCAAACGAATTAAATATTTAAAAGAATCACATCTATTCGTGTGCAACGGATAAGATATTTGAATAGTTGTGTCTTTTGAAACTCAATCCTTTCACAAATTATAAATAGGAACAAAATCTTTTTTTCATACAAATAACAAATACAACTGAAAAACAGAGAAGATCAAAAACACAAAATTCCTTTAATTCAATTCAGGTTTCTCTCCGAGTGCAGAAAATCGGAGGCTTGTCATATCCACTAAAGCTATTTGCATTCAAACCTACATCAATCACAAGAGGAGAAGGGGCAAATAACGCTTTTAGGAAAGTATTCATCAATGTGTTTCAAGCCTATCCATTGTCTACACAATTTTTCTAACAATCTAAAAGCGTTATTTGTGTTTTCAATGGATTTTGATACTATCAAAATGATGAATCAAGATTTCATTCGCCTGGATCGCTTTGATGGGCAAACTTCACAAGATAGAAAGATAAATTAAAGTTCATGCTCATTGCCTTGAAGGTCTTCTACATACTCGATCCAGATTTGGAGGTAATTCCTCCACCAAATGAAGACGACTCCAATGATTAAAATGTTCAAAGATAGAAAAAAGAGGAAGATGAAGTTGTGTACAGAGGACTCATCCTCAATTCTTTATCTGATTGTCTTTATGATCTATATACATCCGAGAAGTCCGCACTTAACATATGGAATGCACTGCAATTCAAATACAAGGCTGTGGAGGTAGGTACTAAAAAGTTTCTAGTTTCAAAATATTTCAATTTTTAGTTTGAAGATAATATGCATGTCCTGCAACAAGTACATGAAGTACAAGTTATTGTAAATCAACTGAGAATTGCCAAGATTGATCTTCCTGTTGCTTTTCAAGTTGGAGCAATTGTGGCTAAATTACCAAGTTCCTGGAATGGCTATCAGAAGAAATTGCTCCATGATTCCAAAGACTTTACTTTAGAAGAATTACAAAAACATCTCCGAATAGAGGAAGAATCAAACGGAAGAAAACAGAATTCTTTAATGGAGATAATAAGGCAAATATTCTCAATCGATCATCTAAACCCAACAATGGCAAGCAAATCAAAGGGGGTTTTCTTGGTCCAAAAAAAAGGATCAAATCAAGTTCAAAAAAGTAAAAAAAAAAAAGGGGGTGGGGGGACTGTTTTGATTGTGAAAAATCTAGCCATCATGCAAGAGACTGCAAGTTCAAGAAAGTGCATAAATCAAAGACAAATTCTTGAACTTAGATTCAAGCATTGTTGCTGCTATTAGCGAAGTTAATGCCATACAAGGAAAAGTGCCCGGTTGGTGGTATGATACTTGTGCCACTATTCGTGTTTGTAATAACAGGTCAGTATTCAAGACATAAATATGTGTCAATGATGGAGAGGAACAAATGGGAAATGAAGGTCTAAAGTAATTGGCAAGGGAAATGTGGAACTGTTTTGACTTGAGGCAAAAAAGTGATCCTTACAAATGTACTTCATGTTTCGGATATGAACATGAATATAGTAAGTGGAGATTTGCTAAGCAAATCAGGAATAAAATCTGTGTATGAATCGGGAAAGTTAATCTTGTCTTGAAATGGTACTTTTGTAGGTAAAGGGTTTTGTTATGATGGGATGATCAAACTATCTGTTGTACTTGATAATGAGAATAATAAAAAAGTTGATTCTGCTTACATAATTGACTCTACATATTTATGGCATAAAATAATTGCACATGTGGGTTTTAATACTATTAAAAGAATTGTAAAATGTGATAAGTTCAAATGTGATATAAATGATTTTAAAAATTGTTAATTATGTGTTAAATCAAAAATGACTAAAAAAATCATTTAAAAATGTGTAGAAAGAATTTCAAAATTGCTAGATTTAATACATTCTGATATGTGTGAACTGAATGGCATACTTACTAGAGGAGGAAATAGATACTTTATAACTTTTATTGATGATTTCTCTAGATTGTATATTATTTCAAACATAAAGATGAGGCTTTTAATGTTTTTAAGAATTATAAAGCGGAAGTAAAAATCAATTAGAAAAAAGGATCAAAATTGTTATAAGTGATAGAGGAGGAGAATATTTTTCTAATGATTTTAATGCATTTTGTGAGGAACATGGTATCATACATCAAAAATCTGCACCTAGAATTCTTGAACAAAATAGCTTGACTGAAAGAAAAAATAGAACATATCTTGAAATGGTGGATGCTTTATTGTTAAATGCCGAATTACGTTTTAATCTTTGGGGTAAAGCACATCTTGCTATGTGTCATATTTTAAATAGAATTCCTATGAAAAAGAATAAATTTTCTCCTTATGAATTGTGGGAGAAAACAAAATATTCATTATTTTAAAGTGTGGGGTGCCTTGCATATTATAAAGACAATAATCCAAAAAGAACTAGGTTATGTCCTTGAGGGATCAAATGTGCTTTTGTTGGGTTTGCTTCTAATAGCAAGGCGTATAGATTCCTAAATTTGGAGTCTAATGTGATAATTAGATCAAGAGATATAGAGTTCTTTGAGCATCTTTTAGTTTCAAATGAACCATCATCATGTGAGACATCTCAAAATGTTGGTTAGCAACCTAGTTCTCAAATAATGGACAAAGAACCTAGTGAATTAAGCAGAAGTACTATAGTTCGAAAGCCAAAAAAACTTGGAACTGATGAGATTGACTCACAAAATATTTCTTTTTACCTTGTAGAATGTGATAGAAGTAATGTTTTGAAGACAATTCCTATTGTCCTTCAAATTGAAGACAATTCCTAATGTTTTGAAGGAGTCTATGGCTTCAATAGATGAAAGTTTTCTGAAGCCATACTTGGGAGTTAAACTATACTTGGGAATTAGTCGATTTACCTCGTGCTTCAATACCAATCGGTTGTAAATGGGTATTCAAGAAAAAATTTAACACCGATGTCAATTTGAATACTTATAAAGAAGGTTGTGGTTGCAAAAGGTTTTTGACAAAATGAAGGTATTGATTTCTTTGATACTTATGTGTTAGTAGCAAGAATTACTTCTGTTAGAATTATTTTTGCATTAGAATCAATTGAGAAATTGTATGTTCATCAAACGGATTTCAAAATGGCACTCTTAAATGGAGATATCGATGAGGAGATCTAAATGGAACAACCAAAAGGGTTTGTTCTACCAGGAAATGAGCATAAAGTTTGTAAATTAATTAAATCATTATATGGTTTAAAGCATACACCGAAGTGTTGGCATGAGAAATTTGATGATGCCATATTATCTTTTGGTTTCACACATAATGTTGTTGATAAATGCATATACACTAAATCCTATTGTGATTACGTAGTAATTGTTTGTTTATATGTAGATGACGGGTTAAATATTAGCAATGATACAAAAGGTATAATAGAAAAAAAAAAAGAATTTCTATCTTCCATATTCAAGATGCTATTTTTATGAAAGGTGGTCTTGGAGAAGTTGATACTATTTTGGGAATCAAGGTAGAAAGAAAAAGTGGGGTTTACACATTAAGTCAATCTCACTACATTGAGAAAGTGTTGAATAAATTCAGTCATTTAAAAATAAAAAAGGCAAACACCCCATTTGACCCAAGTATCAAATTAGTAAAAAATAATGGAAGAGCCATTGCACAAATAGAGTATGCAAGTGTAATTGGAAGCCTAATGTATGTAATGCAATGTACTAGAGCAAATATTGCATTTGCTATTTGTAAATTAAGTAGATTTACTAGCAATCCTAGTTTGGAACATTGGAAGGCTATTGGTAGAATTCTTGGTTTTCTTAAGAAGACTAAAGACCTTAGCTTACAATATTCAAAAATTCCTTTTATTTTAGAAGGATATACTGATGCAAGTTGGATATCGAGTTTATGAGATAACAATTCTACTGCAGGTTGGATCTTTTCCTTAGGTAGTGGTGCAATTGTTGACCGTCAGCTATGAGTGCAAGCACTCAAGCCTCCGCACGTAAGTGTATATGTTCGCAAGTAATAAATTTCGGTAAGTACCCGGTCGAATCCACAGGGAAGGCTTACTAGGTTTAGATGAGCAATAACCTACTAAGTTGCTTAGTAAAGTCGGTCAATTAATAAAGTAGAAGATGACTAAATCCTAAGAAGGTGATGTAATTATGAAGGGTTGCTTTGGTAAAGCTCTCAATGATAAGCTTCTAGGGTTGTATGGCTCAATAACTTGGAAGGATTTTCACCTATGTTTGCAATGACGATATTGATAAGGATACGGATATATCAATGATAAATCCGGAGCTTATGTGCACTCTAGGTGCATCTTACAAGTCCTTATGTCTAAGGAACATGCTTCCAACATTACCCATATGTCTATAGTGAAGGGGAGACATTATAGGACCAAGATTCACTCATCACCATGGACTACCAATACTTGTGTCCAAGCTATTGGTAACTTAGTTGTCTGTCACGCCCCGAACCCGACCCGGGCCCGAGCACGAGACAAACACCGCGTACTTTAGGGTTGCCCTCATAAATACGCAAGGCACAAAATAAGAATAACCTTGCAACAGACCTAATATAATCCATGAATGTAACACCCATCTCTTTACTGAGACAAATGTCACACCAGTTGGCCGAGAGTGCACCCAACCCATAAGCTTTGTAATTTAAACCTAACAATAATCATAATAATCAAACTACTATTTATAAGAAATAAACAAACTGTTTAATCTTATCTAGAGTTTACAAATTTGCGGAAGAGTACTAGAAGTCTAAACATCAAATACATAGCCTTTATCCTTATCTGCTATGCCAGAGCCATCTATAGGAGCACTCAATCTCATCTACCTACACATTTCACTTGAGTGAGAATCACTATACAAAATACAAATATAATATCAGATATAAAGATACTGAGATAATGCTAATCATATGCATTTTCTTCTCATTAGATTAACATGCCAAGCCTTTCAGAAAACCCGAATAAAACACATATGAAATTTCAATCTTCATAAGCATATCACAATCACATAAATGTGTATGCTAAGGCCTCGTATCATATAAGTGTGCACCCCAAGTTAAAATGTCTCCAGAAGAACTCCAACTCCCATCAGGAACAGCGGTATATGTCTACATGATCCTGATAACCGGAAACTACATAAGTCTGGTACTTGACGACCAGCGGTATGCCTATACATGTGTACGTCAAGTATCAATCTCGTATCCGATACGGGCCCTCACAAGAGACAGGAAGAGAGCTTTATGAAACGAATGACTTTCGCAAACATTTTCAGTTTTAAGAAAAACGATTGAAAACAAAGCCCCCTCATTAGCCCGGTCTCGTCTACTAAAATATCCGGGCTCTATCCCGAGCCCCTGCTGTGTCCCCTATTCATTAACTAACTAAGGTACAGCTTATAATATGTTGATGTCAAAAACTGGTCCACCTCACACTTTGGCTACTGGTGCCTCGTGATCTGGTCTCAGCCTTCGACAAATGGTTGAAATTTATAGTTGATGTGGACGCTTACTTCGTGTTACGAACAAGAGACGCCTCTGAATGCCGCATCTAATTGCTCCGACTCTTTGCTTTGAGGTGAATCTGTAAAAAGGAGAAGGGAAGGATAGGAATTGGGCCTTTCTGCCCGGATTTAACTCCGATGCTTAAGTCAGAAAACTTGTGAAGAGGAAGTCTTAGACATAAGTTAGTTCTTTTGGGTAATGTTTTTTCGATCCCTTTCTTTCTACCATTGCTCTTCTTTTATAGAAACTTAAAGACGGTTTAGGAAAGGCGGTGAGTAAGGCGGTAAGGCGGTAAGAAAATATCTCTTGGGGCGGTAAGAAAATATCTCTTGAGGCGGTAAGAAAATATCTGCCTACTGTGTAGGTGCTACGTAGGTAAGTAGAAAATATCTGCCCACTGTAGAGGCAAGTGGATAAGATCTACTTACTGTAGAGGCGTTAGATATTTTCTTCCCTAGGTGGTTATAAGCACCTTATGAGACCCTCACGCTTTGTGGATAAGAAGGTTCCTATAATTCCAACGGACTTATTTGTAGGATTGAACCCTCATTTTATTTGCCGAACGGAATTGTGCTAGGATATTTGGTGATATTGCAACGTGGCCAAAGGGACATAGTCCTGCATGTGACAGGTGGCCATTTAGGTCGATGACACGCGTCTTACCAAATATATCCGTAACACTAGTCCCCCCCAAATTGTACTTGTTCCAAAAATCTGAGCGAGGGGTGAGCTAACCGTACTTTTCGCTTGGTTCGAGAACAAGTATCTTTCTTAGTTGGCATGTCTACGTAGATGTAGACTTTGTCTAAGGTATATGTGCCTTTAATAGGTGACCGACGTTTACTGTGTTGTCCTTTCGTTGTTTTAAATCGAGGTAGATTTTTCTCCGGAATTTTCGCCTATAGTGTCAATAGGTTTTTCGATTTAAGGAGCTTGTATGGATAGTGCTTTTATTCAAAAATCTTTGTAGCTTCGTATCATGGCTCAGCGTTTGTCTTTCTATAAATTTTTCACTTTTACTCAGTGTTCTCGTCATTTGCGAATTCCAAGTTCTTTTTATGAACATCTGGCGGACTTAAGGACTGGGGTCATCCATTTGGTAAGTCCAAACGGCTGTGTATGGCCGTCCCTTCTGCTTATTGACAGGGGTTTAGGTGAGATAAGTATTGAGGAAGGGTGGGAAACCTTCCACGTTGATCATGATGTAGAGGCAGGGGATCTTTTAATTATTACTTATGCAGGGGGTGTGCGCTTCGAAGTTGAAATGTTCGGAAGCGACTCCTGCCGTAGAGAAGTGGGCCCCCATCTTCGCCCACGTGCTTTGCCGGGGTTTCCTAGCGATAACGAGGACAGCGACGGTTGTGGAAGTCCGTGCGTCTCCTCTGAATCTTATCCGAGCGGGTCCTCGGATGGATCCGTGGATTGTTAACTAGGGAATTCCGACGGAAAATATGTTCACTAGGGCTTGTCATGTTGTTTTGTTGTGTGTGTATTTTTTTAAATGGCACTATCGTTGTAACATGAAATAAAGTTTATCATTTTGTTCATAAAGTCTTTGATTCTTTCAAGAAGAAATGATCGCTGGTGATCCTATGTTGGGATGTGTGTATTTTGCCTTTTATGATGTTGGTTCCATGGTACAACGCCCATTACTCCCAGAGAGACACGTGTCTCTCGCACTGTGTCGTATTAAATGGAGAAGATGGCCCGACGTGCGCTTTGTCAACAGCATGATGGGAGCGGTTACCTATGTGTGTCAAGCGGCGTTTGGTGTGCTGACGTGGATAGAATTTTGAATTTTTTAAAGAGAAGCAATGATGGTTATCTGAACGGTCCAGATTTGGGGACCTTTGGTTTAATGGCTCGATCGGGATGTAGCTTTGGGATCTAACGGCCAAGGATCCATCTCTTTTGCATATAAACGAAATTGTACAGGTAGAAAAGGTTTTATCTCAAAAATCGAATTGCATCTTCTTGAAACTTCTCCTCTCCGGCGAACCCTGGTCTTAGGATTTCTGTGTTTTTTCTCATCTCTTTCTCTTCTAAGGTAATGGCTAGTGACGCTACATCTTCTTCCTCTGGTTCTTCTCATAAATCTCATGAAGCTACTGTTTCCCAACCCCTTTCGATCCCTTCTCCGTCCAACCCCATGGTCTCTGCCGCGATTCCCGGTGAGTCTAGAGATATTCCAGTCCAGGGTTGGCGGATTCATCCCGCTTCCAAGGCTATGTGTAGGGGGTCTGGTACCTTCATAAGCCTCCTTGGGCAGAAGGATATAGATAGTTTGGTAGAGAAATATGAGATAGATTCTTCTCTTTTTGAGGTTAGGGTTCCCTGTTCCGGGGAAAGGGTGAGTTCCTCTAGGGAGGGGGAGATAGCCATCTATCAGAATGCGTTATTGGGCGGCCTTAGGCTTCCTTTTTCTGATTTCGCTAAGGCGAATCTGGAGGAATATCATTTGTGTCCTTCACAGTTAACTCCGAACTCTTGGAGGTTGCTCAACGATTTTGTTATTGTTTTTAAGAATAATGGGGTAAATCCGACAGTCCGTTGGTTTCGTATGTTGTTTAGTCTCTGTTTAGAGTCTAATGCCGACTGGTATTATTTCACGGCTCGTTCCGGGAGAAAGTTTCTTGGGAAAGTCCCCTCTTCCATTAAGCGATGGAAGAGTAAGTTTTTCTTCGTGAAGAGTAAATCCGAGTGGGATGTCCGAACCAAGTGGGAGGTTCCCCGCACGGATATTACTAGCGAGGAGATGACGAAAGAAGAGGAGGTTCTTCTTAAGTCAATGACGGGAATATCAAAAGTTTACATTGATGAGTTCTTGACCAAGGAAAACCTCCTTAAATGTCGTTTAATAGTATCTGCCGGTAGGATTTATTCGTGTATCTAACTTAGTTTAATCTAGAATCACGATATCTAACTTGCTTCGGAATTTATTTTTACAGGAGATCCGATGGAGGACGAGGATTTGAGTTACGTTAAGGGCATCTTGGCCTCCTTCGAAGGTGAAGTGCATCCGCCCTTGCCTCGTAGGCAAAAGAAGAAGGAGGTGGCATCTAGCGCAGGCGTTGATACTTCTAAGGAGGAGAAGAAGAAAAGGAAGAGAAAAGATGTAGAGTCTTCCAAAAAGGGGGTCAAAGGCGGCCCCAGTGCAGTGTCCTCGCGGGAGAGGAGGACAAAGAGAAAGAATTCCGAGGACGCATCGGGTCCCGAAATTATAAGAGAACATGCGAAGTCGCCTCAGGAAGAAGTCTGCCCGGCTTTATCTCCAATTTCAAAGGGCCGTTCTTCTAGTCGGCTAGAGGATATCCTCATTATGGAGGTGAGAATCTACTTCTTAAGGGTATCTATGGTTTTACTAAGAATTTTTAACTTTAGGCTTATTTTATAGGCGGAGGCAAGAGAAGCGGCCCTCTTGGATAAACTGAGGGTGGCGGACTTTGCCCTAAAGGGCCTCAAGAACTCAAATGAAAAGGAATTACCTTCCGAGGATATTCCTTTTCGAGATGCCGGGTCCATAAAGAATGTTTTGATGGCCATGAGGCCGAAATGTGCCTCCACTAAACCTCAGGCGGTCGGGAGGGAAGAGGCCACTTACCAACTTCTCCACTCGGCCATGCTGGTAAAAACTATTCTTGTATTTCTCCTACTTCCCAATTCGACATTATCGTCTTTAACTCATTTGTTACTCTATAGACTGCTCAATGGGCGGATCGAGTTGGCAATCTTTGTCAAGATGGAAGCGAGTAGGGCAAAAATTGCCCAATTAAGTTCTAGGGTGGCGGTCTTGGAGGGAAAAGAGAAGGAACAGCTCGCGGTAATCCGCGCCCTTGAGCAAGATAAGGCCGAGCGGCTTCAACAGTTGGCCGCTATGGAAAAAGAGAAAGATGATTTAGCAGCCAAGCTGACTATTTTCGAGGGCTCTCTTCATACTGCTGAGGAGGATATCAAAAAGTTACAGGATGACTCCAGCAGTTTGAAAGAGGAACTTAAATCCACTCAAGAGGAGCGAGGTGAAGCCCGATGGAATCTAAAGTTAAAGGTTGCTGAACTAGCTGCAGTTCAGGCCGAGTTAGAGGAACTCAAAGGGGAGCGCGACACACTCAAGGAAGACTTGGCTTCCAGACAGAAGACCCCTAAATCCGACTCGCAAGAAATGAAAGACTTAATTGAACGAGTGGATAAGTTAGAGAAAGAAATCGCTCGGCTTAAGGCGAAGGCAAAAGAGGGGGCCACTCGCATATATTCCGTCTTTGCGGCAGTGGGTCATCATGTTTCTCCTATGAAGTGTTAACGATGGGGCTTGGCTTTGGAGTCTTGAAGAGGTTCCACGGAATTGAAGGAGCAACAAATCATAAAGATTCCGTAGGCCCCCGCCAAGCCCCCTTCCCTTCAACCTTCAACTCCATTTCTCCGCATCACCTCTAAGGCCCTAGTTCTTAGGGGTTTTTAACATTTTTATGAAATATTCTTGTAAATACTTAGTCATTTTGGAATGTAATTTCTATTTACAAGAATGAAACACAAAACTTTACTTTGGTGAAGATTTATTTCCGAGTTATGGTTATCTTTAACCATTAAGAAGTCTTTCGAGAAGTCCTTCATAAAGCCTGTCTTTCTTCATCTGGCTTGTAAATTAAGCTTCATAGCAGGTTCTTCTCTTCTTTAGTCCAATCATGGGACTTTGATTTGTTGAGTAAGATCCTTGCTTTTGTAAAATGAGATTGTTGCCTCATATTTCGATCGGGATTTTTGCCCCTTGTTTCTGGATGAGAATTATCGTTTATCCTTGTAGGATAATTCCGACTCATCTTTTAGGAATGGGATTTTCACCTCATTTTTGTGGAATGGGATTTTCACCTCATTTTTGTAGATGGATGGGATTTTCACCTCATTTTCATTTGGAAAAGACTTAAGCTTTATTTCATGAAACATTTAGGAGACGGCAACAGAATTTACTGATAGTAGCGTCGCAGGTGTTCAGCATGAAATGGACGCTTGAGCTTTTTTCCTTCCATATTCACCAGATAATAGGTGCCCGCTCGGACAATTCTCTGTATGACGTAAGGGCCTTCCCAATTAGGAGTTAGCTTCCCCGTTCGGCTTTTGTTTCCCTGGAACTCATTTTCTCTTAAGACCAGATCACTGATTTGGAAAAAGACTCTTTTCACCATTGTGTCATAGAACCTTTTTACTCTTTGGCGATAGATGGCTGCCTTTGTTTCTGCAGCTTCTCTTCTCTCTTCAAGTAAATCAAGTTTCGCTCGGAGATTCTTCTCATTTTCTTTTGATGAGAAAGTTTGTTGTGTCCGTAAGGTAGGCATTCCTATTTCTGCAGGGATGACAGCTTCTGCCCCATAAGTAAGAGAGAATGGAGTTTCTCCTGTTGGGGTTCTTGTGGTTGTCCTATAAGCTCAAAGTGCGCTCGGAATTTCTTCAACCCAGTTAGTTCCATTTTTGGAGACCGGGTTTTAAGAGCTTGGAGCAAGGTGTGATTTGTCACTTCTACTTGGCCATTGGCTTGAGGATGTGGTACGGAAGTTAACGTGGATTCAATTCCGAGCTCGGAACAAAAGCTTTTGAAAGCCTTGAATTCCGAATCGACAGATAACAGTTCGCCACAAGAATCCTTGACAAGCTTTCTCTGTGATCTTGGCCAAGGGCTCAAGTTTTACCCATTTGGTGAAGTAATCGATAGCCACTATTAAAAACTTCATTTGTCGAGTCGAAGTAGGAAATAGCCCTAGAAGATCAACTCCCCAGATAGCAAACGGGCGAGGGCTGATAATTGGCGTGAGCAGTGTTGGTGGTCGTCTTTGAATCTTGGAATGCCGTTGGCAGGCATCACATTTTGAGGCAAACGCCACTGCATCTTGAGTTAATGTTGGACAGTAATAGCCTTGTCGCAGGACTTTATAACTCAAGGCTTTGCCTCCTATATGCTCCCCTCCAATACCTTCGTGGATTTTTTGAAGGATAAAGTTGGCTTCTGTGGGGCGCAAGCACCGTAAGAAGGGTTGCGTATAGGACCTCTTGTATAGATTTTCGCCAATGATGGTGTACCGAGCGGATTTGTAAGAAACTGGGTCCGCTTCTCGCCTTGTTGGATGGTGTAGGTCCACCTTGCGTAGTTTCTAATGAGATCAATCCAACTTGATTCTTCTCACAGACTTTGTACTTCTCCTTCTAACCCTTCAATAGTTTTGTGGGAAGATACCGTAGGTTGAAAAGAGGATTACGTATCTCCGCTAGGTCGCAAAGTGGCTTTTTAGATAAAGCGCCCGCTTCATTTCATTTTTACCGGCTGCATTTTTTCAATCTTGAAATGAGCGGTAATGGGACTATCTTCTTCACCACTCTTTGGTATTTGACCATGTTCTCCTCCTTTCCTTCAAAGCTGCCCAATGTATGGCTAACGACTAGCTGTGAGTCGGAATATACATGCAGATGTTGAATTCCGAGCCCCTGGGCAAAATGCAATCCTACGATGAGGGCTTCATATTCGGCTTCATTGTTGGTCGCACGAAATTGGAACTTGAGCACTGTGCAATCTTCCATTTAGAGGGAGAATAAAGGACCTAAGGCGCTCCCCGACGCTTCTTGATTCTTGATCCATCGACATATAAGGACCATGGGATGCTAGGGCTTCCTTCTGGATCCTGTGACGGGAGTTCATCCCCATTCGTGGGAATGGTCAACTCCGCGATAAAATCTGCTAGCACTTGAGCCTTGATTGCCGTTCGGGGTTTATAAGTGAGATCAAACTCACCCAATTCTATCACCCACTTGGCTAGACGTCCGGAATTTTCAGGCTTATGGAGGACTTGCTTTAAGGGCTGGTCAGTCAACACAGTTACTTTGTGAGCCTGAAAATACGGTCTCAATCTTCGTGCGGATGTGATAAGAGCGAAAGCCAATTTTTCAAGTGGTAGATACCTTGACTCCGCGTCGTTAAGGATCTTACTTGTATAATAGACTGGCTTCTGAACTCCCTTGTCTTCTCTCAAAAGAACTGCACTGACCGCTCGAGGAGCAGCGGCCAAGTAGATGTAGAGTTCTTCCCCTACTTAAGTACTTAGCTAGCAATCAGCCTATCGGAGATAATCTTTAATCTCCTCAAAGGCTTTCTCACATTCTTTCCGCCCACTCCATTTTTGGTGCTTTTCAAGTGGCTTGGAAGAGTGGGAGATTTTTCTCTGACTTTAGAGATAAATCTCCCAAGAGCCGCTAGGCGTCCGCTAAGCCGTTGTACCTCTTGAAGACTTTTAGGTGATCCCATATCGAGGATGGCTTTGACCTTTTCCTCGGATTTGCTTCTATTCCTCTTTGAGTTAATATAAATCCTAGAAATTTCCCGATCCGGACACCAAAAGCAATAATTTGTTAGGATTTAGGGCGCATATTATAAGTCCGAGCGGTCAAAGGCCTCTTGTAAATACGTCGTGTTCATCGGCTTTTCGCTCTTCACCGATGTCATCCACATAAGCTTCAACATTTACGCCAATTTGCTCTTTGAAGACCGTATTTTACGGAAAGCCTCCTGAAGGTAGCTCGGCATTCTTTAGATCGAATGGCATCACCTCATAGCAAATAAGTTCCTTTTGCTTGTAATGAAGGATGTTTTTCTTAATCGCCTTTAGCCATTCAGATTTGATTGTAGCCCCGAGAAGGCATCTAAGAAACTCAAAGATCTCATGCCCCGGCCAGAGTCAACCAAATCTAACAATTGAAGGTACAGTGGAATGAATCTTTTGGACAAGCTTTATTTAGGTTCCCCAAATCCACACACACATTCTCCATTTTCCTGACGGGCATTTTTACTAGAACCACATTAGCCAACCAAATCGATAGTTCACCTCTCGGATAAAACCAGCCTTCAAAAGGGTTAACACTTCTTCTTCCGCAGCCTTCTGCCTTTCTGGGGCGGAATTCCTTCTTTTCTGTTTCACAGGTTTGACCGACGGATCTATGCTAAGGCGGTGTTCGATGACGTCACGCTTAATGCGCAAGATATCTTCTCATGACCGGTAAGAGATCGGAATTTGCCCTTAGTACTACCATGAGATTTTCTTTCGCATCATTGTCAAATCCAAGGCTTAATCCGCAAGACAAAGACGCTCCGCCTAGTCGTGTCTAGGAGGAACTATAAGCAATTCTTCAACCGTGTGGGTCGGAGTTCTTCATCTTCCCCGTTTCGCCTATTCTCGCTTATCAACATAGTTTCTGAAACTCTTGTTTTGCCTCTGTTTAGAGTTTTTCCTTTGAGGGTTGAGACATAGCATTGCCGTGCCAAGGGTTGATCCCCTCTTACTTCTCCACTGCCATTCTCGGTCGGAAATTTGAGGAGTAGGTGGTAAGCAGACATTATTGCTTTCAAGGCGTTGAGGCTTGGCCTACCAAGGATCACGTTGTAACTTGAAGCACAACGTACAACTAGAAAATTTGTTGTCACTATGGATGATCTTGGCGAATTTCTTACCATAACTGGCAACGTGATCATTCCTTCTGGTTGTACTACCCCTCCGGAAAATCTCACCAAAGATGATTTTACGGGGAGTAAGTTGTCTGCATCGTACCTCATTCTTTCAAGGCTCCTTAAAAGAATGTCCAATGAACTTCCATTTGTCTACCGTAACTCTTTTCATTTGGAAGCTGGAAACCATGATGGCAATGACCAAGGCGTCGTCATGAGGGTGGCGAACCCTGCTAACGTCGTTATCATAAAAAATGATGGGGGCCATAGGCAGAGACCTTTGTGGCTCTTCTGTTTCCTGCGCAACTCCCACCATTCGGGCATAGCTTTTTTGAGAGGCGGAACTTTCACCACCACACCCAGGACCATGACTGATAAATCTGACCATCTCTCCTTTTTCTCCTTCAAGCTGTGAAGTTTCAGGTTCTTCTTGAACATCAACGTTGATATACTGCTCCAATTGTCCCCTTCTAACGATATCTTCTATGGCATTCATCAAATGAGTGCATTTTCTGTGTCATGTCCTCTAGCTTGATGAAACTTGCAATATCTTTTGCTGTTCTTTTGCCGTTCGGGATTCTTGGCAGGTTATGGCCATGTCAAGATTTGTTGATCCTGGATTTGCATAAGAATATGGCTTCTGGTCTGATTTAGTGGGGTATGGTGGTCGTATTTGACTATTTTCCCTTCTCTTGAAGGTTCTCTGGGCTGTAGCATGTGTCGCTGAGGGCGTGTTGCAGGTTCCAAACCTCTATTCTCATTCTTATTATCCTTACGCGGATCCTCCTCCTTCCTTTCGGATTTCCGTGGGCCTTCTGTTGACGTTGTGATGGGCTTTTCCTTTCTGGACCTTAACTGGAGTGCGTCGAGCCTCTTCTTCCCAACCCGTGTAAATTTCATCAGAATTGATGTACTTTTGGGCATGGATCATGAGGGCGGGGATGGTTTTTGGTAGATCCAAAGTGAGGGAAAAACGGAAAGGGGATTCTAGCAAACCCTCCATCAGGATGGTTACAGCCATGCGCGGAATAAGGTCCACAACATTTGCGGCTTCATCTATAAAACGGTTTAAATAGGCTTGGAGTGTTTCCCCCCCTCGTTGCTTAACGCGCAGAAGGGTAGATGGAGTTTTCTTTTGCTTTGAGTAATTAGCAAAATAAGCTAGAAAGTAATCTGCTAGAACTTGAAACGAAGGAATTGTGCTAGATCGAAGATCGACAAACCAGTCTTGCGCTTTTCCCTCTAAAGTGGCGGGAAAAGCTCGGCACATACGAGCGTCGGTAATTCCAGAAAGCGGCATCTTCAATCGGAAAGACTTCATGTGACGAGACGGATCGGTTTTGCCCTCGTATGCGATCATAGCAGATGGTCGAAAACTATCAGGAACTTGCTCCTCCAATATTTCCTTGATGAAAGGCGAGCATATGTTGAGAACATGCCGTTCGGATTTCTTGTTTCCTCGGGAAGGTCCCTGTCGTTGTGTTCTTCTGTCGACAGTTGGAACAGATGGACTATTTCGTTCAAATCTTGTCCGCTCGTCCCCTTGTGGCAGCTTCTTGCTCTCGACGCCGCAACGTAGAGGGTTCGTAACCAGCGTAAGGCGGTTCTCTCTCTTCTCCATGGGTGCGAGTCCTTGTCATCCCTCTGCTTTCGGAATTAGCTAGTGGGGTTGTCGGCATATTTGGTGGAATTTGTGTGGGAGGAAGTGGTGGATGGGTCAAGGTATGGACAGCTTGAGTCAATCGCTCTAATTGCTGCTGCATGTTAAGATAAAATTCTGGGATGGGTCCCTGGGATAAAATGGCTGGATTTTCCGCGGGAGGTAAGATGGGTGGGTTTTCCAACTGATTCTCCACATCTCTCTGGATTTCACCGGGTACTTCGGTATTACTAGGCGCTCCTTGTTCTTGGATTCATTTTGATCTTCTAGTAGTAATCATTTGGCTTTTTGTAAGGGTCCCCACAGACGGCGCCAAGCTGTTGATGTCAAAAACTGGTCCACCTCACACTTTTGCTACTGGTGCCTCGTGATCTGGTCTCAGCCTTCGAAAAACGGTTGAAATTTATAGTTGATGTGGAAGCTTACTTCAGGTTCTGAACAGGAGATGCTTTGGAATGCCGCCCGGAATTATCAGCTCTTTGCTTTGAGGTGAATCTGTAAAAAGGAGAAGGGAAGGATCGGAATTGGGACTTTCTGCCCGGATTTAACTCCGATGCTTAAGTCAGAAAACTTGTGAAGAGGAAGTCTTAGACATAAGTTAGTTCTTTTGGGTAATGTTTTTCCGATCCCTTTCTTTCTATTATTGCTCTTCTTTTATAGAAACTTAAAGGCGGTTTAGGAAAGGCGGTGAGTAAGGCGGTAAGAAAATATCTCTTGAGGCGGTAAGAAAATATCTCTTGAGGCGGTAAGAAAATATCTGCCTACTGTGTAGGTGCTACGTAGGTAAGTAGAAAATATCTGCCCACTATACAGGCAAGTGGATAAGATCTACTTACTGTAGAGGCGTTAGACATTTTCTTCCCTAGGTGGCTATAAGCACCTTATGAGACCCTCACTCTTTGTGGATAAGAAGGTTGCTATAATTCCGACGGACTTATTTGTAGGATTGAACCCTCATTTTATTTGCCGAACGGAATTGTGCTAGGATATTTGGTGATATTACCACGTGGCCAAAGGGACATAGTCCTGTGTGTGACATGTGGCCATTTAGGTCGATGACACGCGTCTTACCAAATATATCTGTAACATAATACATACAATAATCTTTAACCACCCCTTAGAGTTTCCTTAATCATATCTTATGCTCTTTACAGTTAAGTCAATCATACAAGCATAAAAACACTATACAAGTATAGCGATAAATCCATCGGCATCCACAAACCGAGATAAATATCATATAAATAAATCCGACGATAAAAACTCAATCATGTAACATCTAAGTATAGTGTAGCCACTTACCTGAGGTCTATCGCGATTACCATTTGACTGGATCCCCCCGCGAGATCCTCTACTTGTCTCTTCCTATACAAGTATAAGAAAATATTAATCTACTTGTATTTATTTAGTGGTTGTCATCCTCTTTTAAATTTCTAATGTAACTAAATTTCTTAACATCTATATTAAGGTTTCCATATAAAAAAAATCCTTGAATAAATAGTAACCTTGTATTTGTCTATAATATTCATGTCCTTGTAAAAGCTTATTACACATCCTTGATATCTTGATGGTGTATTTATACATGCTAACTATAGTGATGTGGCCTGAAATGGAACGTTTACATTTATGCATTCATCAATCTATCTAATGGAATAACTTAACTTAAATAATTCTGTATATCACATCTTAAAAGTATTATCATTACAAGGTATGCCCAAATACAAAATGCAGAAATTCTGTCTGTCCTGCGCAGTTGGAAAGAATTGGTCATAACTTCTAAACCATTAATCAGAATTCCTTCATCTAAGTCTCTATAGAAAGATGATTTCGAGCCCTTTCCATCGGCATATTATACACTCTAAACGGAGTAGTATACAGGTCCCAGCTGTCCCACGAAAGAAATGTGCTTAAATCTCGCAGGATCAGCAGCCCTCAAAACCAGAAATGCAGAAATTCTGCTATGCTAATCCACAGCCGGTTCATAACTTTTAATCCAGATATCGGATTTCTCCGATTTAGGATTCTTTAGAAAGATAATTTCAATATATTTCCATTGACATATTACACACTCCAAACGGAGGTTTATAGAGAGTGCAGCTGTCCCACGAAGGGGACAGCAATCTGCAGGACTGCACATAATTAAGTATAGCATAGAGGCATTAATACGAACAGTTGATAGACTCAACTATAAACAGCCCCCATGCTTAATATAATCATACCAATTGATTCTAACATGTAATATAGATATTCAAGAAGGGATTCTAAGCATGGAAACTAACATTCAAAGCTCTAAATGCTCATTGATTTTCATTGAAGCATTCTATCAAAAATTTGGTATGCAACTTCATGCATTACAAGACTCTTAGAATGTCCCTAAGCATGATTAATTAACAAGATTAACTAATCTAAAGCATGTGATACTTAAGCATGATAACATGAACACTAATGGGCATTTATACTCTAGAATTTTCATGAAAATTCAGCGGCACCTCCCCTATTTTTAGGGCCCCGAAAATTATATGAACAATTATCATAACTATCATTAAACTTACTCATGTTTTCATAATCATCATGCAAGCTAATAAATTGCTTTAATGCCCCCTTAATCGCCCTCTAATCATAGCCCTTTTAACATCACAACATAAAAAAAAAACATTCACAATCCTTTAGCCCTCTTTCAATCAATTTCAGCCCTAATTCATGAAGGGTTTCCCCAATTCAAGTTCATAAGAAGAAGAAGAGACCTCGCCGGAGTAAAGAAGAACTAGGGCAGCATCATCTACACAAAGGGCAAATGCCGGTTGGGTCATGGGCGTCGCAGCCGGGCTGATGTCGGGGAAGGACGGCCTTGTACAAGGGGTGGCGTTTGGATCATACGAGTCCCGTAGCCAAAGTGCGTATCACCGGGCGCTAATCGGGCTCGTGATCGAGCGCCATGTAACGCGGTGAAGAAGGGCGCATGTGAGGCACGGTGACCCATCACTACGGAGGGTGGATGGCTCGCTTCACGTGCAAGGGTAGGGCCGGGTAAGGGTCGCGTGAGGGAGAAGGGAGAGAGATGTGACAGAGGCACGATCCCTCTCTAATTTTAATTGAATCTCATTCAAATGTAAAAACCTAAGTTCCCTTCTATATACATATACTAAAATATATATTTTTCCATTACTATATGTTGTCACATGCTTCAACTAATCCAAATATACTATAGTTTCATTATTGGGTTTTAAATCAACCCTATTATTTGTCACACCCAAGCTTTATTTGCCACTAGTCATTTAAATCTTCAACTATGCTTTATTAATTAGCCATTTAAAATAAATTACTATATCACCATAGTATTTTGTCACAAGTCTGAGTTTGTTAAATCTAATCACTCTCTTATGCTTGGGTTGGGCCCAAGCCAGAATTGTTGGCCTATTCCCATTCAATTTTATTTACTTTATTTTTAAACTCTTGTTTATGAACTAACAACCCCAGATTTTTTTTTTCAGAAGTTAAAAAGTAATTATTAGAAAAACCGGGATGTTACATGAAGGAAATCAAAACCTGATATCATATATATTTACTATTCGACTCTACTACAAAATAAGATCTTAGATCATAAAATGACTCATCAAATATTAATACAATGACCCATACTAGACTTAGAGCCAGCTAAAAAATAAACCGTCACATCGATCTTTGGTTCCATATTACTTCAAGTTAATTAAGTTGGCTACCTTGACCTGTTCCTGTACACTGAAATAGTGGGAGAGTTGTGAGCTACAACTAGCCCAATGAGAGACATACATCACACCATGGTTATATACAGAAAATAGCAGATATATTTCCTATATAACAAAACGAAACAATACACATGCTGGTCTATGCGTTTATCAATCACATCCGAAAGTCCCATGCCAGTCAAAGATGATCCAGATGAGATGCAACTAAATCTCAACTTTTGCAAGATTTCACAAACACAAGTAAATCATAATTTAAAAATATGAATGGCATATCAAGGCAACTATATCAATCACACCTAGTCTGTATGCACCCAATCTTAACAGTACTATCCATGCTCACATCTCATATCACACTTATATAACCAGCCATCAAGCGGTATATATTCAGAAAACCATTGGTCTCACGGACCCAAGGGCTCCTCACCCGAGCCCCAACAGGCATATCTCAACCTGTGCATACATGACGTAGTTATAGATTGATATACGAAACATGCAAAGTGCCTCTAGTATGTGCAAATACAAGTACATACTGAAAATAATATTTTCATAATCTGTAAGACCTAGGGTTTTTATGAGTACTTTGGGTGTTTATTTTTCTTTTACTAGTTTTAATTATTTTAATAATGGAAGGAATTTCCTAAAATCTGGGATTATGAGAGAAAGTCCCTAAGGTCGGACTAGTTAAAATTTTGTTGGGATAAACATTCTCTAATTTATTTAAGTAATTAGATAGTTAGAGAAGTCCCCCTTTCTTGGAAAAAGTAGAGAAGTTCCTCGTATTTAGAATCTATCGTTTTTAGTTGGAAAGAAGGATTAAAATGGTTTAAAACCTTAATTAGGTTTAGTTGGAATCAGCAAGGACCTAGTTGTAATTTCTTGAAAATCTGGGGACTAAAATATAATTCTGCGTCTCTCAAAGGGTAATATATAATTATATATAGGGATAGTATGTATCTTCGGCTTTAAGTACGAGATGCATAAATGGAAGTTGATGGATTCTATATTATATATATGAATATATAAAGTGTTAGAGATAGCGGCTGTGAGGATATGGTTTTATTTATATATATATGCATAGAGAGAGAGAGAGAGAGAGAGAGAGAGAGAGAGAGAGAGAGAGAGGGAAGACTGCGGTGATGATCGACTGGAGAGCAATGACATTGGGGCAGCCACCCACCAAGGAAGAGATAGAGATGAGGAGTTGATGTCCTTACCCATCTTGGACAGCCGTGGATCACCTGATGAGAGAACCGGAAGTCAGGTTAGGAACTACCAACCTATACTAGTGTTTATATTCATAAGAAACAAGGATTTCATGCCTAATAAACTTAGCTAATGTAAGTTACGGACATGCATGACTAGAGATAGATCTTAGGATGGCTTGGAAGTCTTCATGAGTCATGGATGAGTGCTAGATTATGATATGAATTCTAGGAAGAGATGAGTTGTGTGGATTATCTTGAACATGTAGGGAAAAGAGTATTTGGGTTTGTTTTCATTAATAAATATACTCACTAAACATAATCAGAGAGAGAGAGAGGTGGGAAAGATTTACATTAGGCATGCATGATGGGTTTGGAGATGATGGTTGAATATGGGATGAGAGTTGTGAACCTTGACTAGCAAACAGATAATGGGTTCCTCTAATGGCTAATAGTGTGTTTGGATTGAAAGCATTGAAGGTCCAGAGAGAGATGAGGTAATGTATTGTTTTGATAATGAAAGTTATAAACTAATGAATCTGTTATGGATATATTTGGTAAGACAGATGTCATTGACCTAGGGACCCACCCTTTACACACAGATCAGTAGACGTGTTTTTCACCAATGAAGCATCTTTGGCCACGTGGACAATATATCACCAAATAACCTTGCACAATTCCGTTCGGTAATAACGTGAGGAATAAATCCTGCGAATAAGTCCGTCGGAATTATAACAGCCCTCTTATACAAGGCGTGAGGTGGAAGAAGAGAAGTAAATATCTAACGCCTCTACAGTAAGTAAGCCTTATCCACTTACTACAGTGGGCAGATATTTACTCTACTTGCCTACAGAGCACCTACACGCTAGGCAGATATTTTCCTGCCGCCTTAGAAGATATTCACCTAGCCCACCGCCTTGCAAGATATTTTCTTGAACCGCCTCTCACTTGCTATAAAAGGAGAGGAAGGACAAAAAGGAAAGGGACCGGGAAAAAAAGAAACACTCATTACACATTACACAAAGCATTGCCTAGGACTTCTTGCCCTGATTTACGACTTAAGCATCGAGTTAAATCCGGCGAAGGCCCAATTCGATCACTTCTCCTCCTCTTCACAGTCTATCGCTGGATAATTCCGGATGGAATTGCCGAAGTGCCCTCCCAAGCGTCTCCGCTCGCAAAGCGTATAAGCGTCCACACCAATTATAAATATTAACCGCTTGTCAAAGGTCGAGACCAGCATCACGAGGCCACAAAGAGCCAAAGAGTGAGGTGGACCCGCTTTGGCATCAACGATTAGCGCCGTCCGTGGGGACCCTTACGAAAAGCCAAATAACCACTACCGTAAGGTCAAAAGCGAATCCAAGGACAAGGAGCACCTACTAGCCCCGAAGACCTATCGAACTTGGTGAAGTCCAAAGACATGAAGAAATCCGGTCGGACAATCCACCCATTTTACCCCCATCGAAAATCCGTCACGAACCCCAAGGGTCCATTCCGAGTTTTACCTTAACAAGCAAAGAACAACCGGAACAATTAGCTCAATTTGTCCACACTTTGACCCATCCTCCACCTCTTCCCACACAAGCCCCAACACCAAACGTATCAACGCCCGTTAGCTAATTCCGAAAGTAGAGGGAGGACAAGAACCCGCACTCCATAAGGAGAAAAGAGAAAGAATCGCCTTTTCCGCTAGCTCGAACCCCTCCGCTCGACGTAGAGAGCAAGTCAGCCGCAAGAACCGAGCGGACAAGAGCGAACAAAATAGCCCATCCATACAAAGCTGTGGATAGAAGGACCCAGTAGCGGGACCTTTCCCAAGAAAACAAGAAATCCGAGCGGCATATTCTCGATGTGTTCGCCCTTTGTCAAGGAGATATTGGAAGAACGAAGTTCACGGCGACCAAAGCCACCTATTATGACCGCATATGAAGAAGGCGTAACCGATCCTTCCCGTCACACCAAGTCTTTTCGATCAAAGATGCTCCTCACCGGAATTACCGACGCCAGATGTGCCGAAGCTTTTCCGCCACCTTAGAGGAAAAGTGCAAGACTGGTTTGTCGATATTCCATCTAGCACAATTACTTCTTTTTGATTTTAGCGTATCACTTTTAGCCTACTTTGCTAATTACTCAAAGCAAAAGAAAACTCCGTCTACCCTTTTTGCACGTTAAACAACGAAAGGGAGAAACACTCCAAGCCTATTTAAATCGTTATATAGGCAAACAAAGAAATGTTGCGGACCTTCTTCCATGAATGGCCGTAACCTTCTTAATGGAGGGATCAAGTAGGAGCTCCCCCTTTCGTTTCTCCCTCACTTTGGATCCACCAAAGACAATTCCATACTTATGAGCCATGCCCAAAAATACATCAATTCCGATGAAATTTATACGAGGTTGGGAAGAAGAGACTGACGCGGGCACATGTAGACACCCTAAAAGGAAAAACCTACCAAAGTGTCAACAGAAGGCCCCCGGATATACGGAAGGAAAGAAGATCATATAAGGACGACAGGGGCACAAACAGAAATCTGGAAACCTCAACACGCCCTCAACGACATATGCTGCAGCCCCGAGAACCTACAAAGGAAGGAAAGATTGTTAAATATGATCATCATACCCCACTAAATCAAACCAGAAGCCACATCCTTATGCAAATCAAAGAGCAAAAGCTTCTGACATGGCCGTGAGCTGCGAGAAATACCGAATCCAAGCAAAAGAATAGCAAGAGGTATTGCGGTTTCATCAATCCAAAGGACACGCGACGGAAAAGTGTACCCACTTGATGAATGCGATAGAGGATGTCGCTCAAGAGGACAGATTGGAGCAATATATCAACCTTGAGATTTAGGAGGAACCTCAAGCTTCACAAACCAAGAAGAAAAAGGGAGATGGTGGGGTTTATTACCGGTGGCCCTGGTTGTGGAGGGAAAGTTCCTCTCGAAAAGTTATGCCGAATGGTGGGAACGACGCAAAGACGTAAAACACCACGAAGAAGGTCTCGACCCGCGGCTCCCATCATTTTTTATGATAACGATGTTAGTAAAGTTCGTCACCCCCATGATGACGCCCTGGTTATTGCCATCAAGGTCTCCAGTTTCCAAATGAAGAGAGTTGTGATAGACAGTGGAAGTTCAGTTGACATCCTCTTCTGGAGTGCTTTCGAAAGAATGAGGTATGACGCGGATGATTTACTTCGTGTAAAATCATCCTTAGTAGGGTTCTCCAGAGGGGTGATACAGCTAGAAGGGATGATCTCTCTACCAGTTACAGTAGGAAACTCACTACGATCATCAACCGTGACAACGAAATTCTTGGTTGTACGTTGTGCTTCAAGTTATAACATGATCCTTGGCAGGCCAACCCTCAACGCCTTGAAAGCCATCATCTCTACTTACCATCTTCTCCTCAAATTCCCAACTGAGAGTGGTAGTGGAGAGGTAAGAGGAGACCAACCCTTAGCTCGGCAATGTTACGTCTCGACCCTCAAAAGGAAAATCCTAAATAAAAGGAAAACAAAGGTTTCAGAAGCCATGCTAGTCAGCAGAATAGCCAAACGGGAAGATGAAGGACTTCGACCTACACCAGTTGAAGAATTGCTAACAGTTCCCCTAGACGCAACCAGAGCAGACCGCACGGTACGGATTGGGGCAAACTTGGCAACCACACAGCAAGAAGACCTCATGAGGGTATTAAGGGCAAATTCTGATCTCTTCGCTTGGTCATCAGAGGATATGCCAGGCGTAAAACGCGAGATCATAGAACACCACCTTAATGTAGATCAGTCATTTAGGCCTATGAAACAGAAAAGAAGAAATTCCGCTCCAGAAAGGCAGAAGGCCGCAGAGGAAGAAGTATCCTAAAGGCTAAGTTTATCCGAGTGGTGTATTACCCAGATTGGTTGGCCAATGTTGTTCTAGTAAAAAAGCCGTCCGGAAAATGGAGAATGTGCGTTGATTTCACAGACTTGAACAAGGCTTGTCCAAAAGATTCGTTTCCTTTGCCATCAATTGATGGTTTGGTTGACTCTACAACATGGCATGAGATGCTAAGTTTCTTAGACGCCTTTTCAGGCTACAACCAAATCCGAATGCCCAAAGGCGACGAAGAAAAAACATCCTTCATCACAAGCACTGGAACTTACTGCTACACGGTGATGCCGTTCGGCCTGAAAAATGATGGAGCCACCTTCCAAAGGCTCATAACTACAGTCTTCAAAGAGCAGATTGGTAGAAATGTTGAGGCGTATGTAGATGATATCCTGGTGAAGAGCCGAAAAGCCGATGAACATCTATCAGACTTACAAGAGGCTTTTCAGTCACTCCGGAGTTACACTATGCGGTTAAACCCGAATAAATGTTCCTTCGGTGTTCGATCAGGTAAGTTCTTGGGATTTATCTTGACACAAAGAGGAATAGAGGCAAATCCAGAAAAGATCAAAGCTATTCTTGACATGGGATCGCCCAAGAGTCTTCAAGAAATTTAACGGCTTAATGGACGCCTTGCGGCACTTGGCAGATTCATCTCCAAAGCCGGAGAGAAAAATCTCCCGCTTTTTCAAGCCCTGCGAAAAGCGCCAAAAATGGATTGGACGGAGGAATGCGAAAAAGCCTTTCAAGGGCTTAAAAATTATATCCGATCGCCTCAGCTATTGGCTAAGCCGCAAGTGGGAGAAGAACTCTACATCTATTTGGCCGTTGCCCCACGAAAGCAAGGAGCGCCGTTCTTTTGAGAGAAGATAACGGAGTTCAAAAGCCGCCTACTACACAAGTAAGATCCTTAACGATGCGGAATCAAGATATCCGCCACTTGAAAAATTGGCCTTTGCTCTTATTACATCTCAAGGCCAAGATTGAGACCATATTTTCAAGCCCACGGGATCCACGATATTGGTGATCAGCCACTAAAGCAAGTTCTTCATAAACCGGAAAATTCCGGACGCCTAGCCAAGTGGGTAATAGAATTAGGCGAGTTTGATCTCACCTACAAACCCCGAACGGCAATCAAGGCCCAAGTACTGGCCGATTTCATCGCAGAATTAACTTTTCCTACGAATGAGGGCGAACTCCCTTCACAGAATCCAGAAGAGTGTCTTAACATCCCGTGGTCTTTATACGTTGATGGGTCGGCAACTGAGGAAAGGTCAGGAACAGGTTTTGTCCTTTATTCTCCTTCTAAATGGAAGATGGCGGCGATTGCTCAAGTTCCACCCGGTGCGACTAACAATGAGGCCGTAATATGAAGCACTCCTTGCCGGATTACACACTGCCCGGGGCTCTGAATTCAGGCCCAGCATGTGTATTCCGATTCGCAGCTAGTCGTGAGCCACACCCTAGGCAGCTTTGAAGCAAAAGAAAAGAACATGATCAAATACCAAGCCATAGTGAGGAAAATAGTACCATGCTTCGCCTATTTCCGTGATTGAAAAAAATTTGCCGAAGCGAAAACGAAGAAAGCTTAACGCCTTATCCAAAAAGGCCACAACGCCAAACGGAGATGCAGAATCCTCTTTTAACCTGCAGTACCTTCCCACAAAGACTATCGATAGACTGGAAGGAGAGGTACAAAGTGTGGCCGAAGAGCCAAGTTGGATGGATCCCATAAAAAGTTTCCTACAAGGTGGGCCTGCGCCACCCAACAAAGTGGAGGCCCGACGGATTCCTTACAAATCCGCTCAATACACCATCATCAACGAAAGCCTGTACAAAAGGTCCTACACACAACCTTTCTTGCGATGCTTACATCCTACAGAAGCTAGCTATATCCTTCAAGAAATTCATGAGGGCATCAGCGATGGTCACATAGGAGGCAAAGCCTTGAGTTACAAAGTCTTGCGGCAAGGTTATTATTGGCCAACGCTAACTCAAGATGCAATAGCGTCCGCTCGGAAATGTGATGCCCGCCAAAGCAGATTCTAAAATTCAGAGGCTTACCACCGCACCACTTACGCCAATTATCATCCGCCGCACCGCTTGCTATTTGGGGTTGATCTTTTAGGGCCCTTCCCTACTTCGATCCTAAGAATCAAGTTCCTAATAGTCGCTATCGACTACTTCACCAAATGGGTGGAAGTCGAGCCCTTAGCCAAGATCACGGAGAAAGCTTGCTGTGGATTCTTATGGCTTAACGGTCATCTCCGCCGATTGAATTCCAAATCGCCTTCATCTCCTATAATGGGCTTACGCTTGATAACCAAAGCTTTCGTGAGTTTTCGTTTCGAACTCGTAATTGAATCCAGATTGACTTCTGTGACACATCCCCAAGCCAATGGAACCAATTGGGTGGAAGAAATTCTGAGCGCCCTTTGGGCCTACAGGACAACTACTAGAACTCCCACAGGGGAAAGTCCATTTTCTCTTACTTAAGGGGCCGAAGCCGTCATTCCCGCAGAAATAGGAATGCCTACTTTGCGAACACAGCAGAAGTTCTCGTCAGAAGAAAATGAGAAAAATCTCCGAGCGGAACTAGACCTACTTGAAGAACGAAGAGAAATGGCAGAAATAAAGGCCGCCGTCTATCGCCAAAGAATCAAAAGGTTCTATGACACAATGGTAAAAAGAGTCTTCTTCCAAATCGGCGATCTGGTCCTAAGAGAAAATGAATTCCAAGGAAATAAAAGCCGAACGGGGAAGCTAACTCCTAACTGGGAAGGCCCTTACGTCATGCAAAGAATCGTCCGAGCTGACACCTATTATCTAGTAAATATAGACGAAAAAACGCTCAAGCGTCCATTCCATGCTGAACACTTACGACGCTACTATCAATGAGTTCTGTAGCTGTCTCTTAAATTTCATGGAGTAAAGTTCAAGTCTTTTCCATTCTCTACTAAAATGCGGTGTAATTCCCATTCTACTAAAATGCGGTGTAATTCCCATTCTACTAAAATGTGGTGAAATTCTCATTCCTAAAAGACGAGTCAGAATTATCTTACACAGATAAACAACAACTCTCAAAAGACAAAAGTCCCGATCGAAGTATGAGGCAACAATCTCATTCATGAAGGCGAGTACCTCACTCAACAAAGTCCCATGATTGGATTAAGGACTCGTTACGAAGTTTACAAGCCAAAGGAAGAATAAAGAAGTTCGCGACTTTCTTACATGGTTCAAAGACAACCATCACTCGGAAATAGACCTTCACCAAAATAAAGGTTTGCATTTCATTCATATGAATAGAAATTACATTTCCAAGTGATTGAGAACTTACAAAAACGTTCATAAAAGAAAACATCCTAAGAGCTAGGGCCCCCAGGGCAGCCACCTACTTCTGAAGGAACTTGGGTAGAAGGCTCCAAGGTAGCTGGGACAGAGCCTCTCGGAGTCTTGATAACTTGTTGCTCTTTCACTCAGTGAACTTCTTCAAAACTCTAGCCAGCCCCATAGACAAAACTTCCCGTAGGGAGGAACGTGATGGCCCACTTGTCGCACCACCTGGAATATATACGAAAGTGGCTCCATCTCTAACTTTAAGCCCTAAGCCGGGCAACCTCCTTCTCTAATTTGTCCGCTCGCTCTATTAAATCCTTAATTTCTTACGAGTCGGATTTAGGAGCCTTCAAGCGGGAAGCCAAATCTTCTTTCAGTATGTCACGCTCCCCCTTTATTTTCGCCAACTCAGCCTTTGCACGGGCGTGTAAGCTCAGCTGACCTTCATCTTTAGGTCCCATCGAGCCGGCCAGCTTCTCATCCCGAGTCGATTGAAGTTCCTTCTTCAAAGCTACTTTGGATTCATTTTGTAACCCTTTGATAGCCTCCTCGCCAGTGATAGAAGAGAACCGCTAGAAACAGGATAATTGGGCCGCTAAATCGGCCTTCTCCTTTTCCATAGCGCTGCCACCGCCGCGAACCGCTTCTGACTTATCTCGCTCAAGGGCCCTGGATAGCATCAAGTCGTCTTTCTCCTTCTCTTCCAAGGCCGCCACCCTAGAGTTTAAATCAAGCGATGTCCGCCTCTATTCTTTTCCATCTTTGCCAAATCTTCTTGGCAAAGATTGCCGACTCAGTCCGCCGCCAAAGGTGTCACGGTCCTGTATAACAAGACATTCGTGAAAAACGCCAAGTTTAGAAGTAAAAGGAAATGTGAGAATAACCCTTACTAGCATGGCCGAAATGCGGAATAGTTGATAAGTGGCCTCTTCCCTCCCGGCCCTCAGGAGTTTAGGTGGAGAGTCGCCGGGCTTCATGGCCATCAAAACGTCCTTTACAGACCCAATGTCGCGAAAAGGAGTATCCTCAGAAGATAACTCCTTTTGCTTAGTGGCAGATCCCTTTAAAACTGAATCCGCCACTTTTAATTTGTCTAAAAGCGCCGCTTCTCCCGCCTCCGCTTGTAAAATAGAACCTAAGTTAAAAATTCTACCCTTAGAAAAAATATATATAGAAATTCTCACCTCTATGAGAAGGATGTCCTCCGGCCGGCTAGAAGAAGGACCCTCGGAAATTGGGGACAATGCCGGGCGGACCTCTTTCGCACGAACCTCTTCCTGAGGCACCCCCACCTGTTCTTCTGCAATTCCGGGACCTGATACTTCCACAGAATTCTTTCTCTTGGTCCTCCTCTCCCGTGAGGACCCTGCACCCTTCTTGGAAGAATCCGTCTCCTTTCTCTTCCTCTTCTTTCTTTCCTCCTTGGAGGTATCAGCCCCTTGGCCAAGTACCACTTCCTTCTTCTTCCGCCCACGAGGCAAGGGCGGGTGAACTTCGCCCTCGAAAGAGGCCAAAAGACCCTTATCATAGCTTAGGTCCTCATCCTACATCTGATTTCATACAAAACAAGGGCCAAAACGAAGCCGCCATCAGTAGTTAAAAATCGACTAGCAAGATACACGAATAATGCCTACCGCGACACTATTAAAATCGACATTTAACAAGGTTTTCCTTTGTCAAGAACTCATCCATGTACACTTTGGATAGCCCACCATTGACTTAAAAAGAACCTCCTCTTCCCTCCCTTTCATTTCCTCACAAGCGATGTCCGCTCGGGAACCTCCCACTTTGTTCTGGACATCCCACTCGGACTTACTTTGACAAAGAAGAATTTACTCTTCCATCGCTTAATGGAAGAAGGAACTTTCCCTAAAATTTCCTCCCGAGCGGGCGAAAAATAATACCAATCGGCGTTAGACTCTAAGCATAGGCTAAAAAGCATACGGAACCAACGGACGGTCGGACTTATTCCGTAATGCTTGAAAACAATAACAAAGCCGTTCAAAAGTCTCCAAGAATTTGGGGCCAACTGTGAGGGACACAAATGATACTCTTCTAGTATTGCCTTAGTAAAATCAGAAAAAGGAAGCCTAAGGCTACCCAATAGCGCATCTTGATAGATGGCTATCTCTCCTTCCCTAGGAGAACTTGCCCTCTCCCCAGAACAGGGAACCCTAACCTCAAACATGGACAGATTTATCTCATACTTCGCTACCAGGCTATCTACTTCCTTTTGTCCAAGAAGACTTATGAATGTGTCCGACCCCCTACCCATTGCCCTAGAAGCAGGATGAACCCGCGAACCCCTCGAATCGACGCCTTCCAAGTTCACCCGAATCACGGATGGCAAATGTAAAACCGCAGGGTTGGACGGAGAAGGGATCGAGGGCTCATGAGAAGAACTAGAGGAGGAAGAAGTAGCGCTAGAAGTGGCGCTAGCCATTACCTTAGGAAAGAAAAAGATAACACAAACACAGAAAACTCGAAACCAGAGCTCGCCGGAGAAGAAGAAGAAATCTTAGGAAGCAGACACGATTCAACTTTCGAAATAAACCTTTTTCGGCCTGTACGATTTCGCATATATATGAAAAGCAACGAATCCACGGCGTTAGATCTCGATGTTACATTACGATCAAAACCGTCGAACCAAAGGTCCCCAAATCCCACCGCTCAAATAAGCCATTATTACTCCTCCAAGAAATCCGTCCCCTCACAAGATACCAAACGCCGCTGACACATATTGGTAATCAGCGCCCATCATGCATATGACAAAACGCGACACCGCGCATGTCACGCCATATTCCCCCTTTAATGTGAAACAGTGCCAAAGACACATGTCCCTCAAAGAAATAATGAGCACAATACCATAGGACCAACACCATAAAAGACAAAACACGCGTTCCAACATAGGATCGCCAGTGAAGGCCATAAAAACGCCAAAGGATTTACAAGTAAAACGACAAACACCATTTATTCAGGCTACATGACGAACGTAGACAAAGCAAAAATAACAAAAACATGTTATCCGACGAACTAAAGTTAAAAATCCGCGGATTCGTCCGAAGCCACGCTCGAATGAGACTCGGAGGAGATGCACCCACTTCCCGCGAACCGGCTCACTATCCTCGCTCCCACTAGGAGAACCCGGATCAAAGACGCATGGCTTAAGGTAGGGGACCTGCCACTCTCTACTCAAGCAGAGTCGCCTCCAAACATCTCAAATTTGAAGCGTACACCCCTCGCATAAGTGACAACTAAAAGGTCCCCGCCTCCATGCCGTGATCAACATGAAAAGCCTCCCCACCCTCGAATCGACATACATATCTCACCCGGGTCCCCTGCTAACTAATAGAACGCCTCGCCACACACACACGTACCGCTCGGACTTACTAGGTGGATAAACCCGTTTAATTCCTCGGCTGCATGTTCGCGGAAAGGAGCTAGGAATTCTCAAGTGGCGAGAGCATTGGCTAAAAGTGAAGAATTTATAAAAAGACAAACGTTGAGCCATGATACAAAAGATTTCTGACTATGAATGTTACCCATACAAGCCCTTAAGTAGAAAAATAGGCGCAAATATCGGAGAAAAATCTACTTCGATAACAGCGCAAAGAGAACACAGTAACCGTCGGTCACCTATTAAAAACACGTGTACCATAGCCATAGACGAAGCCCACTCCTACATAGACGTGCCAACTAAGAAGAATACTTGTTCTCGAACCAAGCGAAACGTGCGATTAGCTCACCTCTCGCTCAGATTCTTCGAACAAAGTACATTTTAGGGGGGACTAGTGTTACGGATATATTTGGTAAGACAAATGTCATTGACCTAGGGACCACCTGTCACACACAGGACCGTGTTTTCTCAGCCACGTAGCATCTTTGGTCACGTGACAATATCACCAAATAACCTTGCACAATTCCGTTCGGCAATAACGTGAGGAATAAATCCTGTGAATAAGTCCGTCGGAATTATAACAACCCTCTTATACAAGGCGTGAGGTGGAAGAGAATTAAATATCTAACGCCTCTACAGTAAGTAAGCCTTATCCACTTACTACAGTGGGCAGATATTTACTCTACTTGCCTACAGAGCACCTACACGCTAGGCAGATATTTTCCTGCCGCCTTAGAAGATATTCACCTAGCCCACCGCCTTGCAAGATATTTGCTTAAACCGCCTCTCACTTGCTATAAAAGGAGAGGAAGGACAAAAAGGAAAGGGACCGGGAAAAAAAGAAACACTCATTACACATTACACAAAGCATTGCCTAGGACTTCTTGCCCTGATTTCTGACTTAAGCATCGGAGTTAAATCCGGGCAGAAAGGCCCAATTCCGATTACTTCTCCTCCTCTTCACAGGTCTATCAGTGGATAATTCCGGACAGAATTGCTGAGTGCCCTCCGCGTCTCCCTGTTCGCAAGCAGAAGTAAGCGTCCACACCAACTATAAATATTAACCGTTTGTCAAAGGCTGAGACCAGATCACGAGGCCATAGTAGCCAAAGAGTGAGGTGGACCAGTTTTTGACATTAACAGAATCTATAGTTAACTAGGTATGAATGGAATTGATATTCATGGATGTTGGTAGCTGAGCAATGATTGGTTTTGTGGAGATTGCTGGAGAGGTAATTGAGGGCATGGAAGGTAGACAGTTAGGGTCTGTTCTTGACTTCATGTGGGTTCTTCAACAAAGGAATTATATAGATTGTGTTACGGATATATTTGGTAAGACATGTGTCATTGACCTAAAAGAAGACCTGTCACACACAGGACCGTGTTTCTTTGGCCACATGGCGATATTTGCACAAATCCGTTCGGCAAATATCATGAGGATTCAATCTTACGAACAAGTCCGTCGGAATTATAACAACCCTCTTATACAAGGCGTGAGGTGGAAAAAGAGAGTTAAATATCTAACACCTCTACAGTGGGTAAGCCTTATCCACTCGCTACAGTAGGCAGATATTTACTCTATTTTTACCCACGTGGCACCTACACATTAGGCAGTAGATATTTTCCTACCGCCTTAGGAGATATTTTAACCCACCGCCTAATTCCATCGCCTTCCCAAAACCGCCTCTAGGATGCTATAAAAGGAGAACGGTAGTGGAAGAAAGGAGGGAGAAAAAAACCTGAAGATACAAAGAACTGTCTAATTTAAGACTCCTGACTCAAGTTTTCTGACTTAAGCATCGGAGTTAAATACGGGCAGAAAGTCCCAATTCCGATCACTGCCCTCTCCTTTTTACAGGTTCGTCAATCGGTAATTCCGATCGGACTTCCAGGGTGTTCCCTGCGTTCCCTGTTCATAAGCAGAAGTAAGCGTCCACACCAACTATAAATTTTAACCGTTTGTCGAAGGCTGAGGCCAGATAACGAGGCGACAGTAACCAAGGTGTGAGGTTGACCAATTTTTGGGATCAACAGTTTGGCGCCGTCTATGGGGACCCTTACAAAAAGCCAAATGATTACTACCAGAAGGTCAAAACGGATTCAAGAACAAGGAGCGCCAAGTAACCCTGAAGAACCTGGAGAAGTCCGAAGACATGAGGAGATTCCGTTGAATAATCCACCGATCTTACCTCTATCGGAAAACCCTCCCGCCCCACCCCAAGAACCCATACCGGAGTTTTACCTCAACGTGCAGCAGCAGTTGGAACAATTAACTCAAGCTGTTCATACTTTAACTCATCCACCAGTTCCTCCAACACAAATTCCACCAAGCATGTCAACAATCCCACCAGCCAATTCCGAAAGCAGAGGGAGGACAAGGACTCGCACTCATGGAGACAGAAGAGAGAGAACCGCCTTTTCTCAAGCCAGCTCGAACCCCCTCGCTCGGACGCCGAGAACAAGCTGCCACAAGAACTGAACAACATACGAGAACGGAGCGGACAAGGACCGAACGGAATAGCCCATCTATCCCAACGGTCGACAGAAGAACACAGCGACAGGATCCTTCGCGAGGAAACAAGAAGTCCGAACGGCACGTTCTAAGCATGTGTTCACCTTTTATCAAGGAAATATTGGAAGAGCGAGTTCCTAATAATTTCAGACCCCCTGCTATGGTTGCATATGAAGGCAGAATCGATCCGTCTCGTCACCTGAAGTCTTTCCGATCGAAGATGCTTCTCACAGGAATTACCGACGCTCGTATGTGCCGAGCTTTTCCCGCCACCTTAGAGGGAAAAGCGCAAGACTGGTTTGTCGATCTCCCATCTAGCACAGTTCCTTCATTTCAAATTCTAGCAGATCGCTTCCTAGCTTACTTTGCTAATTACTCAAAACAAAAGAAAACCCCATCTACCCTTCTGCGCATTAAGCAGCAAGAGGGGGAAACGCTCCAGGCCTATTTAAATCGTTACATAGACGAGACAGCTAACGTTGAGGACCTCCTTCCGCGAATGGCTGTGACCTTTTTAATGGAAGGACTACTAGAATCCCCTTTTCGTTTTTCCCTCAACCTAGATCCACCAAAGACCATCCCCGCCCTTATGATCCATGCCCAAAAGTACATCAATTCCGATGAGATCTACACGGGTTGGAAGGAAGAAGCTCGACGCGAACCAGTGGAAATTCAAAGAGGAAAAACCTACCAAAATGTCAACAGAAGGCCTCCGGACATACGAAAGGAGGGCGAGTCACGCAGGTACAGTAAGGATGGAAATAGAGGTCTGGAAATCCCAACACGCCCCCAACGACATGTACCACAGCCTAGAGAACCTTCAAAGGAAAAGAAAATCGTCAGATATGACCACCATACCCCACTAAATCAAACTAGAAGCCATATCCTTATGCAAATCAAAGAGCAAAAGCTCCTAACATGGCCAGAGCCTGCAAGAAATCCCGAACGACAAAAGAACAGTAAGAGATATTGTCAGTTTCATCGATCTAAAGCACACGATACGGAGAAATGTACCCATTTTATGAACGCTATAGAAGATGTCATTCGAAGAGGGCAACTGGAGCAATACATCAACCTTGAGATTCAAGGGGAACCTGACACTCCACAACCTGAAGAAGAAGAAGGAGAAATGGTGGGGTTCATTAGTGGCAGACCCGCTTATGGTGGTGAAAGTTCCGCCTCTTGGAAAAGTTAAGCCCGAATGATAGGAGTGGCGCAAGAAACAGAAACACCTCAAAGGAGGTCTCGACCTATGACTCCCATCATCTTTTATGATAACGATGTCAGCAGGGTTCGCCACCCCCATGATGATGCTCTAGTCATTGCCATCATGGTTTCCAGCTTCCAAATGAAGAGAGTTCTGATAGATAGTGGAAGTTCAGTTGACATTCTCTTTTGGAGTGCTTTCGAGAGAATGAGATATGATGCGGATAACCTGCTCCCCGTAAAATCATCCTTAGTAGGATTTTCCGGAGGAGTTATACAGCCCGAAGGAATGATCGCCTTGCCGGTTATGGTAGGAAAGTCACCAAGATCATCAACAGTGACGACAAACTTTTTGGTTGTACGCTGTGCTTCGAGCTACAATGTTATTCTTTGTAGGCCAACCCTCAACGCCTTGAAAGCCGTAATTTCTACCTACCATCTTCTCTTAAAATTTCCAACTGAAAGTGGCAGCGGAGAAGTAAGAGGAGATCAACCTTTAGCACGACAGTGCTATATTGCAACCCTTAAAGGAAAAATTGTAAACGGGGGCAAAACAAAAGTTTCAGAAGCCATGCTGGTCAATAGATTAGCCGAGCAGGAAGAAGAGGAATTCCGACCAATACCAGTTGAAGAGTTTCTTACAGTTCCTCCAGATACAACCAGGATGGAATGTACGGTGCGAATTGGTGCGAATTTAACAAGAGTACAGCGAGAAAATCTCATGGTGGTACTAAGGACAAATTCCGACCTTTTCGCACATTCACGGAAGATATGCAGTGTGAAAGCATAGCGCCATCAACACCTCCTCATCATAGATCAATCATTCAAGCCTATCAAACTGAAAAGGAGAAATGCGGCACCAGAAAGACAGAAGGCCGCAGAAGAAGAAGAATCGACCCTCTTGAAGGCTGGATTTATCCGAGAGGTAAACTATCCCGACTGCCTAGCTAATGTGGTTCTTATAAAAATGCCGTCCGGAAAATGGAGAATGTGAGTAGATTTTACGGACCTAAACAAAGCTTGTCCAAAAGATTCGTTCCCCCTGCCTTCCATCGATGGTTTAGTTGATTCTACGACGGGGCATGAGATGTTGAGTTTTTTAGATGCCTTCTCAGGCTACAATCAAATCCGAATGGCCGAAAAAGACGAGGAAAAAACATCCTTCATTACAAGCACTGCTACTTATTGCTATAAAGTAATGCCGTTCGGATTAAAGAACGCAGGAGCCACCTTCCAGAGACTTATAAATATAGTCTTCAAAGAGCAAATCGGCAGAAACGTTGAAGCCTACGTGGATGATATTTTGGTTAAAAGCCAAAACCGGTTTAACATCTACCGGATTTTTGTGAGGCCTTTCTATCCCTTCGGACTTACAACATGCGCTTAAATCCGAATAAGTGTTCTTTCGGTGTTCGCTCAGGGAAATTTCTGGGGTTTGTATTGACACAAAGAGGAATAGAGGGGAACCCGGAAAAAATCAAAGCCATTCTTGATATGGGGTCACCCGAAACTCTTCAAGAAATGCAATGGGCTTAACGACGCCTAAGCTGCCTGGAAGGTTCATTTCTAAAGCCGGCGAGAACAACCTCCTACTTTTTCAAGCCTTATGAAAAGCGCCAAAAATGGAGTGGACAGAAGAATGTGAGAAAGCCTTTCAAGGACTTAAAGATTATCTCCGATCGCCTCAGCTGCTAGCTAAGCCGCAAGTAGGGGAAGAGCTCTACATCTACCTGGCCGCTACTCCTCGAGCGGTCAGCGCCGTTCTTTTGAGAGAAGACAAGGGAGTTCAGAAACCAATTAATTACACGAGTAAGATCCTTAACGACGCGGAGTCGAGGTATCTGCCACTCGAAAAGTTGGCTTTCGCCCTCATCACATCCAAGCATCTAAAAATCGGGAGGCCTTATTTCCAAGCTCACAAAGTCACTGTGCTAACTGATCAACCGCTAAGGCAAGTTCTCCATAAACCTGAAAATTCCAGACGTCTAGCCAAGTGGGTAATAGAATTGGATGAGTTTGATCTCACTTATAAACCCCAAGTGGCCATCAAGGCTCAAGTGCTGGCAGACTTTATAGCAGAGTTAACCATGCCCACAAACGGAGATGAGATCCCATCAGCAAATCCAGAAGAAAACCCTAGCATCCCATGGCTCCTATATGTTGATGGATCAGCGATGGAAGAAAGGTCAGGGGCCGGTTTCGTCCTCTATTCTCCCTCTAAGTGGAAGATTGCAATGGTACTCAAGTTCCAATTCCGAGCGACGAATAATGAGGCCGGCCACGGCCCCGATCATGGATCGCATTTCGGCCGGGGACTCCGAATTCAAAGATTCTGCATGTATATTCCGACTCGCAGCTGGTCGTAAACTACACCTTGGGTAGTTTCGAAGTAAAAGAGGAAAACATGGTCAAATACCAAGCTGTGGTAAAGAAAATAGTCTAATACTTCGTTCACTTCCAGATTGAAAAAATCGGCCGGGCACAAAATGAAGAAGCAGACACCTTGTCTAAAAAGGCCATGACATCCAACGGAAATACGGAATCCTCTTTTAACCTACAGTACCTTCCCACCAGGACTATTGAAAGACTCGAAGAGGAAGTGCAAAATATGGGGGAAGAGACGAGTTGGATTGATCCCATTAGAAACTACCTGCAAGGTGGACCTCGACCGTCCAACAAAACGGAAGCCAGACGGATTTCGTATAGATCTGCTCAATACACCATTATTGGCGAAAACCTATACAAAAGGTCCTATACACAACCCTTCTTACGATGCGTACGTCCCAAAGAAGCCAACTATATTCTGCAAGAGATTCACGAGGGCACCGGAGGAGGTCATATAGGAGGCAAAGCCCTGAGTTACAAAGTCCTGCGACAAGGCTATTATTGGCCACCATTAACTCAAGATGTAGTGGCATTCGCCATGTGATGCCTGCCAACGGCATTCCAAGATCCAAAGATGACCGCCTACGCTGCTTACACCAATTACCAGCCCTCGACCGTTTGCTATCTGGGCGGTTGATCTTCTAGGGTCATTTCCTACTTCAACTCGACAGATGAAATTTCTAATAGTTGCTATAGACTACTTCACCAAATGGGTAGAGGTTGAGCCCATGGCCAAGATCACGGAAAAAGCGTGTCAAGGATTCTTATGGCGAACAGTTATCTGTCGATTCGGAATTCCAGTTGCCTTCATTTCTGATAATGGGCGACAATTTGATAACAAGGCTTTCAAAAGCTTTTGTTCCAAACTCGGAATTGAATCCAGATTAACTTCTGTAACGCATCCTCAAACCAATGGCCAGGTAGAGGTGACAAACCGTACCTTGCTCCAAACTCTGAAAACCCGGGTGTCCAAAAACGGAACTAACTGGGTGGAAGAAATTTAGAGCGCCCTTTGGGCCTACAGGACGACTGCAAGAACTCCCACAAGAGAAAGCCCATTTTCTCTTACTTACGGGGCCGAAGCCGTCATTCCCGCAGAAATAAGAATGCCTACCTTGCGAGCACAACAGACTTTTTCACTAGAAGAAAATGAGAAAATCTCCGAGCGGAACTTGATCTACTCGAAGAACGAAGAATAATGGCGGAAACAAAGGCGGCTATCTACCGCCAAAGAGTAAAAAGGTTCTACGACACAAGGGTAAAAAGAGTCTTCTTCCAAATCGGTGATCTGGTCCTGAGAGAAAATGAATTCCAAGGAAATAAAATCCGAACGGGGAAGCTAACTCCTAACTGGGAAGGCCCTTACGTCATTCAGAGAATTGTCCGAGCAGGCACTTACTATCTAGTGAATATGGAAAGAAAAACGCTCAAACGCCCATTTCATGCTGAACACCTACGACGCTACTATCAGTAAAAACTGTAGAAGTCTCTTAAATGTCTCATGGAATAAAGGGTCAAGTCTTTCCCATTCTACAAAAATGCGGTGAAATTCCCATTCTATAAAAATGCGGTGAAATTCTCATTCCTAAAGGATGAGTCGGAATTATCCTACAAGGATAAAACGACAACTCTCATCCAAAAGCAAGGGGCAAAATCCCGATCGAAATATGAGGCAACCATCTCATTTATGAAGGCGAGTACCTTACTCAACTTAAAGTCCCGTGATCAGACTAAGGAGAGAAGAACCCGCTGTGAGGTTTATCTTACCAGCCAAATGAAGAAGGAAAGACTCTACGAAGGACGTCAGCGAATCCCTTGCATGGTTAAAGATAACAGTAGCGCGGAAATAAATCTTCACCAAAATAAAGGTTTGCATTTCATTCATACGAATAGAAGTTACATTCCAAATGATTGAGAATTTACAAGAACATTTTACAAAAATACTAAAATATCCTAAGAACTAGGACCCTAAGGCGACCATTTTATACGAAGGAACTTGGGTTGAAGGCTCCGAGGGGGCGGGGACAGAAGCCTCTGGGGTCTTAATAATTTGTTGCTCTTTTAGCTCCATATAAGTCTTTAAGACCCCAGCAAGCCCCATAGATAGCACTTCCGCCGGGGGAATATGGTGACCCACCTGCTGCACCACCGAATATATGCGGGTGGCCCCCTCTTTAGCCTTCGCCCTAAGCCGAGCGACCTCCTTCTCTAGTTTATCCGCTCGTTCTATCGAATCTTTAATTTCTTGCGAGTCGGATTTGGGAGTTTTTAATCGTGAAGCTAGGTCCGCCTTAAGGGTGTCGCGCTCCCCTTTTACTTCCTCCAGCTCTGCTTGAACAGCAGCAAGCTCAGCACCCTTCAGCTTCAGCTCCCATCGGGCTTTAGCCTGCCCCCTTGAGCAGATTTGAGTTCCTTCTCCAAACTGCTAGAGTTATCTTGTAACATTTTAACATTCTCCTCAGCAGCGAGAAGGGAACCCTCAGAAATGGACAGCCTGGCCGACAAATCCTCCTTCTCTTTTACCATAACAGCCAGCTACTGAAGCCGCTCAGCTATATCCTTCTCATAAGTATGGATAATAGCGAGCTGCTCTTTTTCTTTTCTCTCCAAAGCCGCCACCTTAGAGTTTAATTGGGCGATTTCCGCCCTATACGCTTCTATCTTTGCCGAGTCCTCTTGGCAAAGATTGCCAACTCGGTCCACCCATTGCGCCGTCTACGAAATAACAAATAAGTTAGCAGCTTTAATACCGGGCAAAGAAGTAAAACTAATACGAGGGTAATCCTCACCAGCATGACCGAGCGAAACAGTTGCGAGATGGCCTCTTCCCTTCCAGCTCTATGAAGTTTGGAGGAGAGCTGTTCGGGTCTCATGGCCTTCAAAACAGTTTTTACCGTAGCGGCATCCCGAAAGGGGACATCTTCGGAGGGCACCTCCTTCCCTTGAGGTGCCGATCCCCTTAAAACTGAGTCCGCCACCCTTAATTTGTCCAGGAGAGCCGCTTCTCCTGCCTCCGCCTGTAAAATAGACCCTAGATTCAAGATTCTGAACGAAGCATACCCATAGAAAATGTACACATCGAGATTCTCACCTCCATAAGAAGGATATCCTCCGGCCGACTGGAAGAAGGACCTTCGGAAATTAGAGACATGGCCGGGCGGACTTCTTCCGCACAGACTTCTCCCGGAGGCACCTCCGCTTGTTCTCCTACAATTCCAAGACCCGATGCGTCCTCGGAATTCTTTCTCTTTGTCCTCTTCTCCCGTGAGGACCCTGCATTAAGGTCGCTTTTGACCCCCTTCTTGGAAGAGTCAACTTCTTTTCTCTTCCTCTTCCTCTTTTCCTCCTTGGAGGTATCAGCGCCTGTGCTAGACACCGCCTCCTTCTTCTTCCGCCCGCGAGGCAAAGGCGGATGAACTTCACCTTCAAAAGAGGCCAAAAGGCCCTTAACGTAGCTCAGGTCCTCGTCCTCCATCGGATTTTCTGCAAGGGGAATTCCAAAGCAAGTTAGCTATCATAGTTACAAGTTAAGCTAAATCAGAGACACGAATAAGTCCTACCGGCAGACACTATTAAACGACATTTAACAAGATTTTCTTTTGTCAAAAACTCATCCATATACACTTTGGATAGCCCCGTCATCGACTTAAGAAGAACCTCCTCTTCTTTCGTCATTTCCTCACAGGCAATATCCGTTCGGGGAACCTCCCACTTGGTTCGGACATCTCACTCGGATTTACTTTTAACAAAGAAAAATTTACTCTTCCATCGCTTAATGGAAGAGGGAACTTTCCCTGAAAACTTCCTCCAAGAACGAGCCGAAAAGTAATACCAGTTGGCATTGGACTCTAAGCATAGAATAAATAACATACAGAACCAACGAACAGTCGGATTTACTCCGTAATTCTTGAAAACAACAACAAAACTGTTCAGTAATCTCCAAGAATTCGGGGTCAACTACGAAGGACACAAGTGATATTCCTCTAGGATCGCCTTGGCAAAGTTAGAAAAGGGAAGCCTAAGGCCACCCGATAGAGCATCTTGATAGATGGCTATCTCCCATTCCCTGGGAGAACTTGCCCTCTCCTCAGAACAGGGAACCCTAACCTCAAACAGAGAGGGGTCTATCTCATATTTTTCCACCAGGCTATCTACATCCTTATGCCCAAGGAGACTTATGAACGTACCCGACCCCCTATACATTGCCCTAGATGCAGGATGAATTCGCGGACCCTGAACTAGAACATCCCTTAGTTCGCCTGAAGCCGCACCAAAAATCACGGGGTTGGACGGTGAAGGGATCAGAGGCCCATGAGAAGAACTAGAGGAAGAAGATGTCGCACTAGCCATTACCTTAGAAGGAAAAAAGACAAGAAAAAGACACAAAAAGCTTAGACCAAGGTTCGCAGAAGAAGAAGAAGTCTTAGGAAGAAGAAGACGACACGCTTCCACTTTCGAGATAAAACCTTTTCTTTTCTGCCTGTACGGTTCTGCTTATAAGCGTAGAAGATGGATCCTTCACCGTTGGATCTTAGAGCCACACCACTATTGAACTATCGAACCAAAGGTCCTCGAATCAGGACCGTCCAAATAACCATCATTACACCTCCTCAAAGCAGCTTCAAAATTACATCGCCCACGCCAAGACACCAAACGCCGCCTTACACACATAGAAAACCACGCTCATCACCCATCATGATGTTGACAAAAGCGCACGCCGCGCACGTCGCACCACTATCTCCCTTTAAAGCCAAATAGTAGAAGGGACACGCGTCTTCTCAGGGCTTTAAAGCCAAATAGTAGAAGGGACACGTGTCTTCTCAGGGAGCAATGAGCGTTATATGGGAAGTGGAGCCTGTGCTGTAGAAAACAAGACACACACTCCAACATAGGATCATCAGTGATGGCCTCATAAAAACACCAAAGAATTTAGAAGCAAAACGACAAATGATTATTTATTCATGTTACAGGACGACCGCAAAAACAAACAACAAAGATAGCAAACACTAAACATATTTTCCACCTGGACTCTAGCTAAACATCCGCGGACCCATTCGAAGACACGCACGGATAAGACTCAGAGGAGACACACGGACTTCCGCAACCATCATTGTCCTCATTATTATTGGGGAACTGGTTCGCGAGGCGAAGGTGGGGGCCCACCTCTCTGGCCGGGGAGTCATCTCCAAACATCTCAACTTCGAAATGCATACCCCCTGCATAAGTAAAAATTAAGAGGTCCCCCGCCTCCACGTCGTGATCAACATAGAAAGCTTCCCACCCTGCATCGATGCTTATCTCGCCTACACCCATGTCAATCAAATGAATAGACGGCCATACGCAGCCGTTCGGACTTACCAAATGGATCACTCCAGTCCTTAATTCCGATAGATGCTTGTAAAAAGAACTGGGAATTCGTTAGTGTCGAGAACACTGAGGAAAAGTGAAAAATTTATAAAAAGACAAGCGTTGAGCCATGATGCAAAGACAAAAGTTTCACAAAAGACTCCTGGCCAAACATACTATCCATACAAGCCCTTAAATAGAAGAACCTATTGACACTATAGGCGAGAATTTCGGAACAAAAATCTACCTCGATAACAGCGAAAGGATAACACAGTAAACGTCGGTCACCTATTAAAGCACATGTACTTTAGACGTCGTAGACGTAGACAGAGCCTACGCCTACATAGACATGGCAAAAATACTTGTTCTAGAACCAAGCGAAACGTGCGATTAGCTCACCCTCGCCGCATTTTTCAACAAGTACACTTTGGGGACTATTGTTACGTATATATTTGGTAAGACATGTGTCATTGACCTAAAAGAAGACCACCACACACAGGACCGTGTTTCTTTGGCCACATGGCGATATTTGCACAAATCCGTTCGGCAAATATCATGAGGATTCAATCTTACGAACAAGTCCGTCGGAATTATAACAACCCTCTTATACAAGGCGTGAGGTGGAAAAAGAGAGTTAAATATCTAACACCTCTACAGTGGGTAAGCCTTATCCACTCGCTACAGTAGGCAGATATTTACTCTATTTTTACCCACGTGGCACCTACACATTAGGCAGTAGATATTTTCCTACCGCCTTAGGAGATATTTTAACCCACCGCCTAATTCCATCGCCTTCCCAAAACCGCCTCTAGGATGCTATAAAAGGAGAACGGTAGTGGAAGAAAGGAGGGAGAAAAAAACCTGAAGATACAAAGAACTGTCTAATTTAAGACTCCTGACTCAAGTTTTCTGACTTAAGCATCGGAGTTAAATACAGGCAGAAAGTCCCAATTCCGATCACTGCCCTCTCCTTTTTACAGGTTCGTCAATGGGTAATTCCGATCGGACTTCCAGGGTGTTCCCTGCGTTCCCTGTTCATAAGCAGAAGTAAGCATCCACACTAACTATAAATTTTAACCGTTTGTCGAAGGCTGAGGCCAGATCACGAGGCGACAGTAACCAAGGTGTGAGGTGGACCAGTTTTTGCCATCAACAGATTGTATAGAGCCTTAATTGGAGATGTTTAGCTTCATTTTAGATGGTTCAAGGATGTATTATGTACTTCAGTAGAGTTGTGAGCATGCACAAATTATAAAGGGTTAAGCAAGTTAGTGTTAATTGCTGCTGTCTGGCTGCCCACTTTGAGTAAAATCTGGGTCACGTGTAGACGTCTGGTAGTGTTGTGTAAGGTACCGTTAGAAAGATGAGGAAGAGATCTTTCCAACGAGCATTGGATCAACTCAAACAAGTTCTTGGATCAAAAGTTATGGGGTTTTCTGTGAAACTGCGCGATAGATTCAGGAATTCCGAAATAGTATTATTATTAATATTAATGGATTGTTTTCACCAAGGTTGTCAGACCCGGCCCGGGGTATTGACCCGGCCAAGCCCAGGGGTCAGGGGTCAAGGGTTCAACCGGGGTTGAACCGGGGTCAATAATAAAATATTAAAATATAATTTATAATAGTTAATAATGATAAAATATGATATAAAATAAAATAATAATAATAATAAATATGATTGATTAGCTAAATTTGATATTTATATTTAGTCCATATTCAAAACAAACACATATTAAACAAAACAAATTAATCAAAAGTATTACAATACACAATTAAAATATAACCATAGTTACTCAAGTATACAAATACAACTTTTTGAAAGCCTGTCGAATTCGGATCGACTTGGAAATCCAAAACTTATGTGCGAAGCGTCATGCATTACGAATGTCGGGTCGAAGTTCGGGCTCCCCGTGCATCTAAATGATTTTTGTTGATCCATGTTTTTTCCCCCACTTTCCATTACAAAAAAAATTTACCGGGCCGGGACGGTTCCGGGTCTGCCGGGTTCCCGGTCCAACCGCCCGGGTAGGTCTGTTCCGGCCGGGCCAACTACCCCCCGGTTCTGGGGGCCTACCCGGCCCGGTCCCCCACCCGGTTCCCGGTTTTTCCGGTTCAACCGGCCGGGCCAACTACCCCCCGGTTCTGGGGGCCTACCCAGCCCGGTCCCCCACCTGGTTCCCGGTTTTTCCAGTTAAACCGACCGGGCCAGGCCGGGTCTGACAACCATGGTTTAATTTGGTGTCGGTACTGAGTTGTAGTTGTTATTACCAGATATCGACCTGGAATACTGAGCCGTGTCACGAGGGATTCGGGCTAGTCGACTTGACGTACCAGTTGAAGTAAGTTACCTTCGCGTCGATTCCCGCCCATCTTTGGGTTTTCTTTGTGTTTATTAATGCTATTTCTTTTAGCATGTGCTATTGAACTTTTGTTATTGGATGCATGCACGTACCTATGTTTGTTTGTTTCCTTCTTTTGTACGTGCATGGTTAAGAGCTAGAGTAGAGTGCTTTTTATTGCTTGTTATGCTCGTTGGACGCGCTAGCCCGTGGGCCGACACTTGACCGTGGATACATGGTCTCGTGTGCTGGCTTGGTAAGCGTGCTCCGGACGAGTTCATTTTCCGGTTCAGTGGAGCAAAGGCTCAAGTGGAGCGTTCAAGGCTGAGGACACCCTGGCGTCTCTGATGGTTCCGTACCGGGGGGGAGGATACTCTGGCAGTCCAACCTATCAGTGGGACGATACACTGACCGTGTTAACACGTAAGAGAGGTGGCGCTACCGAGGTACGACCGGAGGATCGAATTTTAACAGAGGCTGGGGGCTGACGGAAAACTTTGTTGTCATCGATTTTTGGAATTCCATTCCGGGCCTGAGGGCCAGTGCTTAAGACTAGGAGTCCTTGCTTTGATTGTTTTTGATAGACTCCTAGGTTCTTGTTTGTGCGGGCGTAGTCCCGGTTGCTTGCATTTATGCATGTTGCTTATCTTGATTATTGACTGGCTTTGTTGAGATCCCTGCGGGGAACTTACTGAGCTTTCCTTTCGAAAGCTCATTCTCCTTGATTTCCTTTTCTTTTCAGGGTTAAAGGAACAGTGATTACAGACTCAGGAGCTGTGCGTTGAGGTTCGAAGATCTCAAACCTTTTAGTGAGAGACAATGTATTTTTAGGACCCTTGTAGGGCCCATAGTGTACTTTTAAATTTCAAATTTCCGCTGTGTAACTCTTGTTATTAATGGAAATAATGTTATCTGTTCTTTATCATTCAAGCCTTGTATCCGAGTGGGGCTCGTCTCCACTTGGATTCGGGTAGGGGGTTACATAATCCATGAAAAAAAAGCATCAATAAAACTTCAAGCAATCAAATCCAAATACTGGAGTTCATCTGCAGTTAACTCACTTGGCAGTCTCCCTAGTGCTTAATCATAGTTGAACCTTCCTTCTCCTAATACTTGGACTGATTCTCACTAAGAGGGAACCTTAAAGAGGAGAACCCTCACAAGAGATCACTCAACTTCTCTTACCGAATTGTATATCAATTCTCTAATTATGCCTCTCCTTATATAGAGGGGAGTATCCTAGTCTTACTCTAACGAGATAGAGATAAAACACAAATATTTTATAATTATCTCTATTAGATAAGTCTTTATCCAATTCAAATGCGAATTTTGATTCTCAATCAAAATAAAAATCTATATCTGAGATAAACATCAATCATAAATCTTTATCCAATTCAAACTCAATTTTGAATCTTAATCAAAATAAAATCCACATTTGATACAATTCAAACTCAAACACATAATCAAATTTAAATCCATATTTGGATTGAGATCAAATATAATTATTTTCATGAGATAAGTCTAATTTAACTCAAATATAATATCCTACTCAAATTACAAGTCAAATTTGAGATAAAGATAAATCATAATCATTTTAGAATTATCTATTTTATCTCATGTCAATCCCTACAAGGTTAACCCAAGTCAGGTGACGTGATGAATTTGACCTTGTTGGTTTAATCACATTAAACCACTATTATGAAGTTTTAATTAGGTCCTTGAAATAATAGGTAATTACAAATATTCTCTTCGTATTTTCATTCTAGTACCCATTTATGTATAGGTTCTGGGTGGGTTATTACATTGTCACTCCATTCCACCTCATGATCCTAACATTCCTCTAACATATATGTCTGTTTATAGAGAAATAGAGATAGTCATCGCCCGTTGACGATTGAATAAAAGAGTAAAGAATCATAAGCACATCCATAGCAAATCAATCAAGCAAACTTAGGTTAATTAAAATATCAAGTCTTGAGTTCATACAACCCTAGAATAGATGTTTAAGCTACCATTACAAATGAATGATTCATAACGATGCAAAGAAGAAAGTAAACATCCATGTTCAAGAACAAGAGGAGAATTAAAACACTAGAAATCAAAAGATAAATGTTCCCCCACTTATGTAGACCACAAAACCCACCCTCAAATTGTAGAGAATGCCTTCAGATTGCCCCCTTGGAGCTCTTGCCGCCACCCAAGTAAAAGATGCTCAAAACCTAGAAATCAGGTCGTTTTTATAATCCCATGAAGTTACATTGCGATGTCGTGGTCGTACATCATGATATCTACAAAAATATGGGGTCCTGAATGTTTGCCTGATGTTGACATCGCGATGTTCTCTCAGCATATCCCGATGTCAATTTATTTCCAATTAAGCATGCCCAACCTCTAATTAATGTATGTAGTCAGCATCGCGATGTCTTTATCAACTTAACGATCGGATAACCATTCCAACCTAGATTGAGCTGAAACATTAACTGAGTGTTCCTGACTTGGTTATATTTAATCTAAACAGTGGCGATTGGGTTTGGAGTACCATAGATCTACCAATAAATTCCTGATCTCAGCTACTCTTTCAAGTTGCTCCCAATTTGCTTCTTTGTCATAGAACACCTTCCTCTTTTGCCCAAGATCATCCTTATATCTCTCCAATGGTCTCACCATCTGTTAATAGTGACAACACTATATCCTCCAGTGATAGAAACCCTACCTAAAATTATGAACTGAGTAATCTTAGGTTCAAAGGGTAAAAATAAATCATTGATAAGTGGATGTTTAAGTACTTAGTTTGATTGGTCAAATTATACTCTACATACTTGTTGTCACTGTTCAGAGGGTTGAGTATCAAAACTCTTAATGAAATTCAGTTTCGAGAACAAGTGTATTAATAGTGACAAAAACACTGAAAGAATTTCACTTATGTGAACATAGAAGTGTTGTTGCTTTGATTGAAAGTTTAGGAGTTGCTTTTATAAAAGTTCATGAACATGGATAGCATGACCATAATAAGTGCTAAGAGAGTGTTTGATTTAATAAAAGGGTACAATGTTTATGTGTATAATAACACCAGCGTCGTCACGAGGAATAAGGAATATCTAGTTCAAGGCTTCAAGCTACTAGAGATTTTGATTACACTTTGTGTTGTTATACTAAGATAATGTTCAAATCGAAAGATACATTATTTTATCCATAAGCATTACTTGATCTTTTTTAAAGCAAAAAATTCAATTGAAAATTCAATTTTGAACAAGTGGGGGATTGTTAGAAGAATAATAATAATAAATTTATTGTTCAAATATGAATTTCTCTATTTAAGATAACATTATGGTTTGTAAATCATATAATTTTAAAATAATTATATTTATTTGTTTAATTTCTAAGGGATTAAATATTTAAAATAATCACATCTATTCGTATGCAACGAATAAGATATTTGAATAGTTGTGTCTTTTGAAAATCACATCCATTCACCAATTATAAATTGGAACAAAATCTTTGTTTTCATAGACATAACAAAAACAACCAAAAAATAGACACGATCAAAAACACAAAATTCCTTTTATTCAATTCGGGATTCTCTTCACTAGTGATGGGTACAAAAAATAGAAGGTTTGTCATATCCACTAATGCTATTTGCATTCAAACTCTACAACAATCACAAGAGGAGAAGGGGCAAATAACGCTTTTAGGAAAGCGTTCATGAACGTGTTTCAAGCCCATCCATTGTCTACACAATTTTTCTAACATTATATAGACTTCATGGCTAATTTCCATTGAACCCAAGAAACCAAAACATAAACCCAAATTTTAATACAAAAATAGCCATCATTTTGATATATAAAATCTTCAAATTATGCTATTTCATTTTTTTTAACATAGTTTTCCTAATTATTTCCCTTGTAATCCCTAAACTATACTTACATTCTTTTTATCCATCTTCGCCCAATATCTTTTAAACAAATAGAATCAAGGACTTTTTTTCACTATACGCTCCCTTGTCTCAAACGCAATATTTTGTATCGGTCTTGAAGCCTTTTACCTGCATATTCATTATAGTTGGCATTACAATTTGCCAACTTGGTCTACACTGGCAAAAGAACAACTAAAGGTATTTGGCAGTTTTCAGATCTTTCATAGAAAGAAGCTATCTCTAATAGTTATAGTTTCACTTCCTTGACTTAGTGACCCCACTTCGATAACTAAGCTCATAAAATTTTCCATTTATATCTTGCTTATTTCCTATAATTATCTAAATAATTCTTATGCCGCCAAAAAAGATTTTTTAGGTTAACCTGCCAATTATATAAGAATGGAGCAGTATATCTATTATCTATACGTTGAACCTAACCTGCCAATTATATATTCTTAAAATCACATTGATATTTGTGGTATATGATATTATTAGTGCAAATGCACATAGGTTGGCATTACTTGACACTATGGTGACATGGCAGGTGAAGACATGGCATAAGTGATGACATGGCAAGTGATGACGTGGTGAAGCATGAGATTGACAAGGTCAGAGCATTGAAGAAAAATCGCATGTGATTGAAGATATCTTTGGAAGGCTTTGAAGATCTTACAGGAGCTATCTTTGGAAAGGAGAGGTTTGCTTGAGATGCAAGTATAATGAAGATGCTAATGGAGCTATCTTTGGAAGGGCACTAACTGTAGAAGAAGAAATATCTTTGACAAGGAACTGTGCTTGGAAGGAGAATACATTTACTTAAGGAGCATGGTAGGTGCAACCCAACTTGGCAAGCAGTTATAATACATTTGGCAACAACATCAAAATTGAGAGAAGATATTATGAAGGCTATATTTAGAATGTTGGCGACTAAAAACACTGCAGCCCAGATTCAGTTGAAGATTTGGAAAGAAGATGGAGATTTGATTGAAGAGCATATATTTAATTGAAGATTTGATTGGATATTTTTGGAGATTTGATTGAAGACCATATTTTTATTAAAGTCTAAAGATGGTGATGACTATTTTGATGAAGATCATGGAGTCCCAAACATAGATGATAGAGATCAAGTTTTTAAAGATTCTGAAGACCCAAATTTAGATGAATAAAGATCAAATTTTGAAGGAGAGCTTTGAAGATGGATTGCATGCCTTGGTGAAATTGTAACCCTGAAGAAGACTACAAACGTGGTGAAGAGGGGTCGAGCTAGTTGCCAGTGGTCGAGATCGGGAGGATCCAATGGTATCCGACTCAGACATAATCGGGAGGGTTGTAGACTTCTTGAGGTCACGGTGTAATGAAAGCTGCAACATTAGTTAGTTTAGTAGTTGGGCAACATTCCAAGTTCGGTTGTAAGAGGAATTGCATAGTTGAATTTAGAAGGTGTAAATTTCAGTTGTTGCGGAGATTCCGAAGATTCTAAAAGAAGTATGTAGGTGATATCATAGGTCTGTAGAGTGTCTATATATGACCCAGTTCTGAGTATTTAGGATGAGCTACTTGAGAGTCCCCTTGTATGTAGGGTGATGCTGTGATAGTAGTCATCGGTCAATCTTGAGTGGGTACTTATATGTGATGTGAGGATGAGTGACAAGTATGTTGTACTCATGTTTCTACCTCTCTTTTAGTGAATGGTTTTCTCCGGGCTTGGTCCCTAGACATAGGCTTGAAACTCGAACTAGGTTACCAATTGGTGTGCCTCCTATTCTCTTGTTTTCATTTTTTGTTTGTGTAGGTGATTGTATGTTCCGTTCATAGTTTGTCTACCTTGAAACAAAATACAATCCTCGGCTAAACTAACAAGTGGTATCGGAGAGGGTTAACTGGTGTTTACTTTGGTTCCAAAGTAGGTGAGGTCTGAGAAGAGTTCTGTCAATTACCGAAAGAGAAGGAGCCTCTATCAGCCATCCGCCACTACTAATTGGAGCAAACTATCCCATTGGAAGGCGCATATGAGGGCCTTTATCAAGTCAATCGATAATAGTATGTGGACAATTATTGATGAAGGTTCGTCACCCCCAACGTATCTAGATGCTGAGGAGCAGGAAGTTAAGAAGAAGAAAAGCAGCTGGAGTCAAGAATAGACAAGCCAGGCAAACGCTAATGCGAAGGCTCTCAATGCAATCTTTGGTGGAGTTGATGAGAACTAGTTCAAGTATGTTTCAACATGTGCCTCAGTCAAGAAAGCATGGGATATTCTCTAAAGAATCCATGATAGTAAATATCTGTTACATGTATCTAAACTTCATATACTAATTACCAAGTTCGAGAATCTCAGGATGGAAGAAGATCAAACTATTAGCACCTTCAATGTCAAATTTATAGACATAGCAAATCAAGCCTTCCAACTCGGCAAGAAATATTCAGATGAGAAGCTAGTCCAGAAGACCCTGAGATCTTTACCAAAGAGGTTTGAAGCAAAGGTGACTACTATAGAAGAAGCTCGTAACATCACTTCCATGAGGATTGATGAGCTGATGTGATCACTCCTAGAATACGAGATGAACTAGAAGCCCGACAAAAGGGAGGAGAACCTAGCATTGAAAGTAGAAGCTAAAAAACAAAAGAAGCTCCAACATGAAGATGAAGATGGTGCTGATATAATATTCTTATCAAGAAAGCTTTATAAGATGTTCACACAACACAAGAAAGAAGGAAAAACCTTCTGAAGGAAGATGCCAAAGTGGATTAAAAGAAAGAAGAAGAAGATCTGAACAGAAGAAGAAGAGGCATCAAGTGTAGAGAATGTGGAGGCTTTGGGTATATACAAGCCGAGTAAGTAAACACTCTCAAGAAGAAAGGAAAAGCACTAAAGATTACTTTGAGTGAAGAAGAGTCTGAGGAGAGCTTGTAAGAAAAAGAAGACAAAGGTATGATCAGTCACCATGTTGCTTTTCCCTCCAGGTTGAAGAAAGGAGATCAATCAAGCAAGTTCAAGGGTGTTGCAAATTATGTTGCAACATTGTTTGCATCTTTAGATTTCAGTGGCAGTGACTATGAAGAAGTGACTGAGCAAGATCTTCCCAGAGCCTATGAAGTAATGTTGAAGAGAATTGATAAGATGATCCTCCAGAACAAGTGCCTAGAAGAAGAGACAGAAAATAGGGAAAATTACTATAGTATCCCTGACTGTTCACTTTCTGACTTTTCAGTCCCTTTGACTAAAAATAATACTATTTAATCCCTCCTTTTTAAAACACTGACTTTTTAGTCCCTGTCATGACATGCACTCGTTACTTTATGATAAAAACCCAAAAATACCCTCCCATTCCAGCCCAAAAACTACCTTTTGGCTGATATGACAGCAGTAGGCTTTTTCTATCAGTCCATGTTTTGTACTTACATTCTTGTGAGAGATGCTAGTCCTCTTCTTCTCCTTCTCTTCTTCTCCTTTCTTTTGTTCTTTTGCAGAGAGCTTGTGTTGGGTTTTAGTCTTGTTGAGAAGCTACAACGTAGTGAGTCTGCAGCGGCAACAGGCTAGGTAGAAGATTTCCCAGACGTGGTTTTATAGCGTGCGTAGTATAATTCTGTTGTTTTTGCAATGACGTTTTTGTTGCAGGATTTTGATGGAAACCATTTTCGCCGTCGCGCAATATGGGGTAGAAGGTCTAGCCTTGGAACTCACAGTGCTTACTTGTTAGGAGTCAGTAATAGGTGATATATGTGAATGGTAGGGCCTTGACCCCTCTGGCGTGAGAGTGAGCTATATAGCACCAGACAATTGTAGAACAACTTGTCCCATTGATAATTCTATTGACTTTGTGCGTATGTGCAACATTTTTCACTCGTTCAACAAAAATATAGTTGACCTTATTGTGGACACAGGTGAAGTGATAGTAGACGACGAGTACGGGTCTTCGTTTCCAATGTAAGTTACTGTTTTTTTTAGTATGTGTTTATTATTTCCCGCAACCGTGTATTACAAACACGTAAGACTTTACGACTTTCTTAAAGTCTTTAGTATTGATCTTATCTCTTTATTATAGACTCAAACACTTTAGTATTATGCTTATCCATTTAGTATCTACTGTAAGTGTTTAAAATTCGACTTATCTGTTTAGTATTACGTTGTTCTGTTTAGTATTTTCTCACTTAGAGTCTCTTATCAATCTACAGGGATCCTCTAGCCGAGAGCATGTCCTTGAACATTGTGGGTTCTTCTCAAACTAACGAGATTGCAGTGCTCATTGTCGGCCAACGATTTCAGAACGTGGAATGTCGAGGGCTGATAATTGGTGTAAGCAGCATAGGCGGTCGTCTTTGGATCTTGGAATGTCGTTGGCAGGCGTCACACTTACGGGCGAATGCCACTACATCTTGAGTTAAGGTTGGCCAATAATAGCCTTGTCGCAGGACTTTGTAACTCAAGGCTTTGCCTCCTATATGGCCTCCTCCGATGCCCTCGTGAATTTCTTGCAGAATATAGTTGGCTTCTTTGGGACGTACGTATCGTAAGAAGGGTTGTGTATAGGACCTTTTGTATAGGTTTTCGCCAATAATGGTGTACTGAGCAGATCTATACGAAATCCGTCTGGCTTCCGTTTTGTTGGATGGTGGAGGTCCACCTTGCAGGTAGTTTCTAATGGGATCGATCCAACTCGTCTCTTCCGCCGTATTTTGCACTTCCTCTTCGAGCCTTTCAATAGTCCTTGTGGGAAGGTACTGTAGGTTAAAAGAGGATTCTGTATTTCCGTTGGATGTTGTGGCCCTTTTAGATAAGGCGTCTGCCTCTTCATTTTGTGCTCGACCGATTTTTTCAATCTGGAAGTGAACGAAGTATGAAACTATCTTCTTTACCACAGCTTGGTACTTAACCATGTTTTCCTCTTTTACTTCGAAACTACCCAAGGTGTGGTTTACGACCAACTGTGAGTCGGAATATACATGCAGGTTCTGAATTCCGAGCCCCCTGGCCAAGTGTAATCCTGCGATTAGGGCTTCGTATTCAGCCTCATTATTCGTTGCTCGGAATTGGAACTTGAGTACCGTTGCAACCTTCCACTTAGAGGGAGAATAAAGGACGAAACCGGCTCCTGACTTTTCTTCCGTCGCTGATCCATCGACATATAGGAGCCATGGGATGCTGGGGTTTTCTTCTGGATTTGCTGATGGGATCTCATCTCTACTTGTGGGCATGGTTAATTCTGCAATAAAGTCCGCTAGCACCTGAGCCTTGATGGTTGTTCGGGGTTTATAAGTGAGATAGAACTCACCCAATTCTATTACCCACTTGGCTAAACGTCCGGAATTTTCAGGTTTATGGAGAACTTGCCTTAGTGGTTGATCGGTTAGCACAGTGACCTTGTGAGCTTGGAAATAAGGCCTCAATTTTCGTGCGAACGTGATGAGGGCGAAAGCCAATTTTTCGAGTGGCAGATACCTCGACTCCGCGTCGTTAAGGATCATACTCGTGTAATAAACTAGTTTCTGAACTCCCTTGTCTTCTCTCAAAAGAACGGCGCTGACCGCTCGAGGAGCAGCGGCTAGGTAGATGTAGAGCTCTTCCCCTACTTGCGGCTTAGCTAACAGCTGAGGTGATCGGAGATAATCTTTAAATCCTTGAAAGGCTTTCTCATATTCTTATGTCCACTCCACTTTTGGCGCCTTTCGTAAGGCTTGAAAAAGTGGGAGGTTCTTCTCACCAGCTTTAGAAATGAACCTTCCCAGAGCCGCCAGGCGTCCGTTAAGTCGCTGTATTTCTTGAAGAGTTTTGGGTGACCCCATATCAAGAATGGCTCTGATTTTTTCCGGATTTGCCTCTATTCCTCTTTGTGTCAATACAAACCCCAGAAATTTCCCTGAGCGAACACCGAAAGAACACTTATTCGGATTTAAGCGCATGTTGTAAGTCCAAAGGGATAGAAAGGCCTCCTGTAAATCCGGTAGATGTTCGTCGGCTTTTTGGCTTTTAACCAAAATATCATCCACGTAGGCTTCAACGTTTCTGCCGATTTGCTCTTTGAAGACTATATTTATAAGTCTCTGGAAGGTGGCTCCTCCGTTCTTTAATCCGAACGGCATTTCTTTATAGCAATAAGTCCCAGTGCTTGTAATGAAGGATGTTTTTTCCTCGTCCTTTTCGGCCATTCGGATTTGATTATAGCCTGAGAAGGCGTCTAGAAAACTCAACATCTCATGCCCCGTCGTAGAATCAACTAAACCATCGATGGAAGGCAGGGGGAACAAATCCTTTGGACAAGCTTTATTTAGGTCCGTAAAATCTACACACATTCTCCATTTTCCTCATGGCTTTTTTACAAGAACCACATTAGCTAGCCAGTCGGGATAGTTCACCTCTCGGATAAATCCAGCCTTCAAGAGGGTTGATACTTCTTCTTCTGCGGCCTTCTGTCTTTCTGGTGCCGAATTTCTCCTTTTCTGTTTGATAGGCTTGAATGATTGGTCTATGTTGAGGCGTGTTGATGGCGTTGCGCTTTACACTGGCATATCTTCCGTGACCAAAGCGAAAAGGTCGGAATTTGTCCTTAGTACCACCATGAGATTTTCTCGCTGTACTTTTGTTAAATTCGCACCAACTCGCACCGTACGTTCCATCTTGGTTGTATCTAGAGGAACCGTAAGCAACTCTTCAACGAGTATTAGCCAGAATTCCTCTTCTTCCTGCTCGGCTATTCTATTGACTAGCATGGCTTCCGAAACTTTTGTTTTTCCTCCGTTTACGACTTTTCCTTTAAGGGTTGCAATGTAGAACTGTCGTGCTAGAGGTTGGTCTCCTCTTACTTCTCCGCAGCCACTTTCAGTTGGAAATTTTAAGAGAAGATGGTAGGTAGAAATCACGGCTTTCAAGGCGTTGAGGGTTGGCCTACCAAGAATAACGTTGTAGCTCGAAGCACGGTAGCACAACCGTAAAGTTTGTCGTTACCGCTGATGATCTTGGCGATTTTCCTACCATAACCGCAAGTAAGGAGATCATTCCTTCGTCAGATACTCCTCCGAAAAATCCCACTAAGGATGATTTTACGGGTAGCAGGTTATCCGCATCATATCTCATTCTCTCGAAAGCACTCCAAAAGAGAATGTCAACTGAACTTCCACTGTCTATCAGAACCCTCTTCATTTGGAAGCTGGAAACCATGATGGCAATGACTAGAGCATCATCATGGGGGTGGCGAACTCTGCTGACATCGTTATCATAAAAGATGATGGGAGTCATAGGTCGAGACCTCCTTTGGGGTGTTTCTGTTTCTTGCGCCACTCCTATCATTCGGGCGTAACTTTTCCGAGAGGCGGAACTTTCACCACCACAACCGGGTCCGCCACTAATGAACACCACCATTTCTCCTTCTTCTTCTTCAGGTTGTGGGGAGTCAGGTTCCCCTTGAACCTCAAGGTTGATGTATTGCTCCAGTTGCCCTCTTCGAACGACATCTTCTATGGCGTTCATCAAATGGGTACATTTCTCCGTATCGTGTGCTTTAGATCGATGAAACCGGCAGATCTCTTATCGCTCTTTGCCGCTCGGGATTTCTTGCAAGGGCTCACGGCCATGTTAGGAGTTTTGCTCTTTGATTTGCATAAGGATATGGCTTCTAGTTTGATTTAGTGGGGTATGGTGGTCATATCTCGACGCATTTTCTTTTCCTTTGAAGGTTCTCTAGGCTGTGGGTACATGCCGTTGAGGTCGTGTTGGGGTTTCAGGACCTCTATTTCCACCTTTACTATACCTCGCGTGACTCTCCTCTTTTCGTATATCCGAGGTCTTACATTTGACATTTTGGTTGGTTTTTCCTCTTTGAATTTCCACCGTTCAAGCGTCGGGCTTCTTCCTCCCAACCCGTGTAGATCTCATCGGAATTGATGTACTTTTGGGCATGGATCATGAGGACGGGGATGGTTTTTGGTGGATCTAGGGTGAGGGAAAAACGAAAAGGGGATTCTAGCAGTCCTTCCATTAAAAAGGTCACAGCCATTCACGGAAGGAGGTCCGCAACGTTAGCTGTCTCGTCTATGTAACGATTTAAATAGGCCTGGAGCGTTTCCCCCTCTCGCTGCTTAACGCGCAGAAGGGTAGACGGGGTCTTCTTTTGTTTTGAGTAATTTGCAAAGTAAGCTAGGAAGCGATCTGCTAGAATTTGAAACGAAGGAACTTTGCTAGAAGGAAGATCGACAAACCAGTCTTGCGCTTTTCCCTCTAAGGTGGCGGGAAAAGCTCGGTACATATAAGCGTCGGTAATCCCTGTGAGAAGCATCTTTGATCGGAAAGACTTCAGGTGACGAGACGGATCGGTTCAGCCTTCATATGCAACCATAGCAGGGGGTCTGAAATTATCAGGAACTTGCTCTTCAAATATTTCCTTGATAAAAGGTGAACACATGCTGAGAACTTGCCGTTCGGACTTCCTGTTTCCTCGCGAGGGATCCTGTCGCTGTGTTCTTCTGTCGACCGTTGGAATAGATGGGCTACTCCGTTCGGTCCTTGTCCGCTCCGCTCTCACTTGCTGTTTAGTTCTTGTGGCAGCTTGCTCTCGACGTCGAACGGAGGGGGCTCGGAGCTAGCAGAGAAAGCGGTTCTCTCTCTTCTGTCTCCCTGAGTGCGAGTCCTTGTCCTCCCTCTGCTTTCGGAATTGGCTGGCGAGATTATTGGCACACTTGGTGGAATTTGTGTGGGAGGAACTGGCGGGTGAGCTAAAGCATGAACAGCTTGAGTTAATTGTTCCAACTGCTGCTGTACGTTGAGGTAAAACTATGGAGTGGGTTCTTGGGGTGGGACGGGAGGATTTTCCGATGTGGGTAAGATCAGCGGATTATTTAACGGAATCTCCTCATGCCTTCGGACTTCCCCAGGTTCTTCAGGGTTACTTGGTGCCCCTTTTTCTTGAATCCGTTTTGACCTTCTGGTAGTAACCATTTGGCTTTTTGTAAGGGTCCCAACGGACGGCGCCAAACTGTTGATGCCAAAAACTGGTCCACCTCACACCTTGGCTACTGTCGCCTCGTGATCTGGCCTCAGCCTTCGACAAACGGTTAGAATTTATAGTTGGTGTGGACGCTTACTTCTGCTTATGAAGGGAACACCCTGGAAGTCCGATCAGAATTACCCATTGACGAACCTGTAAAAAAGGAGAGGGCAGTGATCGGAATTGGGCCTTTCTTCCCGGATTTAACTCCGATGCTTAAGTCAGAAAACTTGAGTCAGGGATCTTAAATTAGACAGTTCCTTGTATCTTGAGGTTTTCTTTTTCTCTTTCCCTTCTCTTCCACTATCGTTCTCCTTTTATAGCACCCTAGAGGCGGTTTAGGAAAGGCGGTGGAGTAAGGCGGTGGGTTAAAATATCTCCTAAGGCGGTAGAAAAATATCTACTGCCTAATGTGTAGGTGCCACGTGGGTAAAAATAGAGTAAATATCGCCCCTCTTGTAGTGGGTGGATAAGGCCTACCCACTGTAGAGGTGTTAGATATTTATTTCTCTCTTTCCACCTCACGCCTTGTATAAGAGGGTTGCTATAATTCCGACGGACTTGTTTGTAAGATTGAATCTTCATAACGTTTGCCGAACGGAATTGCGTAAATATTGGCATTTGGCCAAAGAGATACGGTCTTGTGTGTGACAGGTGGTCTTTTAGGTCAATGACACGTGTCTTACAAAAAATATATCCGTAACATCTTGTATTTCCTCTTCTTGTTGATTTTCGATCGTCTTCATGTTGAGATATTGGAGGTTGAAGGATTGACTTGATTCTTCATTTAGTGAAGTGGCTTTTCTGGATAAGAGATTGGCTTCCTCATTCTGAGCCCTAGGGATTTTGATGATTCGGAAATGTGCGAAGCTTGGGATGATCTTTCTGATTATGTCTTTATATTTGATCATGTTTTCTTCCTTAGCCTCGAATTCTCCCGTAGTGTGTCTGACGACAAGTTGTGAGTCGAAACAGGCGTATAGGTTTTGAATTTCGAGGCCTCGGGCCAATTGTAATCCTGCGATGAGGGCTTCGTATTTGGCGTCATTGTTCGTTGCTTTGAACTGGAATTTCAGAACAGTGGTGGTTTGCCACTCGGAGGGGGAGCGTAAGATCAATCCTGCTCTTACCTTTTTCCTTTGTGTTGGATTAGTCCACGTATAAGGTCCATTGGGGGGATTCGGAATTTTTCGTTTCCCGGATCTTCTGTGGGTGTTTGACCTTCGTCTTCCTGGCCGGTTAATTCCATAATGAAATCAACCAGAACTTGGGCTTTGATTGTGGTCTGTTGTTTGTAGTCAAGTTAGAATTCTCCCAGCTCTACAACCCACTTGGCAAACCTTCCTGAGGTGTCTAGTCGGTGGAGAACTTGGTTTAGAGGCTGGTCGGTTAGAATAGTAATTTTGTGGGCCTGAAAATAAGTTCTCAGTCTTCGAGGTGAGATGATGAGGGTGAAGGCCAACCTCTCGAGGGGAAGATATCTCGTTTCTGAGTCGCTAAGGACTTTGCTTGTTTAATAGATGGGTTTTGAATCCCTCCTTTTAATAGAACTGCACTGACTGCCTAGGTGGTTGTGGATAGGTATATGTAGAGTTCCTCTCCGTCCTAGGGTTTGGCTATTAGTAGTAGTGACCGGAGATAATCTTTCAGCTGTCCGAGAGCTTTTTTACACCCTTCATTCCACTCCATTTAATGGGCTTTCCGTAGTACTTGAAAGAATGGAAGGTTTTTCTCTCCAGCTTCTGAGATGAAGCGTTCGAGGGCCGCTAGGCAACCATTAAGCCTTTGAATTTATTTAAGGGTTTTTGTTGACCTCATTTCAAGGATGGCTTTGATATTACTAGATTCGCTTCTATGCCCCATTGGGTCAGCATAAACCCCAAGAATTTTTCTGAACAGGCACTGAAAGCTCATTTACTTGGGTTGAGGCTCATCCCATATGCCTGGAGGGATTAAAAGGCTTCTTTGAGGTCAGGTAAGTGGTCTTCGATTTTTTCGCTTTTCACTAGGATATCATCTACATAAGCTTCGACATTTCTTCTGATTTTTTTTTGGAAGACTTTATTTACCAGTCTTTGGAAGGTTGATGCAACGTTTTTCAGACCAAACGGCATTACTCTGTAGCAATAAGTTCCTTTGCTGGTGATGAACGAAGTTTTTTTCTCGTCGATTTTAGCCATTTGGACTGGTTGTAGCCTGAGAATGCATCTAGGAAGCTTAGCATCTCATGCCCTGCTATGGAATCCACCAGGTCGTCGATCGAGGGCAAAGGGAAAGAGTCCTTGGGACAGACTTTATTTAAATCAGTAAAGTCAATACACATCTTGCATTTACCGGAGGGTTTCTTGACTAGGACTACATTGGCTAGCCATTCCGAGTAACTCACTTCTCGGATAAATCCTGCCTTTATGAGTTCGGTAACTTCTTTTTCCGCTGCTTTTTGCCTTTCCGGGGCAAAACTTCTTTGTTTTTGTTTTACTGGTTTAAAGGATGGATTTACATTGAGGTGATGTTCGATGGTGTTTCGATCAACCCCAGGCATGTTATCCGAAGACCAGGCGAAGAGGTCAGAATTTTTTTGTAGAAGAGTCATGACCTCTTTCTGTTTTTCAGCTGATAGTTCTGCTCCAATTTGGATTGTTTGATTTGGTTTGGATTTATCCAAGGGGAGTGTGATCAGTTCTTCAACCGGTATTGGTCGATGGTCTTTATTGTTAGTTTGTTCTTCCACTCTATTGACAGTCATTGTTTCTCAGGCCTTCCCTTTGTCTTGGTCTTTTCCTTTGAGTGTGAAGATATAACACTGCCAGGCCAGCGACTGATCTCCGCGTAGTTCTCCGCAGCCATTTTCAGTTAAAAATTTTAACAGGAGGTGGTAGGTGGAGATTAGTGCCCTTAAGGCATTAAGGGTTGGCCTGCCAAGGATGACATTGTAACTGGATGCACAACGAATGACCAGGAAATTTGTAGTAACTATGGATAGTTTGGGTGGGCTTCCGACTGTGATTGGGAGGGTTATTATCCCCTCGGGCTGCACGACCCTTCCTGAAAATCCGAACAGACTAGATTTGACAGGAAGTAGGTTGTATGTGTCGTACGTCATTCTTTCGAAAGCGCTCCAGAATAGGACGTCTACTGAGCTCCTACTATCGATAAGGACTCTTCTCATCTCGAAATTGGAGATAGTGATGGTGGCGACTAGAGCATCAGCGTTAGGGTGGCAAACCTTTCTGGTTTTTTCGTCATAGAAGATGATGGGTGTTGCGGGCTATAGTTTCTTCAGAGTTTGTCTTTCTTCAGTAGCCCCAACTATTCGAGCATAACTCTTTCGGGAGGATGTACTTTCTCCACCACACCCGCACCACACCCGGGCCCGCTACTGATGTAACCTACAATTTCTCTTCCTGCTTCGTTGCGCTTGGGAGGTAAAGGCCCATTTTCCTTCAGATCTTGGTGAATGTACTGTTCGAGTTTACCTCTTCTGACATCATCTTCTATGGCATTCATCAAGTGAGTGCATTCTTCTGTGTTGTGGCCTCGGACTCGATGAAAGTTGCAGTACTTCTTGCTGTTTTTCCAGAGGTCTTGATTCTTCGTGGGCTCGGGCCATGTTAAGACCTTTTTGTCTTGAATCTATATCAGGATGTGGCTTTGTGTCTGGTTGAGAGGGGTATGGTGTTCGTACCTTACTATTTTTCCTGCCTTTTGGGCGTTTTGGGGCTAAAGGACGTGCTGTCTAGGGCGAGGCGGTGGTTCCCTGCCCCTGATGCCTTCCCTTTGCGGTCCTTCCTATTGGACTTCTTCCTGGGTTCTTTCAAGGGTGGGAGGGGGTTTTTCCGTTTATTCTTCTTTAGTCTTCTTCCGGGCCTCCTCTTCCCAACCTGCGTGAATTTCGTCGAAATTGATGTATTTCTGGGCATGAGTTAGGAGATCAGGCGTACTCTTTGGTGGTTTTAACGTGAGTGAGAAACAGAACGGAGAATCGGGGAGTCCCTCCATCAGAATGGTTACAGTCATCTAGGGGGTGAGGTCGGCAACGTTTGACGCCTCATCAGTTAATCGGTCAAGATACAACTTAAGGCTCTCTCCTTTACGCTACTTGACTCGCATGAGTGTAGAGGAGGTTTTCTTCTGTTTGGAGTAACTGGCGAAATGGGTAAGGAAGAGATCCGCCAGTACCTAGAAAAAAGGGACTGTGCTTGTAGGAAGGTCGACGAACTAATCTTGTGCTGCTCCTTCCAGCATGACCGGGAAAGCCCTGCACATGCGGGCTTCGATTGTTCTGAAGAGGAGCATTGCCGACAGGAAATACTCCAAGTGGCGGGAAGGGTCATTCTAGCCGTCATACATGGCGACGGGGGGTGGCCTGAAGCTGTCCGGAACATGCTCTTCTAATATTTCACGAATAAAGGGAGAAATTACTTGGGGTGCGTACCTCTCGGATTCTTCTCTTCCGCGGGGTGGGGTATATCGTGAGATTTGCTCATCGTAAGACGCGGTGTATTGCTGGGTCCTTAAAGGGGCACGATTACGTCGGCGAATCGAAGGTGGTTTTGAGCTGTTGGAAAAGAGGGTTATTTCTCTGCGCTCTTCTCTTGGCTTTCTCTCCCTAGGTGTGCGAGCGCTGGATCTTCCTCTACTTATTGAAGTTGCCGGAGGAGCGGGCGGAACAATTTGTGGGGGTTGTATGTCGCAAAGTTTGAACAACTTGGTCCAGTTGTTCAAGGCGTCGTTCCATGTTCTCGTATCATTCATGGATGTTTTCCCCTTGGGGATGTTCTGGTAATATTGGTGGATTTTCTCTCACCTCTTGTGTTTCCTTGGGGATGTTAGAGTCGTTGTTTCCCCCTCCATGTTCTTGAATGTGGGTTGACCTTCTTGTTGTTGTCCTTCAGCTTTTTGTAAGAGTCCCCACAGACGTCACCAAACTGTTGGCCTCTTTTATCGGGTTTATGACACGTGTCTTGCCAAATATGACTATATCATATATATATATATATATATATATATATATATATATATATATATATATATATAAACATTGTCTCTACCATCGCCATTAATATATTATTACATCTTAGTAGAAGATCAAAGAAACAAAATCAAAACTCTTTGAAGTTACTTCAGAGAAATGACGGGGGCAGGAAAAAAATGATCAAATAAATAATAAATAGAAATAAATCAATAAATTAAGTAATCAATCAATTAGACTTTTGAGTCTTCTACTTTTAAAAAGTTGAAAATTCTGAAATTATATGAATTAATAAATAATGAATTTGGATATATACTAGCACAGAAAAAATAGGACATGAGAATAAAACAAGTTCCAAAAATGCATTCACATTTATGATTTATCTTGGTAAAGAAACTTAAAAGAGTAAATGGAGAAAAATACTAAAACAAAAACAAACATCTTAAATAGTTTATTTTAATTATAGTTGTTCATGTGCCATGTATCCTCTGACTTATTTTACACGTTTTTAAATAGTTGATTTTAATTATAGTGGTTTATCCACTTAAATAAAAAAAGGTTGACTCCTTCCTAAAAACTTGCCGTGTGGTTGTAAACGCATACTTATTTACCACAGTGCTCCACGATCTCGTTCTTGTTTGACCCATTGACAAGCAAGCGTTGACGTCCAAGTCTTTTGTATTTTATTTTTTTATGTTAGAAAGACTTCCAAGTCTTCTTTACCACCTCCATTGATCATTATTGCTTTCTATATATATATATATATATATATATATATGTAATAAACATTATCTCTATACCATGAGTTCCTCACACTTGTACTTCTTCAACTTGCTTCTGATCAGTTCCATGCTCACCACCTTGTTAGCAAATGAGATTACTGATGATCACTTGGCATTGCTTGCATTCAAGAATGGAGTAACCTCAGATCCCTCTGGAGCTCTCAGTTCATGGAATGAGAGCGTTCACTTCTGCAACTGGACTGGTGTCTCATGCTCATCACGCAAGCTCCCAAAAAGAGTCACAGCACTCGACCTCTCCATGTCAGACTTAAGGGGATTCATATCACCCTCCATTGCCAACCTTAGCTTCATCCAAAGCATTGAGCTCTCTAGCAATGGATTCTCCGGTGAGGTCCCACCGGAGTTTGGCCGTCTGCACCGGCTTCATTATCTCAACCTCAGCTTCAATGCACTTCATGGCATGGTCCCAGTGAACTTGGCCAACTGCTCTCAACTTAGAATTCTCAGCTTGTTTTCCAACCAGCTCACTGGTTCTATCCCTGTCGAGCTTGGTCAAACTCTCCCCAAGCTTGAGATGCTGGATCTTGGTAACAATACTCTCACTGGAGTCATTCCTTCATCCATTGGGAACCTTTCCTCTCTCATAGTACTCTTTCTCATGAGGAACAATCTACAAGGAATCATCCCAGAAGAACTTGAAAGGCTCTCTAACTTGATAACTTTTCAGGTTGCTGGGAATCGGCTCAATGGGTCAATCCCTCCACTTTTGTTCAATATTTCCTCTTTGGATTATTTCAGCGTTACAAGCAATGAGCTCCATGGGACTCTGCCTACAAGTTTAGGTGCCAAGCTTCCTAAACTTACAACACTTCTCCTGGGAGTTAACAAGCTCAGTGGAACCATCCCTGTTTCACTATCCAATGCTTCTATGCTTCAGACTATTGATCTTTCAACAAACAAGTTTAGTAGGACAGTGCCTCCAGTTTTTGGAGGGATGAATGGTCTCTTTCGCCTCAATTTAGAAAGGAATCAGTTTCAAGCCAGTGATGCCAAGGATTTGAGCTTCATTGATTCCTTGGTGAATTGCAGCAATTTGCAGGGTTTCTCTATTGCGAACAATGATCTTGGAGGTGTGTTACCTCTATCACTAGCCAATTTCTCCAAAGAGTTACGGTTTTTATTTTTGGATTACAACCATTTCTTGGGGATCATTCCTCGTGGTATTGAGAATTTAATCAGTTTGAATCTCATGAATTTTGGTGGTAATGATCTCACTGGCCAAATTCCAGAGCACATAGGAAACATTCCCATGTTACAGAGACTGAGTTTTGCAGACAACAAACTCACAGGCTACATTCCATCCAGCATTGGCAATCTAACTCAGTTAGTAGACTTCCACGTTTATGGGAATAAGTTGGAAGGCACTATACCTTCCACTATGAAGAAGCTTCACCAACTCGCAACACTCTACCTTTCAAACAACAGTTTCAGTGGAAGGATACCAGGAGAAATCTTTAGCCAACTCCTCTCACTTCGTGTTCTGGGTTTAGCTAACAATTCTTTCAGTGGAACTATTCCTTCAGAGATTGGAGGGTTGATAAATCTCCAACAGTTGCTATTGAATGGAAATGAATTGTCAGGTGAAATCCCTGGCTCTATTAGTGGGTGTGCAGTCTTAGAATACCTGAACTTGCAAGATAATCTCTTCACTGGATCCATTCCTTTATCTCTTGGGAATTTAAAAGGTCTCAAAAATCTAAATCTTTCATTCAATAGCTTGTCAGGAGGTATTCCTTCATCTTTTAAAAGCTTAAAGTTTCTTGAAGCACTAAGTCTCTCAAGAAATAACTTATCAGGGTCAATCCCAGAGTTTTTGGAGGACTTCAAGTATCTGTCTGTTTTGGACCTTTCCTACAATCACTTCCATGGTGAACTCCCTGTTAAAGGTGTGTTTGGAAATTCATCTGCCGTGCTTTCAGTTGTCGGAAATGGTGAGCTTTGTGGGGGTGTTCCACAACTTCACTTGCCTGACTGCATGTCCATATCTCCTCGCAAAAGAAACAGAGGATCTTTAGTGCTGAAGATTGTGATACCAATTGCTTCATTTCTGTTTTGTTTTTTCTTGATCTTATACTCAGCTTTCCCTCCATGGAAACGAGAATCAAGACTGAAGAAACAGACCACATCCTTCTCCTCCATTTCATATGAAAAGTTTCCAAGAGTTTCATACAATGATTTGGCCAGTGCAACAGATGGTTTCTCTTCTAGTAATCTGATTGGCAAAGGGAGGCATGGTTCTGTTTATAAAGGAACTCTAACTAGCAGAAGCTCCACCATGTCAGTAGCCATTAAGGTCTTCAATCTTAGCATTAGAGGAGCTTCAAAGAGTTTCCAGTCTGAATGTGAATCACTTAGAAGCATCAAACACCGAAATCTCATCAAGATCATCACTTCATGTGTGAGCGTTGATTCAGAAGGCAATGAATTCAAAGCTCTAGTTCTGGATTTTATGCCAAATGGAAGCTTATATTCATGGTTGCATCCAGAACAAGAGCCACAACAACAGCAGCGACGTCCTATGAGTTTGATCCAGAGATTGAACGTAGCCACAGATGTTGCTGACGCCATGGAATATCTTCATCACTCTTGCCAACATCCAGTTGTTCACTGTGATCTGAAACCAAGCAATGTTCTTTTGGATGATGACATGAATGCTCATGTTGGAGACTTTGGTCTTGCAAAGTTCGTTATGAACAGCGGCAACAACAACAACTCCATGGAGAGCTCCACAACCTCAACTGGGATCAAAGGAACAATTGGTTATGTTCCACCAGGTACATACATATAAACCAATGATTCATTTATTCATTCTGATTTCTTTTCATATACTAATGGATGGTTGTATAAATGCATGCAGAGTATGGTTTAGGGAGTGAGGTGTCAACCATGGGGGATGTTTATAGCTATGGGATCCTTGTTCTGGAGTTGTTCACAGGAAAGAGACCAGTTGATGAGAGGTTCAAGGATGGCATGACAATGAGAAAGTTTGTGCAGATTTGTGTTTCTCATGATAGAATCATGGAGGTCATTGATCCATCAGTGTTCTCACAAGAGCAAGAAGATGATGATATTGAACATGAAGACATATTATCAGTGAGGAAAAAGATAGAGTACTGCTTGGTCTCTGTTGTAGCTTTGGGGCTTGCTTGCTCTGTGGAAACTCCAAATGAGAGGCTTGGCATGAATGATGTTGCAGCGCAAATGCATGCAATCAGGGATAAATTCGTAGAATTTAGAGTTCATGGAGTGAAACAAGAAGTCTCTCCCGCAAAGCTCACCATTCCTTAGTAGTTGGCACTCCCCGGCGGATATAGATAGATATCCTCCGCTACAATTTCAGCCCTTATTGTCAGCAGCTCCCAGCCCTAATCAAGAGTATGAGAGGGTTTTCTTCTTCTGCATCGGAGGACTGGCTTGAGGTTCGCCATGGCGGAGGAGGAGGAGCTGGAGGAGTTCAAGGGTTTATTCTTGGGAGAAGCTCTGAAGATAGCGAAGCGATGGCTTGGGAGCGGCGGGTGCTTGCGGCGGTGGGATTAGTGCACAAATTCGAAGAAGATGAAGACATGGGGGATCGAGAGGAGTAGAGATGGGAATCAGGCGGCGCGGCTCCTGGGTTTCGCGGTGTGCTATTCCCTCCTACACTGTCACACAACTGAACAACCAATCAGCGTTGCTTTTATGTTTTTGTTCTAACGAATAGGAGATTAACAAGCTAACTGAATGCAATATCCTAGTGGTTCCGGCAGGACAACGTATTTGAGTCGGTTCTAACTTGAGTTGGTGGAGGCCAACCCATAATAAGTGAGCTCAATTGACTTGCATCCATATCTCAGATCAGCCATCCATTTTTTTTTTTAAATAAAAATTTCATTCCTGTATTATTCCAATTTATGCTTATATTAATAATTTTACTAATGAAAATTCTAACTTACTAAATATTTTTTTGTAACCTTTTAACATTAGATTATAAAAAAAAGACTATTTTACTCGTATTCTTTAAAAAATTATAGAAAAAAATGAATAAATCATATTTATTTATTATAAATATGCTCACACGCATTTTTCTGGATCCTCTCACTAGGCATCTTTGTCAATGTGATCTGAAGGCTCATTTTAACCATTATGTGTGCCTCTTCCAGCTTTAATTTTTTTGTCGGATTAATTGCAACAAATCAGAATAGTAAGAAAAAATTAGTGCCGCGAATGATTTGTAAGAAAATGGATTATTATTTTTTTTTTTTGAAAACATCATATATTTTAAAATTAGTGCCAGATTAATTGCAGCAAACCAGAATAGTAAGAAAAAATTAGTGCCACAAATGATTTGTAAGAAAATGTATTATTTTTTGGGGTAAACAACATAATAGTCACCTAACTATCAATGAGTTTCTATTTTGGTCACTCACCTAAAAAAGTTATGATTTGGTCACTTAAGTTTTAGATTTTTATTTTTTGAGTCACTGCTACCGCTCATGCTTAATCTGAAATTTATCGGCGTGGCTGCCACATGGCATACCTTTTTGTTTATGATCCACATGTACAACATAAATGATTACCTAACTATTAGTTAGTTTCTATTTTGGTCACTCACCTAAAAAAAGTTACGATCAGGTCACTTAAGTTTAAGATTTTGTTTTTTTTGGGTCACTGACTCATCCTATTTGGAGGGGTTATATGTAAAAAACCATTTTAATGAAAACAAAATAATTGGAGGGGTTATATATAAAAAAACAAAATAATTTGAGGGGTTTATAAAACTCTCCCATTGCTCACCCTGTGGGGGTTTCGTCTTCGATTGCTAGGTTTTGAACAACCTCTAACCCCATCACGGACTCTTGTTGCAGGCCTCCGGTGAGCTGCGCCTCCATCCACGTCCATGAATACCCGCCCCGATTATCAACTAGTAAATCTTCTCCGACCCTTCTAACTGCTATAGGTTTTAGGGTTTACTTTTGTTTTCTTTCCCGGGTTATACCTCTGAGATTTTGTGAAATTCTTCAGGGCTTCTAACTCTGAATTTTTTCCTTGCTTTAATGGTGAAATTAATTTCTTTCTTTTTAGTATGTTTTTGGTGGTTAATGACTTATAAGATCCTGTGATTTACCCGCTCAGTTTTCCTGGTGATATCATATTGATTTCTTACTATTATCATGTTTTTTCTTAAAAGGGAGACCTTTATGTAGAAATTGTTTAGTTTCTGAGGAAATCTTGAGGATAAAGAAAGCCTCAGATTGAAGAATTAGTTTTTTAATACTCTTTTGCTTTCAATTGAGATTTTGGTAGGTGAATGTTGTTTTCTCATCATAATTATAGAACTATGATGAAGATAGGCCATCAGGAACAATTTTTCAATATTTTGCTCAGTTAATGTTTGAAATGAAAATTGCAGGAATCACAGAGCTTTGATTGCAAATGAATCTTATTTGATAATATTTTCTATTGTTAATAAGTACATAAACATTTGCATGCCTAACTGTATAGATAAGATCATTTTAGCAATACAAACCTTTATAGCAATCCATAGTTTGTACTCTAGAATGTTGGAATTGTAAAATCTTTGATGTGGGTTTTCATCTTCTTGTCATTTAAATTATTATTCGGAATTTTTCATGGTCCTGCAATAATAGTGTGAACATTACATTTGAGTATTTAGTACATCATATTCTTCCCATTCAAACTAGTTGTTTAGAATTTTTTCCATGGCCCTGTAGTGACACTATGGTAGGGTAAAAAAATATTGCTTCAATAGTATTATTCTATAGTCCATTTGAGAATTGGTTAAGTGATGAATTTTTGTAGGTGGATGCTATTGCTCTTCAATTTAAGAATCAAAGGTCTGCTGAGCAAATGGAGCTTGTTTTTTTAGAGCATGAAAATAGTCCTAGATTTCAAGTGGATGAGGTGGATGAAGGTAATTGATTTGAAGAAGGGTTCAATTCAGAATTTGACAGTAGCACTTCTGACCCTGATTTCCATGAGAGTGACTATGACATGGAAGATGATGATGACCAAGTGTTTGAGGTTAATGTTGATCTAGGAATAGAGGCAGGTATGGATGGACAAATAGGTTCACGAGCAGGGTTAGAGTTAGGTACTTCCATAATGATTGCGGATGGAGAAGTCGATGGAGACTCAGAATATGAAAATTCAAGTTCTTTGCACAGTTTGCCTGAATCTGATGATGTAGATGTTTCATCAAGGAGAAGATTCCTAGAATTCAACCAAGAAACAGATATGGAAAACCCTAATTTACAAGTAGGACTGTTGTTTGATAGTAGGGAGACATTGAAAGAGGTAGTGAGGCAGTATGGGGGGAAGAATAGGTACAATTTGAAGTTTGTAAGGAATGATAAGAAAAGAGTTAAGGCTGTTTGCAAAAACGACTGCCCATGGGTGTTATGGGGAGCTAAATTACATCCAAAAGATAATTTGAACTGGCAGATTAAAACATATGTTAGTGAGCGCACATGCTTGAAGGAGATGAAGAATAGGAATATTACTTCAAAGTGGTTGGCACGTCATTATTTGCACAAGTTTAGCAATGATGAAAATTATTCCATTAGTTCTTTGCAGCAGGATGTGAGGGCAGATTTTAATACATTGGTCTCATTAACAAAGTGCCATAGGGCTAAATTAATCGCACTAGAAGTTGTCTTAGGGAATGCAAAAGAGCAATACGGAAAGATTTATGACTAGTTGGGAGAACTTCGGCAAACTAATGGAGGGACCACGACAATATGTTTTTTAGATTGTAGATTATTCTTAAGAATGTATATTTGCTTACAAGCATGTAAGGAAGGCTTTAAATCTGGTTGTAGACCTATTATCAGTCTTGATGGATGTTTCTTAAAAGGATATTATGGAGGGCATTTGATGGTAGCAGTAGGAATTGATGCAAATGATTGCATGTACCCTCTTGCATTTGCTGCAGTTGAAAGTGAGAATTTTCATTCCTGGTGTTGGTTCATTCAGCTATTAAAACAAGATTTGGAGATGGTCAACACATACCATTGGTCATTCATGTCAGATAAGCAAAAGGTATATAATTTTTTTCCTTGTTTGTTTTATTAAATTAGTAACTATACCTATAAGGTTTCTAAGATTATTAATTAATAAACTCAACTTTTGTTGGGACTTGTGGAGGCCTTGCTAGAATTGGTGCCAAATGCCTTAGAACCTGAGTAAAGCGTGTGAGGCATTTGTACACCAATTTTAAGTCCCAAACTAACAACAGAGGAAAGGCATTGAAAGATTGCCTATGGAAAGCTGCCAGAGCTACTTATTTCAAGGAGTACGAGGATGCAATGACTGAAATGAAGAGTTTATCTGTAGCTGCCCATAATTGGTGATAAGTGTTCAAATGAGCATCAATTATACATGAAATTCATGCATATTATCTTATGTTTTGGAGGAATATTTACCCGTCGGTGCTCAAAATGGCTTTGTTTTTGTAAACAGGGCAGAAAACAGCAATCCTAAGAGAAAGGAAGCGTTTTCGAGAAAAAGCGGGCCAAAGTAAGCGAAACGGAGCTGAAAGAAAGTCCATACGGAGTCTCATACGGACCCGTATGGACCTGGATATTCATACGGACTCATGAACGGACTGACAAAACCCCGTACACGAGGACCTGAGAGATATACGACTCCGTACAACACTCCGTATGGTGATCCGTATAAGGGATATACGGGGTCGTATGAAATACATACTGGGTCGTATATCGTAAAACTACAGCTGCGATTTCGGCCGAACCGAGGGCAAAGTCGGGAAATACACCCAAAACCCTAGAGGGGGGTATAAATAGAGATGTAAAAGAGGGTTTTGGGGCATCTTGGAGGGAGATTAGAGCCAAAGCTTCAAGGAGGGAGAAGCCATCATCATCTTCTCCATCATCTTGGAGGAGATTGAAGAAGAGAAGAGAAGGCTCAAGAGGGCTAGAGAGAAGAAGTAAGGGCTAAAGAGAAAAGGGAAATCTCCAAACGGCCATCATCAAGGGTTTGCTTCATGACTCTTGTGTTTGATTTCTTCTTTGACATTGATTGTAACTCTCCATTGATAGAGAGCTAAACTTTTGATACTTGGGTGTTGATGAACCTTTGGATTATGGTTAATTGATATTGTCTCTTCTATGTTGATTGATTGGTTGAATGCATCATGGTCTATTGAATGTATTGTATAGTGAAAGCATTAACCTCTCTACGCTATGAGCCCGGAGAGGTTTCTCTAGTCCATGTGGGGAAGAAGCGGCGCACTCCCGCGTGTAGACAAACTTCAATAGAGGACTAGGAGTACACGGGAGCCCGGGTACTAAGGCTGAGCTACTCCTTTAAATGTCTTATTCCCTTAGTCCTTCCAAGAGATAGGTTCCCTAGAACTTAACTAGTGAGGGTACTAGGTTGAGTAATCACCCTCGAGCGAGGGGATGAAATCGTATTAGGAACCCTTGGCCAATGATTCACCAAGATTCATCATAGAGAGCATTATCCACATCTAAGGAAATCCAAAGGGGATTCAATCACCCAAGTATCCCCCTTCATCGATTGACATCTTCAAGATCAATTGCATTTGTTAATTTGCTTTATTAGCCTTAGAATTAGATTTAGTATCATCAACCCGAATTGATTGACTAGATAATAGACAATTAATTAGTACTAGTATTTTCTTTCTCCCTGAGGATTCGATGCGGACTTTTCAATAGTCCACTTTACTACTTGATTCGACCCGTACACTTGCGGTTAGAACGCATCAAGTTTTTGGCGCCGTTGCCGGGGAGATTTAGGATTACTAGGAAAACTAGGAGTTTATTAATCTAGTCGTTTACTTTCAGTTTTTACTTTGTTTTAATAATTGTTTGTTTGCACAGTGTCTTTTATCATCATAGTGGTCATTTCTAACTAATTTCACAATTCTTGGTGCGAGGGATCACATGGCGAGTCCCAAGAGCATAATGTTGTGCCAATTGGACCTTCTTGAGCAGTGGATCAAGGACAAGCTAGCAGATCAATTGAGATCTTCACAACAAGAATTGTTCTTCGGGGAGGAAGAGTATACTCACTTGTCATGGGAAGTATCTCTACAAAGAGCTTGCAATGAGGAGCAATGCCACTATTCCGATGACCAAGTTGAAGTTGACTTTGCTCAATGTGACACCAATGGGTATGAGGAAGAAACTACTTTATCAAGTGCAGGGGCACTCCGAAGGTCAGCGTGATGGGGCCGGATATCAAGTCCTTGGGCAAGGGAGGAAGATGAGGAATCGGTGAGAGCATGAGTAAACCGAGATCTCCACCCGGAGAAGAGCCCCGAGAAGCTTGAACTAAAAGCACTCCACGATCACTTGGAATATGCATTCTGGATGAGAGCTCACGATTACGGTCATTATAAACGCCTGTGGATTAACAAGTTCACAAAAAGGGAAAATGTTGCTGTGTGCCTCCAAGAGGCATAAGAAAGCTATTGCATGGAAAGTTTCCGACATCAAGGGCATTAACCCTTCCTTTTGCACCCATAAGAGCTTGATGGAAGAAAATCACCGACCATCGATCACGGCACCAAAGGAGGCTGAATCCGAACATGCAAGAAGTTGTAAAAGCAGAGGTCATCAAACTTTTGGATGCGGGGATCATCTAACCCATCTCAGACAGTGCATGGGTCAGTCCTGTACAAGTGGTCCCAAAGAAAGGAGGGATGACCGTAGTGACGAATGAAAAGAATGAATTGATTCCCACAAGGACCGTCACCGGATGGAGGGTATGCATCGACTACAGGAAACTGAATGACGCTACGAGGAAGGATCACTTCCCGCTGCCATTCATTGATCAAATGTTGGAAAGGTTGGCCGGACACTCACACTATTGCTTTCTGGATGGTTTCTCGGGGTATTTTCAAATTCCAATCGCCCCGAACGATCAAGAAAAGACCACATTCACTTGCCCATATGGTACATTAAGCCTAGGCCGAATCTTGGCTTTAAAACTTTACAATGCCCTGACTACGTTCCAAAGGTGCATGTTAGCCATTTTCGAAGATTTTGTAGAAGACATCATGGAGGTATTTATGGATGATTTTTCAGTTTTTGGAGACTCATTTGACCAATGCCTTGAGAACCTAGACAAAGTGCTGGGAAGGTGTGAAGAAACCAATTTAGTCCTGAGTTGGGAGAAATGTCACTTCATGGTTCAGGATGGAATTGTATTAGGACATAAAGTCTCCACCAAGGGAATTGAGGTCGACAAAGCAAAAGTTGATACCATTGGGAAACTACCACCACCAAATTCGGTAAAAGCAATCAGGAGTTTCTTGGGGCACGCTTGTAGGGTTCTATAGGCGATTCATTAAGGATTTTTCCAAAATAGCTAAACCTCTCACCAAGCTGTTGGAAAAGGACGCCCCGTTTGAGTTTGGCAAAGATTGCTTGGAGGCTTTTAATACTTTGAAGGACAGACTTGTTCAAGCGCCGATCATGACAGCTCCGGATTGGGGTTACCTTTCGAACTCATGTGTGATGCAAGTGATCATCTTTGTAGGTCTTTGTTTTGGGGCAGCCGAAGAACAAACACTTTCAACCAATTCATTATGCCAGTAAGACTCTGACAGGTGCTCAAGCAAACTACACTACCACTGAGAAAGAGCTACTTGCCATAGTATTCGCCTTTGACAAATTCCGCCCTTACTTGATACTATCTAAAGTAGTGGTCTACATCATCATTCTAAGCACTACGATACACTGTTAGCTAAAGCGGATGCTAAGCGGAGGCTAATTCGATGGGTACTCCTCCTTCAAGAGTTCGACCTAGAGATTAAAGACAAGAAGGGTGCCGAGAACTTAGCGGTAGGACCATCTATCACGCGGTTGGAAAACCACGAAAGAGAGAGTTTGGACGCAGGAGGAAATCAATGACAACTTACCCGACGAGCACCTATCTGCGATCTCCGAGTAAGCAAGGGGGAGTTGAGCAATGCGATGAAGAAAGGGGGCCCTTGGTTTTGCCGAGCATTGCCAATTACCTCGTGGCGGAATCCTCCCTCTTCTTCACGATTATTCAAGGAGAAAGAAGTTCTTGGCGGGCTCAAGTATTATACATGGGATGATCCATACATTGCTCCGAAGTCCGCGCACTGTGCTGGTAAGAAGATGCGTCTCAAGGGAAGAGGGGTTGCAAATTCTGGAGCATTGTCACGCAGGACCCACGGGAGGGCACTATGGAGCCAATAAATCAGCTCGGAAGGTCCTCGGCCTTGAGGTTTTTCTTGTGCCAACTCTTTCAAGACGCGCTGAAGTATTCCCAATCCTGTGACAGGTGTCAGCGATTCGGGAATATATAACACCGAGATGAGATGCCACAAAGTTCAATGCAAATATGTGAAGTATTTGATGTATGGGGAATAGATTTTATGGGGCCATTCCCAAATTCTCGGGAAATGATTCATTACGGTGGTCATGGACTACGTTCTAAATGGGTAGAAGCACATGCCATGCCCACTAATGATGCGAGGGAGTGGTGAAATTCCTAAAAATTGTTTTTCCGGTTTGGGACACCTGCAAGCCATAATAAGCGGCCTGGGACACACTTACGCAACACTCGGTTAAGCTAAGATACTTAAGAGGTATGGTGTTGTGCATGACATCTACACCATATCATCCTCAAACAAGTGGCCAGGTGGAAGTGTCAAACCGTGAGTTGAAGAAGATACTTGGCCTTGTGATTTCACACGTACCGAAAGGATTTGGGCGATAAACGGATGAAGCATTATGGGCCTACCGCACACGCCTACAAAGGCAATAGGCAATACCCCTACCGATTAGTATCACGGCAAATCGTGCCACTGCTTAGGTTGAGTTGGAACATAAAGCCTATTGGCGATGAAATTTCTCAATTTTGACACAACTCGTCGGCGAGAAAAGGAAATCTCCAAATTGAATGAGCTCAAAGAGTGGCGTCTATCAAAGATAACGAGAATTCAAGGCTATAATGAGGAGCAAGTCGAGGCGGCATATGATCAAAAATTGAGGCACCAGAAACAATTCACCAAGGGAGATAAAGTATTACTATTCAATTCGAGACTCAAATTATTCCCGGGGAAGCTGCGATCAAGGTGGTCTGGGCCTTTTGAAGTGCTAGACGTGTTCCCTCAAGGGGCAGTGGAGATCCTTCATCCGGACAGGGGACCATTTAAGGTAAACGGCCATCGCCTAAAGCTATACCATGATGGAAGCTTCAAGGTATTTGAGCCCCCATAAGGTAAATTGGAGGTACGTCAAGCTAGTGACGTTAAACAAGCGCTTCTTGGGAGGCAACCCAAGTTTTAGAACTTTCTTTCTTGGTTTTTGGCAATTTTCGTTTCTTTTGATTAGCTAGTGATGCTTGAAATAAGTTGAAGTGGCGTTGTTGTCCAATTTTCTCCATTCTTATGCTGGATGTTGTCAATTAGGGGTAATATCTTGCTTATTATCGTGCGGCCAAGAGAGCGGTGTAAATGAACCACAGGAAGGTTGTATAAGCCTCTGCTTGTGTGTATATTGAAGGTCTCATACTGACCGAGATCAGTCCATTATGCCTGGAAGATAGGGACTATATCTGACCCCGTATGGACTCAGTATAGGAGTCCGTATAGGGTAAATAAAAAGAGGCGAGTGGGGTGCTTTAAAAAGCCCCCTTTTCACCCCTCTCTTCCTCACCTTCCCTCTCTCGTGCCCTAGCAACCCTACACCTCCTCTTCGCGACGCGGAGTCTACCCTTCCTCAAATTGAGGGCTTGATCATCCCTAGTTTCAGGTATGCCGAGGAAGATTACAGCATCAAAGAAGCGCCGGACGGAGGCCGGGTCGTCATCCACCGAGACACGCTTCACAGACGAGGTCCACAGACTTCGACATGTCCGCCTCTCCTCTCGCCGCTTCGGTCGGACCCGCATTATCGACTGGAACACCCTCATCCCGACTTCAACATCGCCCGGCCGGAGTCCGAGAGATGACATCATTTGGCGTCACGGGGCGGAGATTTTTCTCTCTAAACCATGAAGTGTTCCGCTGCCGACATTGGAGGTGCTGGAGTTCTTTTGAAGGCGGGCGGGAGTGCGGTGGGGAAGCGAGAACCACACCGCCATTACCTTTCGGCTTTTGGGCGGCGGAGGGCGATGAGCTACACCCGATTCGCATCTATACATGGGCTTTATGGCCCGTGACTACACCTTCACACGAGAATGCGCCGAGGTGCTCCACGACCTTCCCAGCGCACCATCTCCTCGGCCGAAGCTCAGATTCAACTAGGCGGCCGCCATGACAACCACAAGGCATCTTTCATGGCGGATCCGGTGCATCGCTACCCTTACATGCCCCTCATCACCGCACTATCGCAGCCCGTAGTGATAATCATGGAGTCGTCATAGCCATCGACGCCTATTTCTCTGACCTCATCGAGCGAGGATTCCGATCTATTTGGGAATGCGTGCTTGCGATTATTTGCGGGCGCATCGAGGGGTAGAATGACTTACGGACTCATCGGCATCCATGCCGGGCCCCTACATCACCACGACTCATCATGGGCATGGGTCTCGAGGCCGAGTTGGAGGGAGCAACACTGCAGCTTGGTCTCCCCATCGACATGGCGCTCCTCGCATTAGATTGGACTGTGCGGCGAGCCGGGCGGACGCTACACTTTGGTTGGCGGGGCTTGAATAGTTCTGAGGAGGAGGGATCGGCTCGATGATGCGGTCTGCGGCCGACCCCTCGGCCCGGCTACCCCGGCACCGGTGGGACCCTCGGTGCCCGAGGAGCCGTTATCACGAGGTTGGAGGAGCGGATGGCCAGAGATAAGAGCTGTCGGGACCACGATCCTAAGCGGAGCGGCGGCGGCTCGGGGCGGTTTTACGAGCTCTCGCTCTTTATCCGTGGACACGCCGCATTTGCACCTCCCTCCACCTCCAAAGACTCAATGCGAGCATTTGTGCCAAAGACAAGACACTTGACGCATTACTTTTCTATTGCATCTATCTTCATACGGAACTTTATTACTTTCACTTGTTATTATTTACCTTAGCGCGTTGTGACAACAGGCAGGGCATCATTACCTGCTACCCTATGTTTTGCTTTCGTTATGTGGATTTTCCTCGTTTTGCATGCTATTAGGTTTGATTCTTCTCTCTATGTTAGCGAGTCAACAAAGGGATTCACGACCCTCGAAAATCAAGCAATCCTCCACTCCACAAAACAACATTCGCGCTGACTATTTTTGGGAGTTTGGTTCATCTTTTTCCACTAATTCCTTACTTGCTGAATTTAATTTTAGTGCATTGAGGACAATGCAAATTTCTAGAGTGGGGGTGGGTTGCTACCTAGCTCCTCTTAGGGTTATTACAAACTTTTAAGTGTGGAGATAGGTAGCCATTATGATTATTTATTGTAGATATTTTGTGATAATTATGTAGGATATGCATGACAACTTTGGGCGATAGATAAATTTGACATGAATTCCTTCTCTAAGCACACCATTTGTGATTTGAAATGCTCCCGATTGAAACACCATGGGCATGTAGAGATATTTTTGTGACAATTATGATTGTGAAAGACAATAGATAACCCATTGCCATGTTCTTTTGACTTTAATAGCTAAGTATTGCTTTCAATGGCTCCAAGAAATTTCGTGGCATTAGTTCAAATTTATTAGCCCCTCATAATATACATAGTGGACAAGTACAATGAAAATTAAATAGTTTTGCACAATAGTTGTCAATTAATAAAGACAGTGTTCCGATACTTTTGGAGACAAAGTAGGTTGGGGTCCCGGCTCCTAATCAGAGTGTTCCTCAATTCGAAAAGTCATTACTTAGCATGAACACTCATGGGTAAAGTTGTAACCACCTAAGTAGCTAAGGGTTCGGGTGCCTAATCAGCATGGATTCTTTGCAAAAGGGAGGAACTACACTCTACCTTGATCTTTAGTACGGGAAAGTCGGATCCAAGAGATGCCCTACCCGAATAAAAAAAAAAAAAAAGAGTAGCTTCTTGAGTATTTGTCCACCATTCATCTAATAGGGCGTAATTCTTTTGTTTTTAAGGCCTCAAGGACCTTCTAGAGCCCATTGAGAGCATGCTTGTCTTGTTAAGACTTTAGAACATGGCATGTGGAGTGAATAAGCTTTGTCAAGGGCTATATCGAAATGTCACGGGATCAATCTAAGCCTTGGTGTGGAAATAGGAGAACATATTGTAATGGTGAACTTGGAATAGAATTCATGTATAATTTTTATAGCCCAAGGTTGAACACTTATCTTCTTTTGTTGATTTCTTCTCTTTGCCTCGGGACAAGCAAACCTTTAAGTGTGGAGATATGTGATAAGTGTTCAAATGAGCATCAATTATACATGAAATTCATGCATATTATCTTATGTTTTGGAGGAATATTGGCCCTTGATTGCTCAAAAAGGCTTTGTTTTTGTAAGCGGGGTAGAAAACAAACAATCCCAAGAGAAAGGAAGCGTTTTGAGAAAGCAGGGCCAAAGTAAGCGAAATGACTGGAAGAAAGTCCATACTGAGTCTCATACAGGACCGTATGGACTGGAGATTCATACTGGACTCATGAGCGGGATGACAAGACCCGTACACGAGGACACGAGATATATGACTCAGGTACAACAGTCCGTATGGTGATCCATATAAGGGATATACGGGGTTGTATGAAATACATACTGGGTCGTATATCGTAAAACCGCAGCTGAGATTTCGGCCGAACCGAGGGCAAAGTCGGGAAATACACCCAAAACCCTAGAGAGGGGGGGGGGGGGGGGGGGGGTATAAATAGGATGTAAAAGAGGGTTTTGGGGCATCTTGGAGGGAGATTAGAGCCAAAGCTTCAAGGAAGGAGGGAGAAGCCATCATCATCTTCTCCATCATCTTGGAAGAGATTGAAGAAGAGAAGAGAAGGCTCAAGAGGGCTAGAGAGAAGAAGTAAGGGCTAAAGAGAAAAGGGAAATCTCCAAACGGTCATCATCAAGGGTTTGCTTCATGACTCTTGTGTTTGATTTCTTCTTTGACATTGATTGTAACTCTCCATTGATGGAGAGCTAAACTTTTGATACTTGGGTGTTGATGAACCTTTTGATTATGGTTAATTGATATTGTCTCTTCTATGTTGATTGAGTGGTTAGATACATCATGGTCTATTGAATGTATTGTATAGTAAAGCATTAACCTCTCTACGTTCTAGAGCCGGAGAGGTTTCTCTAGTCCATGTGGGGGAAGAAGCGAGCGCACTCCCCGCGTGTAGACAAACTTCAATAGAGAGGACTAGGAGTACACCGGGAGCCCGGGTACTAAGGCGAGCTACTCCTTTAAATGTCTTATTCCCTTAGTCCTTCCAAGAGATAGGTTCCCTAGAACTTAACTAGTGAGGGTACTGAGTAATCACCCTCGAGCGAGGGGATGAAATCGTATTAGGAACCCTTCGCCAATGATTCACCAAGATTCAACATAGAGAGCATTATCCACATCTAATGAAATCCAAGGGGATTCAATCACCCAAGTATCCCCCTTCATCGATTGACATCTTCAAGATCAATTGCATTTGTTAATTTGCTTTATTAGCCTTAGAATTAGATTTAGTATCATCAACCCGAATTGATTGACTAGATAATAGACAATTAATTAGTACTAGTATTTTCTTTCTCCCTGAGGATTCGATACCCGACTTTTCAATAGTCCACTTTACTACTTGATTCGACCCGTACACTTGCGGTTAGAACGCATCAATTGGTTGCAAGCTAAAGACCCTACGCAATGGTCCAAGTGACACTTTTCCACAATGACAAAGTGTGATATGCTGCTGAATAATCTCTGCGAGTGCTTTAACAAATACATCTTGGAGGCAAGAGGGAAACCTATTCTAACTATGATGGAGACTATAAGGACTAAGTTGATGCAAAGAATTGTAATGAAGAAAGCAGCTGCTGCAAAATACATAGGACTTCTATGTCCTAAAATTTAAACAAAGCTTGATAAAATAATTCAAGACTCCAATAGATGCTGGGCCAAACATGCATGTGGTCCAAGATACCAAGTGACTTGTGGTCCAGTAAACCAGCATGTTGTTGACGTGGAGCTCCAGTCCTGTACATGCAGAAAATGGGATCTCAGTGGTATCCCATGTGTCCATGCAGTTGCAGTGATGTTTGTTACTGAAGAGAGACCTGAATATTATGTGAACCCATGCTACCATAAGGATACATAGTTGAAGATATATTCACATTTTATTCAACCCATCAGAGGTGTAAACTAGTGGAGTCATGTAGAAGATATGGATCCAATCCTGCCTCCTATGCTGAGAATGCCTCCAGGCAGACCGCGCAAGTGTAGGAGAACGGAAACAGATGAAACATCTCAAAATCAATGCAAAGTTGGGAAGAAAGGAATGAAATTGAATTGTTGAAAATGTGGAAAGTCAGGCCACAATATGAGGACATGTAGGGGAGAGGTTGGAGGTAACAACAGACTGAATCCAAATTCTGTAACAACATCAAAACAATCTAAATTTGTTGTAAGTACATCACATCCATATTGTAGTTTGTTAATTGTCAATTTTAATATAAGTGTAGTTTATTAACTAGCAAAACTTAATGTATTTCTTATTATTTTTTCAGCCAAGGAGAGGCAGCAGAACCACTCAAAGGAAAGCTTCAACTGTAATAGTAAAAGTAAATTATGCCTTATTTAATTTTTATAAGTGACTATATTGTGAAAGGTTTTAACATCTGCAGTAAAAGTAATGAAGTTTCTATTTAAATAATGACACTTCAATTGGTGTGAAATAGTGTTATGTATTAATGACTGACCAAGCATTTTGTTTTCCTAGAGATGCACTGAAACAATTCAAAATGATGGCTCATCAAGTCAACCATCTACAATGACTGTTAGGTGGATGCCTGATGTGAGGTACTTAACCCTAAAATATTTTTTTTTTGTCTTAATGGTTTTTTGATTTACTAACTTGTGAAATAGTGTTGTGTTAATGACTGACCAAGCATTTTGTTTTCGTAGAGATGCACTTAAACAATTCAAAATGATGGTTCATCGAGTCAACCATCTACAATGACTGTTAGGTGGATGCCTGATGTGAGTTACTTAACCCTAAAATATATATATTTTTTTGTCTTAATGGTTTTCTGATTTACTAACTTGTGTTATTTGGGACTATTTTGAAGGGTTCATCACAAGTTTTTTATACACAAGCAAGTGGTGTTATTGGAGCTGATGCAAATCTACCGAGGCAACAGGATAGACAGCAAGGAAGACTCGTCCCATCAAGGTATATGGGAGAAAAATCTCAAGATGAAAACAGGGCTAAAAGCAAAAGAAAGTTACCCCAATCTGTTGGAAATGTTGTAGAACATAGCAAGAGAAGGCCATGTACTTCAACACAACACAAGAATTGTCACTGAGGATCTTGTGCATACTGTGCAAACATTATCTGTTTGTCTTTTAGAATCATGTAACTTGTTAGGAATATTGTCCAGTTTGTCTTTCAGGATTATAATATCAAATTGTAGAAGTTTTGTAATTTTGGAAACAAATGACATATAATTAGTTGGAAAGAAATTATTATTTTTGTATGTGTTCCAAAATGAATATCTATTTTATGCAATTCTTGTATACTCTTTGCATGGATATTTGTTGAAGTGTTACAGATTTTTGTACAGGTTTTTGTACAAGTGTTGAAGAATTTTTGAGTATTACAGAATTTTACATATTACCCCTCCAATTAATTTTTTCATTAAAATGGTTTTTTACATATAACCCCTCCAAAATAGGATGAGTCAGTGACCCAAAAAAACAAAATCTTAAACTTAAGTGACCTGATCGTAACTTTTTTTAGGTGAGTGACCAAAATAGAAACTAACTAATAGTTAGGTGACCATTTATGTTGTACATGTGGATCATAAACAAGAAGGTATGCCATGTGGCAGGCCACGTCAGCTCCCGTTAACGCCGTGAGAGCGAGTGACTCAAAAAATAAAAATCTAAAACTTAAGTAACCAAATCGTAATTTTTTTTAGGTGAGTGACCAAAATAGAAACTCATTGATAGTTAGGTGACTATTTATGTTGTTTACCCTATTTTTTAAAAAAAACATCATAAATTTTAAAATTAGTGCCGGATTAATTGCAGCAAACCATAATAGTAAGAAAAATAGTAGTGCTACGAATTAGGGTTTGGTTGTATTTCATCTGGTGCAATGTCACTAGAATTGATGGTTAGTTCTGAAGATCCCAGGTAAGAACCATGAATTTGAACAGAACCAATGATTCACATGGAAACCTCCTTGTTTTTAGTGATTAGACCTGCAACATTGCAACCATTTATATTTATTCTTATTTTTATTTTTTGCTAATTTGGAATGTTTTTGTGTTGCAAGATATGTTTTGCAGCTTCTACAACATAGCATGCCATGCTTCTTTGATCGGAACTGCTAACCCTTGAATTTATACTTTATCTTCTCTGTATGTTAGCTTCTTAGTGCATATGTAGTTTCCTTGAATTTAGGTCCTTAGGACTTCTAAATTATATTAATTAATAAATAATGAATTTGGACAATAACACAATGACAAAATAAGACTAGAATAAAACAAGTTCCAAAAGTGTATTCACATTTAACTTGTTAAAAAAAAAGTTTAAGAGTAAATGGAGAAAAATACCAAAACAAAAAACCCATGTGCTTTGTCCGCTAAAAACTTGCCGTATAGGAGTAAACCCATACTTTCTTTACTACAGTGCTCCACGATCTCGTTATTGTTTGACCCTTATTGGGAAGCAAGCATTGATGTCCAAATCTTTTTTTTTTTTTTTTGAAAATTTTTAGAAAGACTTCCATGTCTTTTTTGGTGGAGTCGGTTCCACCCAACTTTGGTGAGTCATCAATTCAAAATGTGAATATTTTAAAAGATTCTGTTGACGGGCTTCTTTTTCTGATGGGTGTTATTTAATGTTTGTACACGTGTCACATTTTTAATAGAAGACTCACCTAAAGTTGGGTGGAGCAGGCTCCACCCAAGTTTTTCTCCTTTACCACCTCCATTGAACACCCATCTTGTCTTGAATTTCAAACCTCAACCACGACTTCATATAGCGGGCAATCTTGTGATCATTGGTCTCTGAAACTCCACAACGGGATTGCAATCTCAAGAATTCCTCTGTACAGTCAACCACCTTAATGATTTCCCTATTTACATTCCAAGAATCTTCTATACAACATCTGCATATAGTCTTTAGGGAGAAATCGTTGTTGTAATAATTCTTTCATCAATACCCAATCTCTCACAGGTGCATGTCTAAGCCTGTAACGTTCATCTAGTACATTTTGCGACCAAGCTCTTGCTCTACCCTTAAGCTTGTACGAAACGATAGCAACTGACCTTCATGATTTCAAAAAGCATCTCTGCTTCATTCAACCAGTAAAGGAAACCCTATATATCTATATTTCCATGAGTAAATATTATGGTTGGTCACCAAACTATGGCCAATTGTCACTTGGGGTACCAAATTTTAATTTGTATCAAAATAGTTACTAAACTTCAGTTTGGTTTCACTGGGAGGTGACCCAAGAGAATCCAACGAGGAATTGCTGATGTGGATGTCGGAGTGACCACGTGGATGCCATTTTTACATGTCGCTTGCATCAGTAACGTCACCACGTAGTATAAGTTGACACGAAAGAAGGCCTTATGTGGAGACTTAGAGGATTATGTGGCGCTTACGTGTCAACTTATGCCCCGGGGCGACGCCACTAATGGAAGTGACTTGTAAAAATGACATCTACATGGTCACTCCAACATCCACATCAATAATTCCTCGTCAGATTACTTTGGGTGACCTCCTGTTGAAACCAAATTGAAGTTTAGTGACCATTTTATTACAAATTGAAATTTGGTACCCAAAGTGAGAATTGACTATAATTTGGTGACCAACCATCATATTTACCCAGGTTTCCACTAAAAATAGGAATCTCTACCCTGACCCTATACCCATTGTACTCTTTGCACCGCCCATAACATTTAACTGGGTTGGAGATTGTTGATTGTTGATCGTTGCTTGAACAAGGGCAGCAGGTTATTGTTATTATTTCCACCTCTAAGATTTAGTGCTAACATCATATCTTGTATTTTATTTTATATGAGCTATCATATCCGGTATCTCCTAGGACTGAGTCATTATGCTTTCCTCCAAAGCAAAGAAGAAGAAGAAGAAGAAGAAAAGATATTGTTCGTAAAACACACGAATGAGTGTTTGCTCGAATAACGCTCGAATGGACGAAGAAAAGCCTGGAATCCACCAGAAAATCGACTCCGAAGATTCAAAGAAAAACTTCATTGATCCAAAGGATGCCTTCATAGCAATTACAATAAACTATTTATTGTGAAACTTGGAACCCTAATCCTAGTGCAACCCAAAAGATATCTAATGGTCAATCAAATTGTCACGCCCCGAACCCGGCCCCGGGCCCCTCGAGCACGTAAGAGACCGGCCGCACCCGGACCAAGGACAAGCCCTATCCCGAATATAAGGCCTAAGTGCTATATCAACCTGATTACAAACATGCAGTATAATAACAATACTGATATTCAATCTTATAATAAGCTGAAGCAAAAAGGGTTCTACAAAACCCTACAACAATCCACGACACCAAGTGTCTCAAATACATAACAACCATATAGGGTTCATACAACTCACACACAATAACAGGACACAACAACCCCACTACGGCGCTACCAACCTCACCGTGGTATAACAAGGTCCCGAAGCCTGCACGCGACTCTCTCCTAGTCCACGCCTAGTACTCCTCTACTCCTCCTGATCTGCAAGGAGTAACAACTGGGTATCTGAGCCAAACAACTATGGCTCAGTGGGCACCACATACAAATCTCACGCATAAAGTAACGTAAGAATAATAAACAACCCACAAATATGAACATAGGGCCCACGACCCAAAATATCATCAATATAGATATACATCTCTGGGGCCCGCGGCCCAAAATATCTATAAACCCTGGACCCGCGGTCCAAAATACCAAAACTGTGCCAACAAGCACCCGGTGCTATCCAGCACCCACACTGCCGATCACCGAGTGGCCACTCGGTTTACGGCCCTTACTGGCCCCCGCGAAGCTTGCTTAAGCCCCCAGTGCGGCCCCCGGTTAGTCACCTCGTCGGGTGGAGCTCACTGGCCCGTGTCGTCACACGTCTTGACCCTCAAACCCACAGTAGGCCGAGTCTACACGGCTCTCAACCCTTAGTGTGGTTTGAGTCCAACTCCAATCCCATTATGGATCGAGTCAACCCTCGAACAACGATCCCGGGTGGAACGAATCCACTCCCCGTATCGAATCGAGTCTCAAAACACGAATGTGATAACCACATATAATGAAAGTAAATTTGCATACATTCACACATGAACATAATAATACCTTTTGGAAAAGGTCTTTACATGCAAGGTTTAAAGAAAGCACATACCGTGGAGTTTTCCGTATGATTACCCACCTGTACTCGCGTCTGGGACCTACTTGGGTCCAACCTGTCCAGTCGAGTCCTCGACCACGTTACCACGTCCTAAGGCATGGAAATTACTCATCAATAATACATTCACAATTACTGGAATGTACTATACTTATTTAATTACCCTAATCACCATCCTAAGAGTTTATCGATCCATATGATCACAAACTCGGATCGCGTGCGCAGTCTCAAAGGACTGGTCATAACCCTCAATCCGTCAGTCGGATTTGGTCGATCCAGGATTCGTTAGCAAGATAACTTCATTATCTTTCTAAGGATATCATAAACATCCCGATCAGGGTAACATTACTAACTAAAATGCTCCTCTATAGGAACAACCTGGTAATCGTATTTTCAAGGAATTTTGACAGCATTTCTTCTATTACTAGAGCTTATCTTTATATACAAAGATGCAAACTTTAATACATGTATATCATACATCTCTCTAACCCTTTCACAACCCATAGTTTCCATTCAATTTACATTATTTCATTCTTGAAATTCATGGCCAATCGGCCTTCTATTTACTCGCCTTTGGTTCCCCGAAGTGTAAAATTGCTCACCGGAGTTGTCCATCGCCGGAATCTCATCGGAAATAGGGAATGGACAGCAAGCGCGCCGCTTGCCTCTGATCGAATCACGGGTCTTTGGCAGGCTGTGGTGGCGGTCGAGGTTCAGGCGGAGAAGGCCGGGGCGTGGCTCGTTTGGGTCGCGTAGGCCCCGAGCATGGCGGATCTACGCCGGATCTGGCAGAAGGGAGGCGAGAAGTTGGCATGATCAGCCGCCACGCGCTGGCGGGGAGCTTCAGTGGCGGGGAAGTCGGCCGCGGCGAGCATGGAAGCGGCGCTTGAGGGCACCCAAGAGCGGGCGGCGTCTTGTATGGGCTGCCGCGTCTTTGTCAGCCAGGCTACGCTGGCGTGGCTGCTTGGCAGTGATCTTGCTGCACGCTGTGGTGGCCGGGCTTCTTGGCCAAGTCGAGGGCTTGGCGGCTATGGTTTTGGGTTGGATGAATGAGAGAGATGAGAAGGTTTTCTCTCTCTCTCTCCCTCTTATAAACTATCATACCTTTAATAACCCTAACTTACAAATATCATTTAAGATATCTTAAATTAAAATAACTCATTACTATAGTCCCACATATGGTACTGTTGAATCACTTGATTCCTGTAGCCTCACATGCCCAATAGTGAAATCCCGAGGTTCCTATAGCCTCACATGCTCAATAGTTGGATCACGGGTTCCAAATCGGGGTCCGACAAAGATCCATCTTTCTCGTCCCTTCTATCAACCAATATTGTTTGTCTCTTTAATTAATTTAGTTGATTAACACTTAGCTAGTTTAATCAACTCAATTAATCACTAACCATAAATCTCAGGCTCATCGGCCATTTACTCATGACCACGGTAAATTTTATTTAGATAACAAAATCCCAAATAGGAACAGTACATTAAAAAGGGGTGGCTTTTACACAAATATTCAAAAGGTATCTAATTATCTAATCTATTTGATTTGTTATCAATTCAAATCAAATTATCTATCGGATTTGATATCAATTCAAATCAAATTCAAACAAGGAAACTAACAACATAATGATGAAATTTATGGACCTTTGTGCACACCCTTCTTATTACTCCTCCTATCTAGTTGCTCTATGAATCTATCCGTTAATTATTATGCATCACTGCTACACCAAAGAAAGGAATCACCATAATGCAGATATACATAGACAACATGTTTGTGGCAAGGCTACTAAAATAGGGCAGATAGGACCAGAACAAGTTCACCAAGGACATTACGAAGGAATGCAGAGACATGTTGATCAAACTGGAAAATTGGGAGATAAATGAGATAAGGAGGGAACTCAACCAATGTGCCCATCAACTCATAAGGAGGGTCAGAATATCACTGCATAAGCAATCTGAAAACCATAACCAAGTCCCAGAGTGGCTCAACAATGAGCTGGAAAAGCTGAGGAACTATTCTTAGATAGATTTAATAGCTCTATCCCACAAAAAAATACCGTCATGAAACAAAGGGGAAAATAAAGTAGATCAAAGAAACAAAATAAAAACACTTTGATGTTTAGAGATATGACAAGGGTTTTCTCAAGTCTTATATTTCTATACAAACCCCACCAAACCTTTTTCTGTATAAAATAGTAAAAAAAAAATCTATTTTTGGAGAATAACAATCAAATTTTTATACAAGATGAACCGATGAAAAGAGAAAGCAACATCTCACGCGGCAGAGTGGGCTAAATTGAGTATTTTATTCTTTTTCTCGCTTTATGAGCAATGTAATGCACTCCTATCAAGTTAATTAATAAGTAAACTGTGATTTATCCACTTTATAAAAAAATCAAATTTTTATCAGAAAATAAAACCTAACAAATTTATAATAAATAGAAATTAATCAATAAATTAAATAGTCAATCAGTAAGATTTTTCAATCTTCTAATTTTAAAAGTTTAAAATTCTAATATTATATCAATTAATAAATAATGAATTTAAATAATTGCACACTAACAAAGTAACTTGAGAATAAAACAAGTTCCGAAGGTGCACTCATATTTACCTTGGTAAAGAAACTCCAAGAATAAATGGAGACAAAATACCAAAACAACAACAAAGATCCTCCGGATTGCTCATGCGCCCGTTTATGTAACATCCGACTTATTAGACACGTTTTTAAATAATTTATTTTAATTATAGTGGTTTATCCGCGTAAAAGAAAAGTTGCCTTGGAAGGAAAATAAGCCCTCCTAAAACTTGCTGTACAGGAGTAATTTCTTTTCTTTACCATAGTGCTCCACGATCTCGTTATTGTTTGACCCATATTGGCAAGCAATCATTGGCGTTCAAATCTTTTGTTTTTTTATTTTTTATTTTTAATTTTATAAAGACTTCCAAGTCTTCTTTACCACCACCATTGATCATCATTGTTGGTATATACATGATAAACATCATCTCTACCATGCATCTTCATTAATATATATATTATTACATCTTATTAGTGGCCATGAGTTCCTCACACTTGTTTTTCTTCTACTTGCTTCTCAGCTCCATGCTCACCACCTTGTTAGCAAACGAGATTATTGATGATCACTTGGCACTGCTTGCATTCAAGAATGGAGTCACCTTTTATCCCTTTGGAGCTCTCAGTTCATGGAATGGGAGTGTCCACTACTGCAACTGGACTAGCGTCTCGTGCTCACGCAGGCACCCTATTAGAAAGTGATTCTTTTTTTTTTAAAATCTTCAAGGAAGTCCAACATCAACTAGAATCTTCTTCATCAAAGAAGAAGTTTGGAGGAGCTTAAATATCCCTTGAAATATTCTCTATAATGTAAATATAAAATGTCCAAGAATGTGGAATGTTCTATAATATGGAATGTCCTAGAATATAGTCTAAAAGGTTCTACAGGTCCCTATATAAAAGGATGAGATGTAACTCTTTTGTAACAAGTCGAAAAGCTTCAAAGTGTAATACAAAGTTCTTCTACAAACTACTCATCTTAAACTATTCTCTAGTCATCTACACTCCAAAGCCTAACACTAGCCTCTCAAATCCTTGTCCCCCAATACTAGCAGTGGTATCAGAGCCCTGTTTGGTTGGTAAAGGGCATTTTTCCTAACCTTCCACTATTCAAGAATCATGTCCACATCTACCTCTTTCGGTATTCCAATTCCCATTTTTTATGGGAACAACTATGATTATTGGAGTCTGAAAATGACCACGTTTCTGATGGCCCAAGGTTTATGGGACATTGTTGAGAACGGGTATGTGACTTCAAAAGAAGAAGGGAGCAGTTCCTCGGATCAACTACAAAAAGATGCAAGGGCCCTCTGTATTATTCAACAAGCCTTGTCAGAGGATATATTTACAAGGATTATTAGGGAAAAAACATCAAAGAAGGCTTGGAAGATTCTGCAAGAGGAGTTCCAAGGCATTGAGCAGGTACGAACCATTAGACTACAATCACTCAATAGAGAATTTGAAAATATAGTAATAAAAGAAAATGAAACAATTCAACAATATTGTGGTAGGATAAAACAACTAATAAATCAAATGGGAGCTTATGGAGATGATAATATTGATAAAATAATAGTATAAAAATATTAATAACACTCACTAAAAAATATAACTCTGTAGTTTTTGCTATAGAGCAATCTAAAGATATAAAATCTTTATCAGTAAGTGAATTAATTGGTTCACTAGAAGCACATGAGAAAAGATTAATTAGTGCAAGATGAAGAAAATTTAGAAAATGCCTTGAAAACAAAAATGAATTTCAAACCTCAAAAATTTAAAAATTTTTGAAAAAATATAAAAAGAGGAGGAAAATATCCACCTTGCAAATTTCGCAAAAAGAACAATCACTTAGAAAAAGACTGTTGGTTTCGTAATAACAAACAATTCAATTTTTGCTAAAAATATGGTCCTATAGAAAAAGATTGTCGCTTTAAAATGAACAATCAAGCTATTATGCAAAAAAAAGTGAAAGTACACAAAATACATTTTATGCTAATCAAGAAACAACTAAAGAGAATAGTGATATTTGGTACATAGATAGTGGATGTAGTAATCATATAACTTCTAATAAGTCTATATTCACTAATATTGATACTTTGGTAAAATCTAAAGTAAGAATGGGAAATGGTGCATTAGTTGACACAAAAGGAAAAGGAACTATAATACTAGAAACTAAAGAAGGTTCAAAACTAATTAAAGATGTATATTTTGTTCCTAGTTTGGCTCAAAACCTGCTCAGTGTGGGACAAATGATAGAGAATGGATATTCTCTATATTTTGAAGGAGATACTTGCACCATTTATGACAAAAATAAAGCTCTTGCCTCTATCAAGATGGAAAATAGAAATTTTCTAATTTAATGGAGATACACTAGAGATATAGCTACGAAGACTCAAGTTAATGAGTCATGGCTATGGAACTAGAGATTTGGCCGTCTTAATTTTGCAACAGTAAGGCTACTCCATGAGAAAAACATGATGAGAAACCTTTCATATATCCTAGAAACTTTAAATATATGTGAAGGTTGTCTACTTGGAAGACAATCCTTCCCATATGGTAAAGCATAGAGAGCCAAGAAGCCACTAGAGCTGGTGCATACAGACGTCTGTGGCCCAATGAAGACTCCTATACCCAGTCACAATAAGTATTTCATCCTATTCATCGATGACTACACAAGAATGACATGGGTATACTTTCTCCGAGAAAGATCATAAGTTTTCTCTATATTCAAGAAATTCAAGAATCATGTGGAGAAACAAAGTGGACGTAGCATCAAAATTCTCAGAAGTGATAGAGGTACAAAGTACAACTCTAATGAGTTCAAGAAATTCTGTGGAGATGAGGGCATTCATCACCAAAAAAATAGTTGGCTATGCACCTGAGCAAAATAGAGTTGCTAAAAGCAAGAATAGAACTGTCATGAAGATGGCAAGATCAATGCTGAAGGAGAAAGGAGTTCCAAACTTATTCATGGCTGAAGCTGTTTACGCCAAGGTTGTCAGACCCGGCCCGGGTCATTGACTCGGCTAAGCCCAGGGGTCAGGGGTCAAGGGTTCAACCAGGGTTGAACCGGGGTCGATAATAAAATATTAAAAAATAATTAATAATAATTAATAATTAATCAAATATGATATAAAACATAATTATAATAATAAATTTTAAAAATATAATTAACTAAATTTAATATTTAAAATATAACCGCACACCAACCTATCAAAAATAATGAATACTGACACATTGCCACTTGAACAACTAGAGGATTGCAAAGCAAAACCAACAAATATAAGTTGTAAATTTACAAAATACAAAGTATGAACTTTGAACTCTTCTATGGAAGTTGCAGGTATATAAATGTAACTTCAAATGTAAACAAATATTTGCCCAAAAATAAAATGTAAACAAATACTACAAAACAAGGTAAACAAATGTGAAGACATTCATAATTTGGTAATTTTTTCAGAAAAACTGTAGCCGATTAGTAGTAAGCTACGCACAAGAGCAAGCAGTAATTTTTTCATAATTTGGTAATTCTCCCGCTGTTGAGTCTGTTAACTGTTTCAGTTTCACAACTAAGCAGTAAGCAGTAAACAGTAAGCTAAGCACAAGAGCAACTCTGATTGAGAATTCAAATTTGTCCAATTATCAGATATGAGAATTCATCAAACACATAAACTCTTGGCAGCATCATATCTAGTGAAGATCATACAAAACCAAACTCCTATAGTCCTATCTTTGATTCACTAATCAATTGATCATCAAACACTTCATAGTTCATTCCAATGATCTTTGAACTCCATTAGAAGCCAAAACAAATAATAATTAAGAAGCAAGGACAACAAATACAAACTCACGGTCTCACTGCCTCACCAGTTCTCACCATTAATGGAGCCGGATGGCCAAGGAGATTGAAGGCGAGTCAGCTTTGAAACCAAGTCACGAACTCAAGCGAGGATCGAGGAGGGTTGCCGCCACGCCGTTGCACCGCTGCACAAGCTTTGGGGCGTAGTCCGGCGACGGCGACGGCCCGGCAGCCGACCGAAAGGGACGAGCACAACTCCACGGCCACGCGGCGATGGAGGAAATGAGCGGCGTGAAAGCGAAGCGTTGAAGAGTCAAGAAGGCGAAAAGTTAAAGTTAAAGTAAAACAAATGAAATTTGAAAAAAGAAAAAATCGCCAAAAGCTAACCTTAGCATTGCGACCCGGTTGACCGGCCGGTCACCGGGTCAAGACCGGTCAAACCAGTCCGGTTTTAGGGTGTACGGACAGGCCACATGGCCGGTTCCTGATTTTTCCGGTTGAAGCCGTAGGGCCGGTCCGTGCGACAACGTTGGTTTACGCAACTGTGAAATCCAAGATTTTATTTAATAAATGGATTTTTAAAAGTTTTGGTGGTTGAATTAATTTTCCCAAAAATATAAATTTTTTTGAAAAAGGATGGTTTTGTAATTAAAACCCCAGTTGGATTCAGCTATTAAAAACAAGGGCATTTTGGTAATTTAGCATGTTTGAAGAATATGGAGGGAAACAAGTAAATAAACATTAGTTTATTTAATTAATTGATTGATTTAATTAAAGGAAATGTCCAAGCTTGGAATTCCTTGGATTTGATTAATGGTGATTACCATGGGTACTCAGGTAATTAAGCGAGATTGAGAAACTTGGAAATAAATAAATGAATTTTGGAATAAAGATTGATGATAATAGATTAGTAACTGATTTAATCTATTAAAGAAAATCCCAAGTTTAGAATTATGAGGAAGGGATTGAGAAAAGAGGGAATAATTGATTTAATTTCCTAAATTAGGTTATTGGGGCTGATAGGGACCTGTACGTAATTTCAAAAATATCTGGGGACTTAGAGAGAATTTTTTTTCTCTCACAGGCCAAGGACCCGATTGTAACTTGGGAAAAAGCAGGGGGTCTTTTGCAAAATTTCACACGAGAGAGAGAGGGTAGTATGATGAATCAACGATTTAGATTAAAAGATGTTAAGATCTGGAATAAGTTTGAGGCAACAAGCCTCATCCAAACCCTTGGCACTCGATCTAATCGCAACCGTTTATCTAAAGCTTGGTTTGAGTTCGGAGCAAAGACTGATAATCCAGCCGTCCATCTCCAAACAACACTGACCGCTTATCTATTTTTGCGTATGGATCCGGGGCAATCTTGGCCGAATCAATTCGTTACATTGATCACGCATCAGCCATCCGATGCGAGACACAATCCACGCAGGCATCACCGCTTCTTTTCTCCACCCGAAATGCGCCCGGTGGCGACGCGAGGGGGAAAAACCCCAGCCTTCTCCGTTTATGAAAATCTCCAGTTATGGTAGGATGTCAATGATATGGCACGCCAATCCTAGTCAAGGAGATCGTTATCTCCATTACATGCACTCTCGGTCCTCTATAAAAGCTGTGTAGAGGAATTCCAGCATAAGCTTTTCTCCTTCTTCTTTTTCCTTGGTCGACCACCGTCAGCTGAGCTTGGGACAAGCGTAGGAGCAAAGTTGGGAGCCCTTGGAGATTACAGTAGAGTCGCAGGAGCTCACGAGGAGGAGTGAAGCTTCATCAAGGAGTTCTGATTGTCTGTTCCTCACCTCGTCGTTGTTGTCGCGAGGGTACCATCAGTCACCAAGCCTGTAGGTACGTTGTGCTCTTCTTCTCTTCCTTTTCCGACGATCATGTATGTATATAGCGAGTGTGTGTCGCCATGGACAAAGGGTATGCTCCGTTGAGGGCCGGCCCGTAAGGGAGAAGGACCTCGACGAGGAGAAAAGAGTGGGGCAGTACTGCACCACTTCCACATGTGTCACTCGCTGCATGCTGGTGGCCTCCCCGCGGCGGCTGGGGTGGGGTGATAGCTCAGGCTCCCACACGTGGCTTACCACTGCAGGAGTCAGCGCTCATTTCTCCGATGGCCTGCAACAAAGGGGGAAAGAAGAAGAAACAGTTAGCTTAGCGGTTATTGTTGATAGGATAATTAGATTAGTTAGGTTTTAATTATTTGATTTGATTAGATCAAGTGGTGATTGAATCAATTAAAAGGGGTTGGGCTTGATCAAGTAATGTGGGCTTGGGTTCATATTAAACAAGTTAGATCCGAGTCTAAATTTAAAGTTAAATTGGTTTGGTCAAGTTTGATTAGTAATTGGTTGGGTTCAATCAGCTCAGTTTGGCTTTTGTTATATCATATGAGTGATATTATTGCTTTTTGAGACCATACATGTTTCTTTTATTTGTTTGGAATTCTTTTGAGCATGCTTGGTTGTTTCGGGATGTTGGTATCTCTGTTTTGTTGTTTGGTCTTCCACCCGGATTCAGTGGAGCATGGGGGCTCCGTTTGGGAAACGATCAGGGACGGGACACTCTGGCATTTCTGCTTGCCATGCCAGAGGGACGATACTCTAGATGTCCTGCCCGTCAGTGGGGATGATTCGCTGGCCATGTCAACACGTACGAGAGGTGGCGCTATCGACATGCGATCTGAGGACTGCATGACCAGAGGGTCGAGATCTAGAAAGTTGCTGATGATGCTGGCCGGGGGAGATATCTTGATGAGATTTCTATTGGAACTCATTGTAGAGCTTGAGAGCTGCTATAGATAGGGGTCGTACCTTTGTGTTTGTTGTGGTAGACTCCTAGGATATATTTTAAGGGGCGTGTCCCCGTTGCTTTGACTTGATTATCAATTATATTTGATATCATGATTTTTGATCCCCGCAAAGGGTACTTATTGAGCTTTCCATACGAAAGCTCACGCACTTGTTCTTCCTTTTTCAGATCCTGAGGAGTAGGAGTCCTGAGCTCGGTAGCCGATCGAGGGTCTAGGTATTTTGCTGAGGTCCGAGGATCTCTTTCTATTTCTTTGTAAGAGGCTATTTTATTTTGTAGGACCCATTTAGGGCCTACCTTTTGTAGGGCATCTGGACCCACTTATTCGATTTTATTTCCGCTGTGACTTTTTAATTAAGTTATTTGAGATATTTATTTTGAATTTATGTTATATGCTGTTACTTGCTGAGGCCTTGTGGCTGAGTGAGGTGTGCCTTACATGGTTACGGCCGGTCTACTCACGTGCTCGGGGTCCCGAAATCCGGGTCGGGGCGTGACAACAACATTCTATCTACTAAACAGATGTCCAACCAAGGCAGTGGAGAACAAGGTACCTATTAAAGCCTGGAGTGGAATGAAGCGTTTTGCAAAACACCTCAAAGTATTTGGTTGCATATGATACATTTGTATTCCAGATCAAAAAAGGAGAAAGCTTGACGAGAAGACTGAGAAAGGAATTTTCATGGGCTACAATAATCAATCCAAAGGTTATCGGATCTATAATATAAAAACTAAGAAGCTAATAATACCCTGAGACGTGGAGTTTGATGAAGATGCAACATGGAACTAGGAGGGAGAAAAGATAGGAAAAAGATATGTCACACTATCAGATATCCCACAGGAGGAGCAAACAATAAGTGAAGAAAGAGAGACACTCAGCTCTACACAAGAAGAATCTACTTTAGAATCCCCTATTCGAAAGGTGAAAGCTCTTAGAGAAATTTATGAAGCTTGCAATTTCACAACTCTAGAACCAAAAAATTATGATGAAGGAGCTTAAGAAGAAGTCTGGAGAAAATCTATGCAAGAAAAGATCAAGATGATCGAGAAGAATGGAACGTGGGAGGTGGTTAATTGTCCCAAGGACAAAGACATTATTGGAGTTAAGTGGGTCTACAAAACAAAGTTGAATGCAGACTGATCAATTCAAAAACATAAGGCACGATTGGTGGCAAAAGGTTACTCTTAACAGCCAGGTATTGAATATACTGAAACCTTTGCTCCTGTTGCTCGCCTAGACACAATTCGTGCTATTATTGCTTTAGCTGCACAAAAATAATGGAAGATATATCAACTGGACGTAAAGTCTTAATTCTTAAATTGATATCTACAAGAAGAAATCTATATGGAGCAGCCACAAGGGTTCATTGTCAAAGGCAAATAAGACAAAGTCTTAGAGCTCAAGAAGGCTCTTTATGGATTAAAGCAAGCACCACGAGCATGGTACAACAGAATAGATGAATACTTCATGAAGCAAGGCTTCAGGAGGAGCATGAATGAACCAACTCTCTATATCAAATCCCAAGGTAACTCTAATCTTCTTATTGTTTCTCTGTACGTAGATGATCTTATATTTACATGGAACAATAAGAAGATGATTCAAGAACTTAAAAAAGATCTGATATGAAGACATTTGAGATAACAGACTTGGGCTTGATGCACTACTTTCTTGGCATAGAAGTTAATAAAGAAGAAGGTAATTTCATCTCACAGAAGAAATATGCAGAGAACCTCCTAAAGAAGTTTAAGATGAATTACTGCAAGACTGTACCAACGCCGCTCGTGACAAATAAAAAACTACAAAACGAAGATGGAGCAGAAAAAACTGATGCTTCTCTCAACAAAAGTCTCATAGGAAGTCTCTTATATCTCACGGCTACAAGTCTGCCATCACGCTTCATGCAAAGTCCAAGCCAGATACACTATGGAGCTGTCAAAAGGGTTCTTCAGTACTTACGGGGAACAACAGACTATGGAATCTGGTATCGGCCCAATGAATTAGGAAAACTACTTAGATATACGGATAGTGACCAGGCAGGCTCCACAGATGATATAGAAAGCACATCTGGATATGCTTTCACACTCGGTTGTGGAATTTTTTCGTCGGTATCTAAGAAGTAGGAATCAGTAGCACAATCTACAACGGAGGCGGAGTATATTGCAGCAGCTATCACAACAAGTCAAGCTATATGGCTTTGTAGAATACTAGAAGACATTGGAGAAGTACAAGCAGAACCAACACCAATACTATGCAACAAATCGACTATTGCTATCTCAAAAAATCCAATCTACCATAGAAGAACAAAGCACATATCTACAAAATATCACTTTGTACGATAATTACAAAGTAAGAGGTAGATCGAGCTGCAGTATTGCAAGACTGAAGACCAAATAGCATATATATTTATAAAAGCTCTACCACGAACCAAGTCTACAATACTTCTTAGCATGCTTAGAATATCGAAAATGGATCAAGTAGGAGAATGTTAGAAAATGATCCATTTTCTAGAATCTTCAAGGAAGTCTAACATCAACTAGAATCTTCTTCATCAAAGAAGAAGCTTGGAGGAGCTTGAATATCCCTTGGAATATTCTCTATAATGTAAATATAGAATGTCCTAGAACGTGGAATGTCCTAGAATATGGAATGTCCTAGAATATAGTCTAGAAGGTTCTAAAGGTCCCTATATAAAGGGATGAGATGTAACTCTTTTGTAACAAGTCCAAAAGCTTCAAAGTGTAATACAAAGTTCTTCTACAATCAACTCCTCTTCCACTATTCTCTAGTCATCTACACTCCAAAGCCTAACATTAGCCTCTCAAATCCTTGTCCCCCAATACTAACACACCCAAAGAGAGTCACAGCACTCGACCACTCCATGTTAGGCTTGGGGAGATTCATATCACCCTCTATTGCCAACCTTAGCTTTGTGCAAAGCATTGAGCTCTCTAGCAATAGATTCTCCAGCGAGATCCGACAGGAGTTTGGTTGCCTGCACGGGCTTCACTATCTCAACCTCAGCTATAATACACTTCATCGCATGGTCCCTGTGAACCTGGCCAACTAATCAAAACTTAGAGTTCTCGACTTCGATTCCAACAAGCTCACTAGTTCAATCCCTGTTGAGCTTGGTCAAACTCTCCCTAAGCTTGAGATCCTGGATCTCGATAACAATAGTCTCACTGGAGTCATTCATTCGTCCATTGGGAACCTTTCTTCTCTTGCTTTACTATCTCTCGCTTTGAACAATTTACAAGGAATCATCCCAGAAGAACTTGGCAGGCTCTCTAAATTGATAAATTTTCAGGTGTCTGCGAATTTGCTGAATTGGTCAATCCCTTCAGATTTGTTCGACATTTCATCTTTGGATTTTTTCAGCGTTGCAGTCAATCAGCTCCATGGGACTCTCCCTCCAAGTTTAGGTTCCAAGCTTCCTAAACTTACAACACTTTTCTTGGGGGTTAACAACCTCAGTGGGATCATCCCGGCTTCACTGTAAAATACTTCAATGCTTTAGATGAACGAACTTTCAAGCAACAAGTTTAGTGGGATAGTGTCTCCAATTTTTGGAGGGATGAATGATCTTTTTTTTTAAAATTTAAAAGAGAATCAGTTTCATGCCAGTGATGCCAAGGATTTGAGCTTCATTGATTCCTTGGTAAATTGCAGCAATTTGCAGGTTTTCTCTATTTCATACAATGATCTTGGAGGTGTGTTGCCACTATCACTAGCCAATTTCTCCAAAGAATTACGGTATTTATTAATGGTTAACAACCATTTCTCTGGGATAATTCCTCATGGGATTGAGAATTTAATCAGTTTGAATATCATGAATTTTAATGATAATGATCTCATTGGCCAAATTCTAAAGCATATAGGAAAGATTCCCATGTTACAGTCACTAGGTTTTGGAGACAACATGTCAAGCCCTGAACCTGGCCTGGGCACGTGAACAGACCGGTCGCACCCAAACAAGGACGGGTCCCCATTCAGGCGCAAGGCCTCAGAGTCTCCTGTACATTCAAATTTCCAGAGATAAATATAACAACGAAATTATATAAAATAGATAAAAGGAGTTTATACAACTCCATACAAGTACAATAGTAGGGTCTACACGACCCATACAAGGATCTATCCAAGTCACCACTAGTAGTCCATACAATAAAAAGAATACGAGTCTCATATACACACACAAATGAAAGGAGGTACACATACCTCAATAGAAATATAGCAAGTCCGAGTCAGTCACTCGGTAAGTCCCCGTCTAGTCCCGACCTTACTCCTCGTTGTCACCTGAGAAAAACATCCATCAAGTGCATGAGCCAAAGAAAAGGCCCAGTAGGATCGCTAGAAAAGCAATAAAGGTGGGTAAAGCCATAAGCAAAGGGCAGAATAAAGCAAGTACAGATATGCAAGTGAAACAAAATCACAAGCAAATAACAAGTCTCGGGAATTTGAGTAAATCCAATGATGTACTCAATCTCCTGGCATATATGATACTATGATACCTCCAATATCATATGATATTCTCCAGATATCATCTCCGGTCTATGCCAGATAGCGCTATATCAATCATTTATACATTGTCAGAAAATATACACTCTCTGACTGAGTCTCCGTCCGATGTATCATGCCTATAAGTAAGAGATTGCTAGTACGAATACCTAAGGACATGTATACCTATATATTCAAGGCAGAAACATCTCGAATATATAGTAATCAGTGATCTCATCGAGATCGGAAGCCAATATGTATTTAAGGAGCGACTCAACTCAAATACGTATATGAAACCATGAAAACAAATATCTCCTCGACACGTAAAGCCAACATATATGAGGATACTTAACTCGAATATGTATTGGAAACATCTCAAGAAAATAAGAGTACAAAATCACAAGCAAGGTAGGAGGAAGGAATACTCACAACCCCCGTGCTAGAGCCTACCTGGATAGAAGCAAATCACTGATTCTCGTCGCGTCTCACGCATCCGAGTCGATATTTAGTAGATGGATAAAGATCTCAGTATCTCTAGACTTAAGTATTCCATACCAACATATGAACATAAGTGTCCTTACCAATCTACTACTTAATAGCTACCATGTTCTTCAATGTTCATGTGTTCTCTTAGAATACGGATAACATTTTTGCATTCTACTGGAATCATCTTCTTTAAATACGGAAGGGCCTATGAAGCCCTACACAACTCTAACAAGGATATTACCTCAACAAATGATAATTCATTAAACTTAATCTTGCTTGAAAGACATTAAGCTCACTTAAAGCATGCTTTCCTACTTAACATGCATTTCATATATTTAAGATCCTTAGAATGCCCCTAAGCATGCTTAATTAGCCAAGATTAATTGATCTAAAGCACGAAACTATTAAGCATGTTAATCATGAAAGCTAATAGTACTTAATCAAGTTAACATGAATACTAATAGGGCATTTACACTTAGAGAATTTCATGAAAAATTCGGCGGCCCCTCCCCTATTTATAGGGCCCATAAATTATACAATCATACACCAATATCTATCCATTACACATGGATTTTATAAATCATACATAACTAAGCATACAACATTGATACATGTATATGACACATCTTAATCTCCTACTCAAAGCCCCCTTTAACAGCCCCAAAATCTCATGGTTGTAAAAATATTAATCAACCCTTCCATAATCCTAATCTATTAAGGTATTAGTTCCAAATCAAACCCCAAGCTCTCTTTTTCCAAGAATTAAGCTCACCGATGACAAGAGAGGGGCTGGTGCACAGTCCTCGTCGGAGAAGCTCGTTGGAGGGGTTGGCCGGACAGAAGGGCAGCCAATGGCGGCCATGTGACCAGAATTTGGTGGGATCACGGAGCCTTGTATCGTGGAGAGGGGTAGGAGCGCTTTCAGCGTGTCTTTGGTGGCGGTGGCTGAAGCCAGTAGGAAGGAAGGGGCAATGAGCTGGCGGTGCTCCGCACGGACATATGCAAAATGACACTGCGGCCAGGCGCTGTGGGCTGGCCGGTAAGGGATTGGCTTGCCGGCGGCGGGCCTTGCTGGCTGGCGCAAGCAGGGTTGCGAGAGGAAGAGGGTAAGGGTCTGTGTTTTTTCTAAGATCTGAAATGTGGGGGAGAGAGAGATGTTTTTCATTCTCTCTCTTTTTCTTATTCTTTATAGATATAAGAATATATTATATCTATTTCTTTAATTAATAAACTAAATTATAACTTACCTCCAAACCTTTTTATTTTTAAATTAAAAAAGTTGTCACATGTTTATTGTTCATTCACGAGTGAGTGAATTATTTCTTGGCGGGGTCCACCGTAACAATTCATCGTCCTCGTGCCTCGACTCAGATCCGCGAAATCTCGGTCAATGATTCCAGTGACACGGGTGCACTGTGATATCACAGGGTTTGTCTCTCGTCAGGCCAGATCCGAGAATGTCGACTTTTAGTCAATTCCTTCGTCATGGGCATACTGTGGCATCACGGGGCTGTCTCAGTCCCTGACCAGATCCACCTTTACCGGGATTCGAATATTTGGTTGTTTTTCTCAATAATTAATATGGATTAATTAATACCTAAATTAATCTGGATTAATAAGTACTTAATAATTTCCAGAATTTCATCGCTTAGCAACTTAAATTTCATTTAATAAATTCTGGGAAAAATTCTTATTTATTTCAGGGTGGGTTTTACAATTTCCGCCCCTTATAGGAGTTTAGTCCACTAAACTCACATCAGAGATCACTTAAACAAGTCAGGGTAGCGCTCCTTCATGTCAGCTTCGGGCTCCCAGGTAGCTTCATCTCCAGTGTGGTTGGTCCATCTTACTTTGACTGAAGGAATAGTTCGATTCCTCAGTCGTTGCTCCTTGTGGTCAAGTATTTCTACTGGCCACTCCTCATAAAACAGATCCTGCTGGAGTTCCACCGGTTCATACTCTATGATCCTAGATGGGTCGGTCAAGCACTTCCACAATATGGAAATATGGAAGACGTTGTGGACCTGAGCCAAGTCTGGAGGTAGGGCCAACCGATACGCCACTACTCCAACACGCTCCAATATCTCAAAGGGTCCAATGTAACGCTAGCTAAGCTTCTCCCGCTTTCCAAATCTCATTATACCCTTCATGGGTGATACTTTCAGAAGTAATTTGTCGCCCACCTAAAACTCCAGTGCAGAGCGGCTTTTATCGGCATAGCTCTTCTGACGGCTCTGAGCTATCCTTAGTCTTTCCTTGATGATCTTTACTTGTTCTTCTGCTTTCCGCACATCATCGGGTCCTTCAAACTTACGGTCTCCCACATTGTTTCAAAATATGGGAGATCAGCACCGTCGTCGATACAGAGCCTCATAGGGTGCCATTTGGTTGCTTGCCTGGTAATTGTTGTTATAGGCGAACTCTGCCATTGCCAGGTGTTCATCCTAAGAATCGGTGAAGTCAAGGGCACATGCTCTCAATATATCTTCCAAGATCTGGATTGTCCTCTCTGATTGACCATATGTCTGAGGATGAATGGCAGTGCTAAAGGTTAATCGAGTACCTAGAGTTGCATGTAGACCCTCCCAAAATGCTGAGACAAATCTTGGGTCTCGATCGGATGTGATTGTCATCGGTATGCCGTAAAGACTAACAATCTTGTCCATGTATAACCTGGCTAATCACGCCAGAGTCATCCTAGGTCTCAGCGCTAAGAAATGTACCGACTTGGTCAGTGGGTCAACGATCACCCATATAGTTTCATTCCATTTTTGAGATCGAGGCAAGCCTCTCATGAAGTCCATCGCGATGTGTTCCCACATCCATTCTGGAATAGGTAGGGGATACAACAGTCTACTCGACTTCTGGTGTTCTTCCTTTACCCGCTGGTAGGTAAGGCAATGGGCCACAAATTCGGCTATCTACGGCTTCATGTTGACCCACTAGAAGGTAGTCTTCAATCCCCTGTACATCTTGGTGCCTCCAGGATGGATTGTGTAGCCAGAGTAATAGGCTTCCTTTAAAATATCCCTCTTTAGCTCAGGGACGTTGGGCACACAGATACGATCCTCTCATCTTAGGGTACCATCCTTATGTACCCGGAATTCAGTTTATATGCCCCGTTGGATATTCTCCCAATGCTCCGATAATTCAAGATCCTGTAGGTGGGCTGCCTTGATCCTCTCTAATAAATTGGGTCGGATACACAAACTAGCTAATCTCACCTCCGAGCTCGGCTCGATAACTTCCATCTCCAGTCTCGTCATCTCCTATAAAAGAGGTACCTGATCAGTAAGATTTGCGGCCGTTCCATAGTTGACCTTCCTGCTTCATGCATCAGCCACCATATTAGCCTTCCCCAGGTGGTAATGGATGCTGAGGTCACAGTCTTTGATCAGTTCCAACCAGTGTCTCTGCCTCATGTTCAGTTCTTTCTATGTGAATGTGTATTTCAGACTTTTATGGTCTGTATACACATCACATGGCACCCCGTAGAGGAAGTGGCGCCAAATCTTCAAGGCAAAGACTACAACCTCCAACTCCAGGTTATGTGTGGGGTAGTTCTCCTTATACGACTTCAATTGCCTTGAAGTATAGGCAATAACCCGCCCATTCTGCATAAGAACTCACCCCAGGCCTGTCTTGTAAGCATCACTGTAGATCACGTATCCACACCCATTCTCTGGTAGGTCCAAAATAGGTGCATACACCAATAGACTCTTCAGCTCAATGAAACTTTGCTCGCAGTTCTTCATCTAGATGAAAGGAGTACCCTTCCGGGTTAGCTTGGTCATGGGTAATGCCCGACGTGAAAACCCCTCTACAAACCTCCTGTAGTAGCCAGCTAACCCCATAAAGCTCCTGATCTCCCTGAAGGTGCTCCGTCTACTCCAGTCTACCACTGCTTCAATCTTCTTGGGGTCCACAGAAACTCCCTCTCCGCTGATGACGTGCCCCATGAAAGCCGCACTGTTAAGCCAGAAGTCACACTTGGAGAACTTGGCATACAACTCTTCATGTCTCAGCGTCTCCAACACTAGTCTCAAGTGCTTTACATGCAACTTCTTGCTCTTAGAGTAGATTAGAATGCCGTTGTTGAAGACAACAACGAACCGATCCAAGTAACGTTTGAATATAAGGTTCATCAAGTCCATAAACACTGCCAGGGCATTGTTAATCCCAAACGGCATCACTAGAAACTCATAGTGCCTGTACCTCGTATGAAAGGCACTCTTAGGGACATCCTCGCCCCGAAAACGTACCTGATGGTACCTAGATCTCAAGTCAATCTTGGAGAACACTTGTGCTCCCTGGAACTGGTCCATCAGATCATCAATCCTCGGTAGAGGATACTTGTTCTTGATCGTCACCTTGTTGAGTTCATGGTAGTCGATACACAATCTCATCAATCCATCTTTTTTCTTGATGAATAGTACCGGGGCTCCCCAAGGCGACATGCTCGGCCGGATAAAACCTTTCTCCAAAAGTTCTTCAAGTTGCTACTTCAGTTGCTTCAGCTCGACAGTGGCCATTAGGTATGGGGCTTTGGATATGGCTGCCATTTGATGTGATGCAACCGCAAAAGTATGGGTCGTATCAAGTAATAAAGTGGACTCTTGAAAAGTCGGGTATCGAACCTCAGGGACTGAGAAGTACTAGTACTAACTAGTCATCTATTATCTAGTCTAAACAAAGATTGGTGGTTGTTTGAAATAATCTAAACTAAGAAAACCTAAAAATTGGATATCACTAATGATGGGAATGAATCTTGGGGTAGATCAATAATAGGAAGGGGGTATTCGAGCAATGAATCCCCCTTGGGTTCTCATAAAGATAGATAATGAATATGAAGATCACTAGTTGCAATTGATTGGACCATGGTTTCCTAAGGTGCTTTCACTTCCTCTCTCGAGGCGAATTACTAATCCTAGTGCCCTTGCCGATGATGTTCTAGGGAACCTAATTCTTGGAGGGATTATGGGAATAATACATTTAAAGGACTCGCTCTCCGTAGTACCGGGTTCCCGGTATACTTACAATCCCCTCTATTGGAGATGGTCTACACACGGGGAAGCGTTTGCTTCATCCCCCATATGGACTACAAAAATCCCTCCAAGCTCTTGCAACGTACAGAGATTAACTTACATTAAAACATCCAATAGATCTTAATCATGGAAAACAACTAGAAAATCAATAACAATCAAAATCAAAGTTCATATATAACCCAAGAGTTCAACATGCCCAAATACATAAACTATTAGTTCCCCATGAAAGGGGAACACAAATCCAATACAAATAAAGGTGAAAACATCAAAATAAACACAAATAAACCTCTCTCCGATGTTCCCTCCGTTGTGTGTGTGTTGATTGGATCGTTGATGAATCTCCCTTCAAGCCCTAGCTCGTTCCCAAAAGGATCTCTTCAAACCCTATCCATCAATGAACTCCAAGATCTCCAAGACGGCCCAAAAGGTGGCCAAAAGTCAAGAGATGCCTTCATAACCCTAGAAGGTTCGTATTTATAGGGGTAAAGGCCTTTGTAAAGTATCTCATCAGTTTAGAGTTCATGTGGGCCAAATCATGTGAAAATTAGGTGTAGATCAGGTTCAGATAGGTCCATACGGGCCCGTATATGGGCTTTATAATAGCGTGTATAGTTTTTAGGTCCCTCCATACGGACTGTATATCAGGTCGTATAGAACCCTGTATGGCTGGATCTGCATTGCGCAGTCTTCATCAAGTGCTTGATCGGATGACCAACTCTTGTTGGATTGACCTGAAATTTTAATCGAGTGTTCCTAACTTGTATATCTTCAATCTGAACAGTGGAGATTTGATTTAGAACCCTGTAGATCATGTAATAAATTTTTAATCCTTGCGACTCTTTCAGGACTGCTGCAGTTTTCTCTAGTTGCTTCCTTTTTCGTCTCAAATGATGTAGAATTTTTTCTCTAGTTGCTTCCTTTTTCGTCCCAAAAGGTGGCCAAAAGTCAATATATGGGGCATTTGTAGGTCCTTTGTAGCCCCTAACTTTGACATTTTTGCCTCCGAAAAGCCTTCAAAAGTCTCATTTCTCTCAAAACACCTTAAATGTCCCCTCTTTAACAAAAAGAACAATTATTAAGCATTGGTAGGCCATATTTTCACCAAATGACACGCAAAAATATACATGAATGTGGTATAAAAGTATGAACATTTAAACACTTATCACCGTTCCTAGAGCCAAGTCGATGCCAAATTCCACTTCCCTTTCTGGGGGTAGTCCTAGCAAGTCGTCTGGGAATACATCTGTAAAGTCTCAGACTACGGGAATTTGCGCCACCGTATACTGAGTATCCCTTGCCTCTGTGATAGATGTCAAAAATCCAGTGCAGCCCTTGTTGATTAGCTTCCGGGCTCGAAGCGGAGATATCTCCCCGGCTAGTGCATAACCCTTGCTGCATTTGACGACATAAGTATACTCTCTTCCTTCTGCAGTCCATCACTGCGTAGGATGAGGAGAGCCAACCCATGCTGAGGATGACGTCGTAGTCGTGCATCTCCAACAAGTGTAGGTCGGCAGTGAGTCCGTGACCCTAGATCTCGACTGAGCATCCTGGTGCCAACCTATTCACGATCATCGTTGCTCCCACCGGGGTATCGACGCACAGGTCATGTGATAGTTTAATTACATGCAAATTGTTCTCCGGGCAAATGAAGTAGACACGAATGAATGTGTTGGCTCGGGATCAAATAGTATACATGCATAATGAGAGCAAATAAAAACAGTACCTGCTACTACGTCCTAGGAGGCATGAGCATCCTCCTAAGTCAGGTTGTAAACCTGACCCTTTCCAATTGGTCGGCTGGAAGGAGAAGGTAGATCTAACGCCTTCCCTTTCCTCTTCCCGCCTTTGGAACCTCCTCTCTGGCCTCGGCTTGGTGTGGTAGTGTGCAGTGACCGTCAGGATGACTGTGTGGGCCTGCTGGGTACTGTCTGAGTCCCATCTTCCCCTGGTGATCCGGTCTGGTCGACAGGGCAATTCGCCTTGAAGTGCTCAGTGCTACCACATCCGAAGCATATATCTGCCGTGTGCCAACACTGCTCTCTAACATGTGTGCCTCCATAACGGCCGCAATGAGGTGGATGAGAGCCACTCCCTGACGATTCCCTGCCTATAGACCCGGATGATGAGGATGTCTGTGATCTACCATAGGGCTGTGACCTGCGCTCGCTCTTGGAGCGTCCTGAGCTGCCTCCGGAAGACTCACTCTTCATGGTATTCTTTCCTCTACCACTGCCCTGCTCTCGTTTGTGAGACTCCTGGGTCTCCTACCAAGCGTTCTCATTATCCTTGGCTATCTCCACTAACTCATGAAACGGTCATCTCAAGGAAGATATCACAGACCGCCTGAGGCTGCTCTTTAGGCCACTAACAAACTAGTGGTCCTTAAGCAGCTAATCTGCTACCACTGCAAAAGCTAACCTAAATAGTCGCTCGAACTCGGCCTCATACTCATCAACCGTCATAGTCCCCTGCTTCAGATTCAGGAACTGTTGAGTCATCTGTGCCTGTCTACTTACTGAAAAGTACTTGTTGAAGAAGGCAACACTGAAGTGATCCCATGTCTGAAAGGCTTCTTTACCATGGTTCTGTACTTCGGCCTTGTACCAGCTTCTACCTCGTCCCCTCAGCATGTATGTAGCCAATCTCACCATATCCTCCTCCAGGCTTTGCATAACCCTGATGGTAGCCTCTATCTCATCTATCAACTACTCGGCCACTGTCAGATCTGTACCCCGCTCGAAGGGTGGCGATTCGTGCCTCCTTAACTCGGCCAAAGCAGTACGGTTCTAATCTGCTACAGAAGGTGGGTGTGGAGGTGCGGTATGAAACTGCTGCTGCTGGCGCTGGTGGCACTGATCGGGCATCATAAACAACATCTCTTGTATCAGACCAATAAGTGCTACAGGATAAGGAAAGCCTCCTGGTGCAGTGCCAGGATATTCTCCCCGTGGGGGCCAGGATATCCCCCATGTACAGGACCATGGTATCTTCCAGTAGACGTGCCAGGGTATCCTCCAGTTGCTGGCCCAGGATACCCTCCTGTAGATGGACCAAGGTGCCCATCAGCTGCAGATCCAGGGTTTCCTCTAGCAGACAGACCAGGGTACCCTCTAGGTGCGGGTCTAGCTCCTGTATAACCGAGGTATCCTCTTGCTGCATAGCCGGGGTATGCTCCTGTTGTGTATCCAGGAGAATACCCTGCCAAAGGGCTCGGATGTGCACCAGTCTCTGGGGCCGGCGCCTGTTGGCCCTCCTCATCAAAATCATGCATAGGCTCAAGGGGAGGGGTATTCGCCCGCTTGCAAGGTCGGCCCTGTCGTCTTGGTGGCATGACTTCTAAAAAAATGAGAAAATTTTCATGTGTCAGTACACTACCCAACCCACTCTCTCAATAAAAATTTAGACTTAACTCCTAAGTTGCTAAGACAACTAGGGTGACTTGAACTGTATGCTCTGATACAACTTAATGCACACGTCCACGAACCTAACTTTCGAGCATCGTGAGCAGGGCCAAGCACCAAGCGAGTGGATGAGTCCCCATTCAGGCGCAAGGCCTCAGAATCTTCTTTTCAAATTTCTAGAGATAAATATAACAGCTGAATTATATAAAATAGATAAAGGGAGTTTATACAACTCCATACAAGTATAATACTAGGGTCCACACGACCCATATAAGGATCTATCCAAGTCACCACTAGTAGTCCATAAATCAAAAAGAATACAAGTCTCACATACACACACAAATGAAAGGAGGTACGCAGACCTTAATAGAAATATAGCAAGTCCGAGTCAGTTACTTGGTAAGTCCCCGTTTAGTCCCGACCCTACTCCTCGTCGTCACCTGAGAAAAACATCCATTAATTGCATGAGCAAAAGAAAAGGCCCAATAGGATCGCTAGAAAAGCAATAAAGGTGGCGAAAGCCATAAGCAAAGGACAGAATAAAGCAAGTACATATATGTAAGTGAAACAAAATCACAAGCAAATAACAAGTCTTTGGAATTTGAGTAAATCCATAGATGTACTCAATCTCCTAGCATATATTATACTATGATACCTCCAGTATCATATGATATTCTCCAGATATCATCTCCGGTCTATGCCGGATAGCGCTATATAAATCATTTATACATTGTCAGAAAATATACACTCTCTGGCTGAGTCTCCGTCCGATGTATCATGCCTGTAAGTAAGAGATTGCTAGTACGAATACCTAAGGACAGGTATACCTATATATCCAAGGTAGCAACATCTCGAATATATAATAATCAGTGATCTTATTGAGATCGAAAGCCAATATGTATTTAACGTGCCACTCAACTCAAATACGTATAAGAAAGAATGAAAACAAATATCTCCTCGATACGTAAAGCCAACACATATGAGGATACTTAACTCGAATATGTATTGGAAACATCTCAAGAAAATAAGAGTACAAAATCAAAAGCAAGGTAGGAGGAAGAAATACTCACAACCCCCGTGTGAGAGCCTATCTGGCTAGAAGCAAATCACTACGCGTCCAAATCAAGATCTAGTAGATGGATAGAGAATCTCAGTATCTCCATACTTGAGTATTTCATATCAATATATGAACATAAGTGTCCTTACCAATCTACTACTTAATAGCTACCTTGAACTTCAATGTTCAGGTGTTCTCTTTAGAATACGGATAGCATTTTCAAATTCTACTGGAACCATCTTCTTTAAATACGGAAGGGCCTATGAAGCCCTAAACATCTCTAACAAGGAGATTAACTCCACAAATGATGATTCATTAAACTTAATCTTGATTGAAAGACATTAAGCTCACTCAAAGCATGCTTTCCTACTTAACATGAATTTCATATATTTAAGATCCTTAGAATGTCCCTAAGCAAGCTTAATTAGCCAAGATTAATTAATCTAAAGCATGAAACCATTAAGCATGTTAATAGAGAAAGCTAATAGCACTTAATCAAGTTAACATGAATACTAATAGGGCATTTACACTTAGAGATTCTCATGAAAAATTTTGCGGCACTTCCCTTATTTATGAGTCCCAGAAATTATACAATCATATACCAAAATCTATCCATTACACATGGATTTTATAAATCATACATAACCAAGCATACCACATTAATACACGTATAACATATATCTTAATCTCCTACTCAAAGCCCCCTTCAACAGCCCCAAAATCTCATGGTTCTAACAATATTAATCAACCCTTCCATGATCCTAATCTATTAAGGTATTAGTTCCAAATTAAACCTCAAGCTCTCTTTTTCCAAGAATTAAGCTCACCGACGACTAGAGAAAGGTTGGTGCACAGTGCTCGTCGAAGAAGCTCGTTTGAGGGCCTGGACGGATAGAAGGGCGGCCAATGACGGCCGTGTGGCCGGATCTAGTCAGATCCGGGCCCGCGTGCGCGTGGAGAAGGACAGGCGCGCCTGCGTGTGTGATGGTGGCGAGGCGTATTTGAAGTCTTTGCGAGCAGGCGCCGTCTTGTGGCTGACGGAAGGCAAATGGCGGAGCTGGCGATGCTCCGGCACAGAGCGTCTGTACACTGGATTGTGAGGAGCGCGTCTTGGGGCAGGTGCGTCTGACACTGGGCTGCGGGGCCTTGACTTTGAGGCTGCTTGAGCGTGGGCTGGCCGGTGAGGGCTTGGCTAGCCGGCGGCGAGCCTAGCTGGCCGGCGCAAGTAGGGTCGCGAGAGGGAGCGGGCGAGGGTATGAGTTTTTTCTCAGATCTAAAATGTGGGGGAGAGAGAGATGTTTTTCTTCTCTCTCTCTTTCTCATTCTTTATAGATATAAGAATATATTATATCTATTTCTTTAATTAATAAACTCAATTACAACTTATCTCCAAACCTTTTTATTTTTAAATTCCAATAGTTGTCACATGTTTATTGTTCATTTACGGGTGAGTGAATTATTTCTTGCCGGGGTCCATCATGATAATTCATAATCCTAGTGCCCCGACCCAGATCCACAAAATCCCGGTCAATGATTCTAGTGTCACGGGTGCACTGTGATATCACGGGGTCTATCTCTCGTCAGACCAGATTCGAGACTATCGGCTTAGTCAATTCCTTCGTCATGGGCATACTGTGACATCACGAGGCTGTCAGTCCCCGACCAGATCCACCTTTCTAATTAATCTGGATTAATTAGTACTTAATAATTTTTCAAATTTCATCTCTTACAAACTTAAATTCCCATTTAATAAATTCTTTGAAAAATTATTATTTATTTTGGGGCGGGTTTTACGCAACAAGCTCAAAGGCTACATTCCATCCAGCATTGGCAATCTAACTCAGTTAGTGGAATTCTCCATTTCTAAGAATAAGTTTGAAGGCACTACACCTTCCACTATGAAGAACCTTCACCAACTCGAAACACTCTATCTCTCAGACAACAATTTCATTGGAACGATTCCACGAGAAATCTTTAGCCAACTCCTATCACTTGGTATTGTAGATTTAGCTACAAACTCTTTTAGTGGAACTATTCCTTCAGAGATTGGAGGGTTGATAAATCTCCAACTAATGCTATTGAATGGGAATGAATTGTCAGGTGAAATCCCTGTGTCTATTAGTGGGTGTGTGGTCTTAGAATACCTGGACTTGCAAGGTAATCTCTTCACTGGATCCATTTCTACATCTCTTAGGGAATTTAAAATCTCTTATATATCTAAGACTTTCCGACAATAACTTCTAAGGAGGTATTCCTTCATCATTTAGTAATTTAAAGTTTCTTGAAGCACTGAGTCTCTCAAGAAATAACTTATCAGGGTCAATCCTAGAGTTTTTTGAGGACTTTAAGTATCTGTCTATATTGGACCTTTCCAACAATCACTTCCACAGTAAACTCCCTATTAAAGGGGTATTTGGAAATTCATCTGCAGTGCTTTCTGTTGTAGGCAATGGTGAGCTTTGTTGGGGTGTTCCACAACTTCACTTGTCTGACTGCATGTCCATATCTCCTTGCAAAAGAAACTAAGTATCTTTAGTGCTGAAGATTGTGATACCAATTGCTTCATTTCTGTTTTGTTTGTTTTTGATCTTATACTTAGCTTTCCCTCCATGGAAACGAGAACCAAAAATGAAGAAACAGACCACATCCTTCTCCTCCGTTTCATATAAAAAGTTTCCAAGAGTTTCATATAATGATTTGGCCAGAATAACAGATGGTTTCTCTTCTAGTAATCTGATTGGCAAAGGGAGGCATGGTTTTGTTTATAAAGAAACTCTTACTATCAAAAGCTCCACCATGTCAGTAGCCATTAAGGTCTTCAATCTCAGGAGGAGCTTCGAAGTGTTTCCAGTCTGAATGTGAATCACTTAGAAGCATTAAACACTAAAATCTCATCAAGATCATGACTTCTTGTGTGAGCGTTGATTCAGAAGGCAATGACTTCAAAGCTCTAGTTCTGGATTTTATGCCAAATGAAAGCTTAGATTCATGGTTGCATCTAGAACAAGAGCCATAACAACTACAACGAGGTCCTCTGAGTATGCTTCAAAGATTGAATGTAGCCACAGATGTTGCTGATGCCATTCAATATCTTCATGTCTCTTGTTAATATCCAGTTGTTCACTGTGATCTAAAAACAAGCAATGTTGTTTTGGATGATGACATGAATGCTCATGTTGGAGACTTTGGTCTTGTAAAGTTCCTTATGAACAGTAACAATAACAACAACTTCATGGAGAGCTCCACAACGTGAACACGGATCAAAGGAACAATTGGTTATGTTATGTTCCACCAGGTACATCTAAACAAATGACTAATTCATTTATTTTGATTTCTTTTCATATATGATTATGGATGATTGTATAAATGCATGCAGTGTATGGTGATGAGATGAATCCACAAGTGCACGGGTCGTGATCAAGTAGTAGAGTGAACTATGAGAGTCGAGTGTCCAACTCACAGGGAGTAGATTACTAGTGTAAACTAAAGTTCTATTATCTAGTCTTGTCGAAGATTTGGTAGTGTGGTTTTTGAGTCTACGTCTAAGGAAATAAAAGATTGCAAACAAACTTTGGAAATCGAGAATTAATTGAGAGAAAAATATAGCATGAGAAAGAGATACTTGGGCATGAGTCCCTTTTGGATTTAAATCTAAAGATACATAAAGAAATCTATGAAGATGATTGGAGATGCTTGTGCCAAAGGTTCGGAAATTATATCTAATCCCTCTCCCGGGGCGATTTGATAACTAATCTCCTAGGATTGTCTTAAGCTTAAGGGAACCTATGTCTTAGAAGAGTTGTGGGATTGAATCGTATTAAAGAGTCGCTCTCCTTCTAGTACCCGAATCCCCCACGTACACAACCCTCTCTAATGGAGTATGTTCCTAATACAAGGAGGCGCTAGCTCTAGCCCTCGTATCGCACCCAAGTAGTCTCTCTGGGCATCCCGCAACATAGAGAGATTACAATCAATACAAAACATCCAATAGACATTCAAGCATACATCCAATCAATCAAAACATAGAAATCAATATGACATTAATGCAATATCCAAAGGGTTCTCATACCCAAGTATCTATAAGATTAGTTCCCCATAAATGGAAAATTCCAATCTAAATCAATAAGAGTACAATCAAAACTTAACATGATAGATGATACCATTGACAGCTTTGCAAGTTTCATCCTCTTCTCTATCTCTTTCATTCTCTCTCTATCCAAGATTGGGGGAGAAGACCCCCAATCCCTAATCTCAATGATAATGTCCTCCAAAGCCAACCTCCCCCTCCTAAACCCTAAAGCCTCCTATTTATACCCCTGCGTGGGTCCGTAATAAAAAGGGAGGGTTATGACATCTGAGGCTCGTGCATTATCACGGTCATTATCTGACGAGCGATGTAACCAGTGCCGATATATGGCCATATGATAGCCAGTATACGGCGCAGGTGTGACTATACGGCCTAGTATACGGTCGTATAACACCCAATATGAATTCATACAGGGTGCATGTCATCTAGGAGGGTTGATGTGTAGGCCGTTCACTCTCGCTACTAGCATACGACTGTATGCACCCCGTATGCCTTCCCGTTTACTGTAAAATAGCGTTGGATTGGCCTCTTTTTCACCTCGAAATTCTTCCTTTCTCGTAGAGTGGCTTCTATATGCCCTGTTGAACAAATATGAAGCTTTTAAGTATCGAAGGGCTATAATTCATCAAAATGGCATGTAAGATATAAAGGAAAATGATATGAAAATATGCTCATTTGAACGCTCATCAAATATCTCCACATTTAAACATTTGTTTGTCCTCAAGCAAGTAAAACAATTAGAACAAAAGAATTGATGAGTGTTCAACCTCCGGCTATAAAATAATTGCTTCTACCCTATTCCAAGCTCACCATTCAAAGATGTATTCTCCTATTTCCATACCGGGACCTATATTACATCTTGTGTTTCAGTTCCTGATAAGTGTTCAAATGAGTATATTTTCTTATCACTTATACACATTTTTTTCATATCAAATGCATTGATTTATAGCCTACTGGTACTTTGAATGCTTCATATTTTGTAAACTAGGCATATATAAGCAACCCCGACGTAGAGGAAGCATTTATCAACAAAACGAAGGACAAACGAAGACATTTTGAAGAAAACATGGGTTCGCTTGGCACAGTGAGCGGCCACATTCACACTGGGCATAGGAGCGCATACCCAAGGAGATGAACGACCTTGTGAATGATCGTCCAACCGCCTGCCTCGTTGAGGGCAACACCGTGAGTCGAACCGACCATGAACCGCCCGGTCCAATTTGCCCGTTGAGCAACTTTGAGCTAAACGGCCTGATGAACCGGCCGTTCACGAGGCCGTTCACCGTAACCTTTGCAATTCCACGGGCCCAATCAAGGGCAATGTTGTAATTCCTTAAGTGAAACCCTAATACATGGGTATAAATAGTTAAGTAAGAGAGTTTAGAGAAGAGGTTGGCTTGGGAGAGAAGCTAAAAGAGAGAGACTAGGGTTTGGGGTTCATCTCCCCCAAATCTTAAGAATAGATAACCATTGGAGTTGCAATCTTGGAGTTAATGGTGTTCTCTATTACCTTTTCATTAGTTTGTAAACTTTCCCATTTTGGTTTGAGTTCCCCATTGATGGGGAACTAATCTATTGGTACTTGGGTATATTGAACTTTTGGATTATGCATTAATTGGGAATGAATATTTATGAGGATTTGTTGGTTTATTCTTGAATGTCTAATGAATGTTTCGTATTGATTGTGATTTCATTATTAGAAATTACTTGAGTGCATACAAGGGTTAGAGCGGACGCCTCCTTGTATTAGGAACCTACTTCATTAGAAAGTATTATGAGTACACCGAGGAATCGGGTACTAGAAGGGCGAACGACTCTTTCAAACTACTTCACCCCCATAATCCTTCCAAGATTTGAATTCCCTTGATCTTAAGACAATCCTAGGAGATTAGTTATCCAATCACCTTAGAAGAGGGATTGGATATAATTTAGGAATTCTTGGCACAAGAACTACCAACTTTGATTTATAAATATCCTTGTTTATCTAAAGAATTGAAATCCGAAAGGGATTCATGCCCAAGTATCCTCTCTTGCTATTGATTTACCCCAATCAACTCTCGATTTTCAGTTCTTACTTTCAACCTTTTTAGTTCTTTAGTTTTGAAAACCAAAACCCCCCAATTTACCATTTAGACTAGGTTATTAAAGCTTGGTTTACACTTAGCAATCTCTATTCCCTGTGGTTCGACATCTGACTTCCCATATTCCACTTTATTACTTGACCACGACCCGTATACTTTGGGAAAGCACCCCATCAATTCCCCACAGCCCTAGATGAATATCTTCACTCCACATTTCATGTCCAAAAGTCCTAGCAAGATAAGTATTCCCTTAATTGACTATAGAAGATTCTTGAGGCCCTAAACCCATGACAACCAACCCTCTATTGTGTAAACAGTGAACAAGTTCGAGAAACTTCTAGTTATGTACACACTTTTTTTTTCCTGGTAGGGCATCCCTAATGAATCCGACTTTCCCGTGGTAAAGATCAATGTAGAGTGTAGGCCCTCTTTTCTTCAGGATGCACATGTTCTTTGGGCACTAGAGCACCCGAGTACAAGAAGGGTTACAACTCTACCTAGATGTGTTCATACTTAGAAGTGATTTTCGAATTGAGGAACACCCTGATTAGAGGCCAAGACCCCAAACTACTTCATCACAACAAGTAGCGAAACGCTGTCTTTATTATTGTGGCAACTCAACTACTATGTATATGCTATTTTATTTTCTTCTCTTACTTGTCCACAAGGTTAAGTTATGAAGGGTTAGAGGCTCAAATAGTGCCACGTATCTTCTTGGAGCCATTGAGAGTAATGTTTATCAATTAAGATCAATAAAACATGGCAATGGGTTATCTATTGTCACTAGAGAGTTTGAATTCCACAAGGGTTGTCTCTAGATGTCCATGGCATGTCATAAGAGAATTTGAAAAAATTTGGGTGATAGAATGGTGCACTTAGAATAGAGTGAATCAATATATTCTCTAACAACGCCATCATCGGTGCATGCCAAAAATGCTCTTGTATAAAAAGATTTGCAATAAATTCCAAAAGTCTAGTAGCAACCTATCTCCGCAGTTAGAAATTTGCAATAACTCTGTAAGTGGATAGGTAGCTACCCATCTCCACACTTAGAATGGTGCATTGTCCTCAATACAAGCAATCAAGCTCAAGTAAAATACAGAAAAGAATAAAAGCATGGAGAAAGGTGTACTGAGACTTCCCCGGTGAGATGATGATTTCCCTTTGTGGTTGAGGGTTTGAGCGTGTATAATTTTACCGGGATGTCTCTTGTTCGTTAGTGATTCTGCAAAGGAAGAGAGAGCACCATAGTTCCAAGATAGATTGAGAGTATAACCGCTACAAAGATGAATAATGAAGGATGAGAAGAGCAGGGAGAACACTTGCTACAAGTAAAAGAAATATAACAATCTAGAAATATAACAAAATAAACATAAGTGCAGATGAAATGTCTCAATCGTCCGTGTGTGGCTGCTAATCGGATGCCAGTGCTGCTGGTGAATAGGGCAATGGAGAGGGGTCCATGGGTGCCTGTGGTGGTGCCATAACTGCTTTACTAATTGCCATGACGGTGAATGTGCTAGTGAGTGTAATAATTTCATCATCCCCTTCGTCGTCTTCAATGAGTGGGCGTGGGCCTTCCATTCGAGGTGGTGTTGATGGTGAGGCAACCCGAAAATGTTGATGGGGAAGTAGCAATGGTATCCTCACACGCAGGTAGTTCTGGGCCATGGAGTGTTTGTTCCTTTGAAAGTTAGCCTCCACCTGCAAAAAGAATACTTAAGAGCATATTACTACATTGAAAAGATGGAGGAGATATAGGTACACAATTAAAAGCATAAGGGTCTTTATACGGCCGTATGGCAGGCCGTATACCCATGGATTTTGTTTACTGTGAATATGGGGGAGTATATGGCCCAGTATATGGCCATATAAACCACCGTATGGTAGCACCTAGGCTGTATACGGGCTAGTATACGGCCGTATACATACCGGTATAAACTTGAAAATTTGAGCTTATGCAAAGGACCCTCTATACCGGCCAGTATACGGCCATATAAACCACCGTAAGGTTTTCAGGGGCGTCTATACAGCCTCTATAGAACCGTATACATGCCCGTATGAACCTGGGTTGGCTTTTGAAGCCAACTTTGGGCCATTCTTGGTTCTTACGGCATAACCTAACAGAAATTTTCAATACGGTGCTCACGAAAGTGCAGCTAGCATGATGAGTCGAATGATGTAAATGCGGAGATTGAGACACATCATCATGTTATTCCAAACAACTCTAACTAACACAAAACAAGATTTGAAACAAAACAAGACTTTCCAAGACTTGGGTTGTCTCCCAAGAAGCGCTTGTTTAATGTCAGGAGCTTGACGTACCTCGAGTTACCGTATGGGGGCTCATACATATGAAAGCATCCATTAGCTCTTCTAGTAAAACACTTACCAAAAAAAATCCTGCCCAAGTTGTCATAGATAAAACAAGTTTTTGCTTTTATACCTAGGTCATCGTCATACGGTGATTTAGCTAAAGGATTAGCGGTTACCCCCTTTTTCTTCACTTTTCTCCAAGTGCATCCACCAGCAATGAGTGCTAGCTCCTTCCACTTTGTCCTTCGCTTTGCCTTCGAGGAGAACCTTGATGTTGTTGAAATGTTTAGAAGCTCCTTCAGACCCTCATTTAGTTCTTCAACAAATTGGCACATTGGGTTCGTTTGCAGCAGGTCTTCCATGGACTCGGCGGTTATTTTATCAACATTATTGACACTATAGGATGTGTCATCATGATCCATTGTGTGTTGCATGGCTTCAGGGAGCTTGAACACTACTTCTTGATCCCCTACTTGAAGTGGTAATCTTCCATGAGCATGGTCTTCCAATGCTTGAGCCGTGGCCAAGAAAGGACGGCCGAGTATAATTGGTATATCAACATTTTCATCCACATCTAGAAGTTCAAAATCGGCCGGGAAGACAAACTGATTAATCTGGATGAGCACATCTTCGGCTAGCCCCTTGGGATGTCTCACGGATCTATCGACGAGCTGAAGTGTCATCCCTGTGGGCTTTGGGTCGGCAAGGCCTAACTGCATGTATAGTTTGTAAGACATTACATTAATGCTGGCCCCTTAATCGGCCAATGCCTTCTTTGTAATTCCTTTGCCTAATATACAAGGGACTACAAAACTCCCCGGATCCTTCACTTTTCTTGGCATCTTTTGTTGCAACACAGCAGAACATTGGGCATTCAAGGTGACGGCAACTACATCTTCCGATTTCTTCTTGTTGGATAGGAGCTCATTCATGAACTTAGAATATTTGGGCATTTGGGATAGGACCTCCACCAACGGTAAACTGATGTGTAATTGCTTCAACATGCTCATAAATTTTACAAATTGAGCATCTTCTTTATCCTTCCTGAGTCTTTCCGAATATGGGATTTGAGGTTAATATGCGGACACAAATGGCTGCTCTACCACCTTTTCCTTCTCTTTTTGTTGCCCATTAGAATCTCCCATTGGTTCTACTTCTTCAACCTCCACGGTGCTCTCGACTTGGGGTGTTGCAACGAGTGACTCCACTTGTTTGCCACTCCTTAAAGTAATGGCTTTGTAATGCTCCCGGGGGGTTTCTTCGGTATTCCCCGGGAGGCTACCTTGTGGTCTCTCCGCTATGTTCTTGGCCATTTGTCCCAGTAGATTCTCCAAGCGATGGAATGAAACTTGCAAATTCCTGATTGTCATGCTAGTGTCCTGTATGAACTTTGCTAGTTGATCTTCCAGGTTGGGCTTCTTCTCTTACGGTGGCCTCGGAGTTGGTTGAAATCCCGGGGGATATTGCCCCGCTTGAGGGTTTCCATATGAGAGGAGTGGGTTGTTCCATTTTGGGAGGTATTGCCGATATTGACCCTCCGGCATTCTTGGTGCATTTCCCATGTACTGCACTTGTTCCATAGGGGCTATTTTCGTGCTTGAAATTGGGCAACTTTATACTCATACCCTCCCCCACATGTGGTGCAAAACATCACTGAAACAGGAGTTGAACTGCTGCCGGGCTGAGTTTGGTTTCTTCATGTGAGGAGGTCAATTTTCTTGGTCAACGTATCTAGCTTCTCAGCAAGAGCGGTGTCTATGGTGGAGGCTTCATCTAATGATCCCACGACTTTGACCTGTTTGTCCCTTGTAGACCAATGAGCCTCATTTCCGGCCATGTCTTCAAATATCTTCTCTGCTTCTTTGGGATACTTGTTACTCAATGACCCTCCTGTGGCACAATTGACAAGTTGTCTATTGATATTGTCCAACCCATTGTAAAAGGTGCAAACTTTGTTGCAAGGGTCTAGACCATATTGTGGGCAACGATGAAGTAGCTCTCTAAAACTTTCATATGCTTCAGGAAATGTCTTGGCCCCATTTTGCTTGAAAGAATTGATAACGAATGAGAGTCTTGCGGCCTTGCTTGATGGGAAGTAGCGGCCAAGGAATATTTCAAGCATGTTGGCCCATGTGTGAATAGAACCGGGGGGGAGTGAAGTGAGGCAACTATAAGCTCCCCCTCCCAAACTCCATGTTAAGAGTCGCAATCTAACAGTTTCATCAGAGACCCCATTCGGTTTAGATATGTTGAAAATTGAAGAAACTTTGCTTACTGTGCATGAGGGTCTTTATCTGGTCGCCCGTCAAATTGGGTTGAATATTTGAGCAAACTCATCATTGTGTTCTTGATCTCAAAGGTGTTGTTGTTGACATTTGTGGGATGGATACTGAATTCTTCCCCAGTGTATTGAGATCTCTTATACTCAGCTAATATAAGCCTTCTTTCTGCTATGATGGGTACTTCTTCAATGTTCGTGCCAATCTCCACTATGACTAAGTTTTATGATTTTGAAGAGGGGCCGGGCTGTGGTTCCTTTATCCCTCTCAACCTTCGGTGAAGAGTTCTTTCAATCTCATTATCTCTTTCAAGTAGACCTTTGGAGTTTTGACGGGTCATGCAACGATTCCTCGCAAGTAGAGATGAAGAGAAAAGTAAGTATAAAAGAAATAAAAAGAAAGAAAAGAAAACAAAAAAATAAAATAAATAACTAAAATAATAAAATCCTAGCCTAACTAGTAATTCTACTCCTTGGCAACGGCGCTAAAAACTTGATAAGATGAATCCGCAAGTGCACGGGTCGTGATCAAGTAGTAGAGTGAACTATGACAGTCAAGTGTCGAACCCACAGGGAATAGATTACTATTGTAAACTAAAGTTATATTATCTAGTCTTGTCAAAGATTTGGTGGTGTGGTTTTTTAGTCTAAGTCTATGGAAATAAAAGATTGGAGACAAACTTTGGAAATAGAGAATTAATTGAGAGAAAACTATAGCATGAGAAGGAGATACTTGGGCATGAGTCCCCTTTGGATTTAATTCTAAAGTTACATAAAGAAATCTATGAAGATGATTAGAGATGCTTGTGCCAAGGGTTCCTATATTATATCCAGCTAGTATACGAGCCATATACGAGCCAGTATGAAGCTCAGTGCTCAGTATATGGCCATATGACAGCTAGTATACTGCGCAGGTGTGAGTATGAGGCCTAGTATATGGGCGTATAACACCCAATATGAATTCATACTGGGTGTATGTCATCTAGGAGGGTTAATATGTAGGTCGTTCACTCTCACCAGTAGCATACGACCGTATGTACCTCGTATGCCTTTCCGTTTACTCTAAAATAGCAATGGATCAACCTCTTCTTCACCTCGAAATGCTTCCTTTGTCCTGGAGTGGCTTCTAAATGCCCTGTTTAACAAATATGAAGCATTTTAATTAACGAAAGGCTATAATTCATCAAAATGGCATGCAAGATATAAAGGAAAATTATATGAAAATATGCTCATTTGAACCATCATCATATGGTTTAGGGGGTGAGGTGTCAACTATAGGGGATGTTTATAGCTATGGGATCCTTGTTCTGGAGTTGTTCACAAGAAAGAGACAAGTTGATGAGAGGTTCAAGGAGGGTATGACAATGAGAAAGTTTGTGGAGATTTGTGCTTCTCATGATAGAATCATAGAGGTCATTGATCAGTCAATGTTCTCACAAGAACAAGAAGATGGTGATACTGAACATGGAGACATATCAGCTTTGAGGGAAAAGATAGAGTGCTTAGTCTCTGTTGTAGCTTTGGGGCTTGCTTGCTCTATGGAATCTCCAAATGAGAGGCTTGGCATGATTGATGTTGCAGTCCAAATGCATGCAATCATGAATCGCTGTTGAGAATTAAGGTTTTTTATTTCCAGTATTCTTGTTAGAAAGTATTAAACGTGTGTGAGATTTTACAAATGTGTCTTAGTATATTAAGTATGCATGTCTCGTACCTTATGCTGCTGTTTTAATGGTCATGAAGTTATGTACGAGTTATTTATATGGTGTTGATGCCAAAAACTGATCCACCTCACTCTTTGGCTCTTTGTGGCCTGCGTGATCACGGTCTCGGACCTTTGACAAAGCTGTTAATATTTATAGTTGGTGTGGGCCTTACTTACGCTTGCGAACATGGAGGCGCGGAGGACACGCGGCAATTCCGTCCGGAATTATCCACTGATAGACCTGTGAAGAGGAGGAGAAATAATCGGAATTGGGCCTTTCTGCCCGGATTTAACTCCGATGCTTAAGTCAAAAATCAGGGTAAGAAGATCTAGGAAATTCTTTGTGTAATGTGTAGTGAGTATTTTTCGGTCCCTTTCCTTATTGTCCTTCCTCTCCTTTTATAGCAAGTGAGAGGCGGTTTAAGCAATTATCTTGCAAGGCGGTGGGGTAAGGCGGTAGGCTAGGTGAATATCTTCTAAGGCGGTAGGAAAATATCTCGCCTAAGCGTGTAGGTGCTCAGTAGGCAAGTAGGGTAAATATCGCCTTGTAGTAAGTGGATAAGGCCTACTTACTTGTAGAGGCGTTAGATATTTTACTTCTCTCCTTCCACCCCACGCCTTGTATAAGAGGGTTGTTATAATTATAATTCACGCGGACTTATTAGCGGGATTTATTCCTCAGCGTTATTGCTTAGAGCGGAATTGTGCAAGGTTATTTGGTGATATTGCCACTAGCCAAAGATGCTACGTGGCTGAGAACACACGGTCCTGTGTGTGACAGGTGGTCCCTAGGTCACTAACATCTGTCTTACCAAATATATCCGTAACACTAGTCCCCCCTAAAATGTACTTTGTTCGAAGAATCTGAGCGAGAGGTGAGCTAATCGCATGAGTTTAAGCTTGGTTGAGAACAAGTATTCTTCTTCTTAGTTGGCGGCGTCCTATGTAGGGGTGGGCTTAGATCTATGGCGGTGGGTGGTGACCGGCGGTTCTTGTGTTCTCTTTAGTTGTTATCAGTAGATTTTTCTCGAAATTCTAAGCCTATTTTTCTACTTAAGGGCTTGTATGGGTAACGTTCATAGTCAGAAATCTTTTGTATCATGGCTCAACGTTTGTCTTTTTATAAATTCTTCACTTTTAGCCAATGCTCTCGCCACTTGCGAATTCCTAGCTCCTTTCACGAACATCTGTCGGAATTAAGGACTGGGTTTATCCACCTAGTAAGTCCGAACGGCTGTGTGTGGCCAGGCGTTCTATTGGTTAACGGGGACCCAGGTGAGATATGTATCGAAGCAGGATGGGATTCTTTTCATTTTGATCATGGCATGGAGGCGGGGGACCTTTTAGTAGTCACTTATGCAGGGGGTGTACGTTTCGAATTTGAGATGTTTGGAGACGACTCAATTACACCAGAGGATAGTGACGGTTGCGGGAGTCCGTGCTGATCCAGGTTTTCCTAGTGGGAACGAGGATAGTGACGGTTGCGGGAGTCCGTGCATCTCCTCCGAGTCTCATTCGAGCGTGGCTTCAGACGAATCCACGGATATTTAACTTTAGTCCTTCGGATAACATGTTTTTGTTATTTTTTCTTTGTTTGTATGTAACCTGAATAAATGACGTTTGTCGTTTTGTTTGTAAATCCTTTGGCATTTTTATGGCCTTCACTGGCGATCCTATGTTGGAATATGGCCTTCACTGGCGATCCTATGTTGGAATGTGTGTTTTGTTTTTTATGGTGTTGGTTCTATGGTATTGTGCTCATTATTTCTTTGAGGGACCGCGTGTCTTTGGTAATCGCTTTTCATATTAAAAGGGGTGATATGGCGTGACATGATTGGTGTGCGTTATTGTCAACGACATGATGGGTATGATTACCAATATGTGTCGGTGGCGTTTGGTATCTTGACTTGGGCCAGATTTCTTGGAGGAGTAATAATGGCCTATTTGAGCGGTCGAGGATTTGGGGGCCTTGGTTCCAGCGGTTTTGATTGGAATATAACAACTTTGAGATTGAGCGACCGAGGATTCGTTGCTTTTAATATATATCTTGAAATCGTACGAGGGCCAAAAAGGGTTTATTTGAAAGTTGAATCGTGTCTTCTTCCTAAGGTTTCTTCTTCTTCTCCGTGAGCTCACTGGTTTCGAGTTTTCTGTGTTTGTGTTATCTTTTTCTTTCCTAAGGTAATGGCTAGCGCAACTTCTAGCGCTACTTCTTCCTCCTCTAGTTCTTCTCATGAGCCCTTGGTCCCTTCTCCGTCCAACCCTGTGGTTTCTGTTGCGATTCCGGCGATTCCGGGTGAACTTTGAGGCGTCCCAGTTCAGGGTTCGCGGGTTCATCCTGCTTCTAGGGCAACGGGTAGGGGGTTGGACACATTCATAAGTCTTCTTGGACAAAAGAAAGTAGATAGCCTGGTAGCGAAGTATAAGATAAATTTGTCCCTGTTTGAGGTTAGGGTTCCCTGTTCTGGGGAGAGGGCAAGTTCTCCTAGGGAAGGGGAGATAGCCATCTATCAAGATGCGCTATTGGGTGGCCTTAGGCTTCCTTTTTCTGATTTCGCTAAGGCAATACTAGAAGAGTATCATTTGTGTCCCTCACAGTTGGCCCCAAATTCTTGGAGACTTTTGAACGGCTTTGTTATTGTTTTCAAGCATTACGGAATAAGTCTGACCGTCCGTTGGTTCCGTATGCTTTTTAGCCTATGCCTAGAGTCTAACACCGAGTGGTATTACTTTTTAAATTTCGTTAAGGAGGAAATTTTTAGGGAAAGTTCCTTCTTCCATTAGCGATGGAAGAGTAAATTCTTCTTTGTCAAAAGTAAGTCCGAGTGGGATGTCCGAACAAAGTGGGAGGTTCCCCGAACGGACATCGCTTGTGAGGAAATGACGGGAGAAGAGGAGGTTCTTCTTAAGTCAATGACAGGGCTATCCAAAGTGTACATGGATGAGTTCTTGACAAAGGAAAACCTTGTTAAATGTCATTTAATAGTGTCCACCGGTAGGCATTATTCGTGTATCTTGCTGGTCTGATTTTTAACTACGGTAATTGACTTATTTTGGCCCTTGTTTTGTAGGAAATCCGATGGAGGATGAGGACCTAAGCTATGTTAAGGGTCTTTTGGCCTCTTTCGAGGGCGAAGTTCACCTCAGCCCCTTGCCTCAATGGGCTGGAAGAAGAAGGAAGTGGTACTTGGCCAAGGGGATGATACCTCCAAGGAGGAAAGAAAGAAGAGGAAGAGAAAGGAGGCGGATTCTTCCAAGAAGGGTGCGAGGGGTCCTCCACGGGAGAGGAGGACCAAGAGAAAGAATTCCGAGGGCGTGTCGAGGTCTGGAATTGCGAGAAGAAGTGGGGGTGCCTCGGGGAAGAGGTTAGATGCGGAAAAGGTCCGCCCGGCATTGTCCCCAATTTCCGAGGGTCCTTCTTCTAGCGTACGGAGGACATCCCTTCTCATAGAGGTGAGAATTTCTATATATATTTTTCTAAGTGTAGAATTTTTAACTTAGGTTCTATTTTATAGGCGGAGGAGGGAGAAGCGGCCCTTTTAGACAAATTAAAAGTGGCCGGATTGATTTTAAAGGGATCTGCCACTAAGCAAAGGAGTTATCTTACGAGGATACTCCTTTTCGACAATCTCGTAAGGATGTTTTGATGGCCGTGAGGCCCGGCGGCTCTCCACGAAACTCACGAGTTTGGGAGGGAAGAGGCCACTTATCAACTATTCCGGCTCGGCTATGCTAGTAAGGGTTGTTCTCACATTTCCTTTTTACTTCTAAACTTGGTAGCGTTTTTCACGAGTGTCTTGTTATTACGTAGGCTGACACCTTTGGCGGACCGAAGTCGGCAATCTTTGCCAAGAAGATTTGGCAAAGATGGAAGCGAATAGAGGCGAGACATTGCCCGGTTAAGCTCTAGGGTGGCTGGCCTTGGAAGAGAAGGAGAAAGAAACGACTTGATGCTATCCGGGCCCTTGGCCGAGATAAGTCCAAGCGGTTGCGGCGGTGGCGCTATGGAAAAGGAGAAGGCCGATTTAGCGGCCCAATTATCTGCTTCTAACGGTTCTCTTCTTCTGCTGCGAGGAGGCTATTAAAGGGTTACAAAATGAATCCAGCTAGTTTGAAGAAGGAACTTTAATCATTTCGAGGATGAAGCGTGCGCTCGATGGGACCTAAAGATGAAGGTCGCTGAGCTTACACGTAAGTGAGTTGGCGGAAATAATGGGGGCGTGACATCTTGAAAGAAGATTTGGCTTCCGGCTTGAAGTCTCCTAAATCCGACTACGCAAGAAATTAAGGATTTAATAAGGCAATGGATAAATTAGAAGAAGGAGGTTGCCCGACTTAGAGGCGAAAGTTAGAGATGGAGCCACTCATTATATATTACGTGGTGCAACAAAGTGGGCCATCACGTTCCTCCTCTGGAAGTTTTGTCTATGGGGTCATTTGGAGTTTTGAAGAAGTTCCGCGAATTTGAAAGAGCAACAAGTTATCAAGACTCCAGAGGCTCTGTCCCGCTACCTTGGAGCCTTCTACCCAAGTCCCTTGAGATTTTTTCTTTTATGAGCGTTTTTGTAAATTCTCAATCACTTGGAAATGTAATTTCTATTCATAATGAATGAAATGCAAACCTTTATTTTGGTGAAGATTTATTTCCGAAAGTGATGGTTGTCTTTGAACCATATAAAAAATTAGCGAACTTCTTTATTCTTCCTTTGGCTTGTAAACTTAAGTAGCGAGTCCTTAGTCCAATCATGGGACTTTGTTGAGTGAGGTACTAAGCCTTCATGAGTGAGATTGTTGCCTCATACTTATTTCGAGATTTTTGTCTTTTGAGAGTTGTCGCTTATACGTGTAAGATAATTCCGACTCATCTTTTAGGAATGGGAATTTCACCACATTTCGGTAGAATGAGAATTTCACGCATTTTAGTAGAATGGGAATTTCCACCGCATTTTAGTAGAGAATGGAAAAGACACGAACTTTACTCAGGTAGGAATTTAAGAGAGCACTACTGAGAACTTATTGATAGTAGCGTCGTAAGTGTTCGGCATGGAATGGGCGGCTTGGCGTTTTCCGTCCATATTTACTAGATAATAGGTGTCATTTCGGACGATTCTTTTAGCGGCGTAAGGGGCCTTCTCGGTTAGGAGTTAGCTTCCCGTTAAACTTTTATTTCCTTGGAATTCATTTTCTCTTAGAGACTGGATCGCCCGATTTGGAAGAAGACTCTTTTTACCCTTGTGTCGTAGAACCTTTTGATTCTTTGGCGATAGGCAGTGGCCTTTACTTACGCCATTTCCTTACGTTCTTCAAGTAGGTCTAGTTCCGCTCGGAGATTTTTCTCATTTTTCTTTTGGCGAGAACTTACATTTGTGTTGCAAAGTAGGCATTCCTATTTACTGCGGGAATGACGGCTTCGGCCCCAAGTAAGTAAGAGAAAATGGACTCTCCTGCGTGGAGTTCTCGTAGTTGTCACAGTAGGCCCAAAGGGCGCTCGAATTTCTTCCACCCAATTGGTTCCATTTTTGGATACCCGGGTTTTGAGTCCTGGAGTAAAGGTACGGTTTGTCACTTCTACGGACCGTTGGCTTGGGGATGTGTCACGAAGTCAATCTGGATTCAATTCCGAGTTCGTAGCGAAACTCTGAAGGCACGGTTATCAAACTATAAGCCCATTATCGGATATGAAGGCGAATCGGAATTCGAATCGGCGATGACCGTTAAGCCATAAGAATCCACAGCAAGCTTTCTCCATGATTTTGGCTAAGGGCTCAACTTCCACCCATTTGGTGAAGTAGTCGATAAGCGACTATTAGGAATTTCGGTTAATGGGATCGAGTAGGGAATGGCCCTAAAAGATCAACCCCAGGATAGCAAATGATGGCGCTTAAATCGTTGATGCCAAAAGCTGATCCACCTCACTCTTTGGCTCGTGGCCTCGTGATCTAGTCTCACCTTTGACAAGCGGTTAATATTTATAGTTGGTGTGGACGCTTACTTACGCTGCGAACAAGGAGACGCTGAGGGCACTCTCGACAATTCCGTCCGGAATTATCCAGCGATAGACACTGTGAAGAGGAGGAGAAATAATCGGAATTGGGCCTTTCTGCCAGGATTTAACTCCGATGCTTAAGTCAGAAATCAGGGTAAGAAGTTCTAGGAAATGCTTTGTGTAATGTGTAGTGAGTATTTTTCGGTCCCTTTCCTTATTGTCCTTCCTCTCCTTTTATAGCAAGTGAGAGGCGGTTTAAGCAATTATCTTGCAAGGCGGTGGGGTAAGGCGGTAGGCTAGGTGAATATCTTCTAAGGCGGTAGGAAAATATCTGCCTAGCGTGTAGGTGCTCTGTAGGCAAGTAGGGTAAATATCTGCCCACTGTAGTAAGTGGATAAGGCCTACTTACTGTAGAGGCGTTAGATATTTTACTTCTCTCCTTCCACCCCACGCCTTGTATAAGAGGGTTGTTATAATTATAATTCCGACGGACTTATTCGCAGGATTTATTCCTCACGTTATTGCTGAACGGAATTGTGCAAGGTTATTTGGTGATATTGCCACGTGGCCAAAGATGCTACGTGGCTGAGAACACATGGTCCTGTGTGTGACAGGTGGTCCCTAGGTCACTGACATTTGTCTTACCAAATATATCTGTAACATATGGGGTATTAGTTTGAGTATATATAATAAGGAAAAACTTATCTATATTCTAAGTTGTCCTTTTGATTCATTCCCTTATATATCTTGGAGATTATCTTTTTAGTTATTTATATGGGGTATTAGTTTGAGTAGTATAATAAGGGACCCAATACCAATAGGCCAAAATACGTCTGCATGAAAAAAAAATGGATTTTACATGAGGAAAAGTGGATTTTTAGTTCCCACATTTTGAGTAATTTTTCAATGGATGCAATGTGCTTGCATTTTATATGAAAAAAATTGAATAACTGATTTTTTTTATTGTTATTCGGCATAGTCAACATGTAGCAACTGTTTGCATCTTTTGAATTTTCTTATTTATTTATTTATTTATTTTTGAGATTTCAGTTGTCATCTCATGACAATCCTCAATTGTTTTATACTTGGAAATAAATTGATTTTTCTTTTAATGGAATTTTATGGATTTTTTTTTTTCATTTAATTACTTGTTTTTCTTCATTTTTCTTCTCTAAAGTTGTAACAGAGATAAAGATATAGAGTTGCAGAATGTTTAAGATATAGACTGAGCCAGAGTCCACTGATGTTTAAATCATACAAGGTGGTTATTGTTTTAAAATTGAGTTGCAGAATGTTTATATTTATACTGTTAATAAGGATTGCTTTGGTTCTGCTTCTTGTGTTGTTCAAACAAACATTAATTGGAGGAATAAGAATGGTTAACTAATTTACCAAGACCTCATGTTTTTATTGTGCATTTGAAGACCTCATTTTTTAAATGTTCATCAGTATGAAATCATTGGTCTTATGGGTGTATTTAGGGTTATAGAGAATGTGTTTTTTTTATTTAGAATGAATGAAAAGTTGGTAGTTGTTTGTTGTGAGGTGAACCAATAGGATTGCAGGATTTTATTATAAACTGGTCCATTTATAATTAGTTTTACTGCTCATGTTGCTTGATATTTATAACTCTGATTGGATTTAACATTTCTACACATGTTTTGAACCATCTGTTTTCTTTTTAATTTCTCTACACTGTTCTCTAAAATAGTGAGTGAATCATACATGTAAATAGAGAGAGTGAAAAGGGATATTATATTAGGGCATATGATAACAGATATATACAAGGTATTACAATATAAGGCCCATACATGGAATATATGGGCCTAAATGATATATGTATGTTTAACACGCCCCCTTAAAATCACGGTGGGTCATAAACCGAGAGTTGGCAAGCAAGAACTGAAATCGAGAAAGAGTGTGCGCCTTGGTGAAGAGATCTGTAATTTGCTGCGTAGAGGCAATATAAGGAAGAGAGAGAGTGTCAGCAAGGTAATGATGGCTAACAAAGTGAAGGGCAACCTCAAGATGCTTTGTCCGCTCGTATAAAACTAGATTACTAGCAAACTTGATGGCACTCTAGTTGTCACTATAAATAGGAGTGGGAGAAGTAACTGAAATACAAAAGTCTATCAAAAGCTGACGAAGCTAAAGAACCTCCTTGGCTGTAGAGGACATAACACCATACTCAGCCTCAATATTAGAAAGGGCAATAGTCTATTGTTTCTTGCTTGTCCATGAAATAAGAGAATCACCAAGGAAAACACAGAAACCAGTGGTAGATGTCCTATCAGTAGAGTCACTTGCCCAATCAGCATCAAAGTAAGCTCGAAGCTCCAAAGCGGAAGAAGCAGAGAAAAACAGGGAGCGGGTGATGGTGCAACGTAGATAGCGAAGAACACGCAAAAGTACTGCATAATAAGTAGAGCCCGACTGAGTACACGACCAACATAAGCAATATCTGGCCGAGTAACAATCAAATAGATAAGAGCACCCACAATCGCTTGATATCGAGTGGGATCTGGAAGAAGCTCGCCATCAAAAGTGGAAAGGCGGTGATGAAGCTCTATAAGAGTAGGAGCGGTATGAAGATCAGTAAGGCATGCTCGACTAAGAATATCAGAGATGTACTTCTTTTGAGACACTAAATATCTAGCACGAGCATAAGCCACCTCAAGGCCCAGAAAGTAGAAAAGATGACCAAGATCTTTCATTTGAAACTCCTGGCATAACCGCTGCTTCAGAGAAAGAATAGTATTGACATCATCACCTGAAATAATCATATCGTCCACATATAGAAGAATAAGCATAAGACCATGAGAAGTCTGACATGTGAAAAGTGCATAATCATGAGAGCTCTCAGCTAAACCAAAGGCAAGAACCACACTGCGGAAACACTCAACTAAGCTCGAGGAGCCTGTTTAAGCCTATAGATAGCCCGACGTAGTCGACAAACATACTGAGGTAGATGAGAAAGACCATGTAGAGGAGCCATGTAAACCTCCTCAGAAAGATCCCCATGTAAGAAGGCATTAGTCACGTCTAGCTGATAAAGTGACCACTGACGAGTTGCAGCAACTGCTAGAAGAAGACAAACAGTAGTCATCTTCGCCACAGGCACAAAAGTCTCCTCATAATCAATGCCATACTCCTGAGTAAAACCCTGAGCAACAAGACGTGCCTTATGGCACTCGACATTACCATCAACATGGCTCTTGAACTTGTAGACCCACCTATAACTGATAGGAGTAACACCAGAAGGCAACAGAACTAGATCCCAAGTGTACATCCGTTTAGACAACAAAACGTGTATGTATTTATTTATTTTTTGTTTTTTTTTGAAAAAGTGGATAAACCACATTCCTTTGTTGATTAATAATTAGGATTATATATGGTAATGGGATCCGGTTTACATAGGTTCCATGGTGGACCTGATGTTGACTTGGAGCTCCACTGGTGTTACAAGGTTCGTGAGGGGTCCCTTTGGAGCCTCTGCTATTCAGGGTGTGTCTTCATCCTTGAAATCCGCATCTGAGGGTCTCTGGACTCGCTCTTCCCTCGTGATGGTGAGGTTGTGTCTAATGTGAGCGCTCAGGGTTTGTAGTCGTGCCTTCTTGGTGGTGTGGGCACTGTCGATCCATGAGAAGAGAAAGAAGTCCACCTAACGAGTGAGTTGTTTACAAACGCGCCATTTGTTTTGAAACACCGTCTGTTCCTTTCCAACCATAGGTTCCATGTGCCGGATAGCACAAGCAGTTGCCATCCCTATTGAAACTCCTTTTCAAGATCCTTGCTAGTCGATGATTAATTCCCTTCATAGGTCTTTAATCCCATAAGGGGGGAAGCGAGTCCAAAGAGGTGGGTGTAGTGGGACCACATATCAGTTGCGTATTGACATCAGGTGAATAAGTGCTCGGTGCTTTCCTCTTGGGCATCACACAGGTAGCAAGTCGTCCTTTCCCCTAGCCAGTTTCGCTTTACTAGGTTTTGTAGCGTAGGAAGCTTGTCTTCCATTGCTAACCATGCGAAGAACTTGACCTTCGTCAGGCAAGCTTGTTTTCATAAAGATGCCGGTATGGGACTCCGCATACCACCATCCATTCTGAAGAGGTAGAGGGACTTTACCTTGAATTCCTGGTTTGGGGTGAGTTACCATTTCCTTCTATTTGCCTATTGGGATTCCCCATGTGTATGGTGCTCTTGTAGCCCTTGCATTATTTCCATTGCCGCTTACGACAAGGGCCCCGGTTTAAGAATTGGCTTTCTTATATTCTGTAGCTGACGAGCCACCTGAATCGTGTGGTCAGTATTTAGCCAGAGGGTTGGAATTCAGGGAAGCAACTGTATGGGCTATTTCCATCAAGCTACTTGTCAAACTATATCCGAATTGATTCCTCTGACCATGGTTTGGTTGTTATCCTTGCCATGGTAAGTTCTCGTTGAGCAGCTATTCCTTTCAAGAAAAAGGATACTCAACTTTGTGTTGGCTTAAATGGGTTAATCAGTGAATTCTAGAAGTAGGCATGTGTGATAATCCTGCCGCAGATCCTGGATTGTCCATTTAGTAGACGACACCATCATTTGTCGAGGAGTGCTTTGTTGAAAGCCTTTAGGTTTAATATTCCCCATCCTCCAAGGTCCTTGGGTCTTGTTAAGGTCTTCCATTTCACAAGGCGGTATGCTTTTGAATTGGGGTTGGTTCCTCTCCATAGGAAATCCCTCCAGATGCCCCCGCTCTGTCATATTACCCAGTGTGGCGGTTTAAACATGGCCATCTAGTGGTTTGGGATAGCCGATAGGACCGAGTTCAAAAGTGTGACGCGTCCACCTAGTGATAGTAGTCATCCTTTCTATGTGGCAAGCTTGTTTCTGACCCTTTGGATTCGTTGATTCTAATCTTCCTTCCTGGGCCTGCTTCTCGCCAGTGGGATGCCGAGGTAGTGAGCTGGTAGCGAGTTTAGGCGACATCCCATAGTGGTTGCTAAGTCCTCGCTTCCACTTCTGGTATTTTGATAGTTATGAGGGAAGTCTTATTGTAGTTGATTTTTAAGCTTGAGAGACCATCGAATAAGTAGAAGATGAACTTCAGTGTTCTGAAGTCGCTTCTCTTCCCGGAGCTGAGGATTAGGAGGTCATCCGCATATAGCAGGCCTGGGATTTGTTCACTCCCCTGCGTTCCCATCCTGTATCCCTTGAAGATGTCCGCTCATATCGTGTGTGTCACCATTGTGGTGAGAACATCCATCACGAGGATGAAAAGCAGAGGGGATAGCGGGTCTCCCTGTCGCGACCCTTTTATGTCTAACATATCCCATCGGTGTGCCATTGATGAGGAATTTGGATTTTGATGAGTGAAGGATCTTCCTAATCCAACCAATCCATCTTGGCCCAAATCCCCTTGCATGTAGTATTTTGAGGAGGAATTCCTAGATTTCTGAATCAAAGGCTTTCTCAAAGTCAACTTTAAATAGTGCACCTCGTTTTCTTTTCATATTGTAGATGATTTGTTCCTCGGCAACAATGCTGTCCTGGATGTATCTCCCCTTCATGAATGCGGTCTTGTTTTCGTTTACCAAATCATATATGACTGATTGTAGACGATTTGCTATGACCTTCGTTATGATCTTGACCGAGCAATTTATCAGGCTTATCAAGCGAAAGTCTGCGATTGAGGATGACTCATTCTTTTTCGGGAGTAGGAGGATATGTGTCCAATTTTGTCTTTCTAGGTTGGTGGAGTCCTCGTACAGGTCATGGAAGGTTCGCAAGATATCATCCCTTTTGAAGTTCTCCCCTTGTTGGTAGAAGTTCATTGGGAACCCATCTGGTCTGGGCGCTTTCTCCGGGTTGAGTTCCTAAATGGATACATGTATTTCTTGCTCGGAGAATGGATTGTCGAGACTAGATAGGTCCATTGGGGTTGAGCTAGCAAATATTTGGGTCTAGTCTGTATGATATATGTTTGGACTATTGCTCCCAAAGAGTCTAGTGAAGTGTTCAGTCACTACTTTGGCGATGTCAGATGGATTGCTCAGGGTTCATCCTTCCTTAGTGAGTTGGTGGATCCTGTTTTTGTTTCTTCTTTGGTTGGCAATGGAATGGAAGAATGTTGAGTTTACTATCCACTTCCCTGAGCAAGGTGATCATGGAGCATTACCTCCAATGGTCTTCCTCAAGTCTGATCAAGTTGTCGTATTTAGCCTTCTTTGCCCGTAGTTGCTCTTCCTCTTCGATTGATAGTTGTTATTCTCCGCATCTGGTGTCCAATAGTTTAATGCTTTGTAGAAGTTCCTCCTTTTTCTGTCTGTATGTGTGTTGTTCCTCCTTGTGTTATCTGCGGATTCGTCCCCGTATCAGGGTGAGTTTCCTAGCCCCTTGTAAGCCCCTGCACCATCATAGTCATTTTGTAGCCACCATTCACTCACCATGTCCCAGAAGCCTTCTCTATTGCCCTAGCTTCTGTTAAAACAGAAAGGGTACTATTTGGGTTCATGTCGTCCACACTCCAATGCGATGGACACATGGTCCAAGTGGATGCGAGGTAGTGCAGTCTCCCAAATACGGGGGTGTGCTAGTATCCATTCAAGGGATAAAAGGAACCTGTCTAGTCGGATCGTAGTGGGCACGTGTCTTTCGTTGGTCTAGATATATTTCCTTCCAAACAACGGGGGGTCATACAGTTGTAGGTCAGCGATAAAGTTGTTGAAATTTTGATGGTCCTGCGTACCCCTGAAACTCGAGTTTATGTCTGCTTGCTCCGTGGTTGAGTTGAAATCTCCCCCGATAAGCCATGGCCCCCGCCAACGAGTTCTGATTGGCCTCAGCTCTTCCCAGAAAAGCCTTTTGCGATAAGCTTCGCAAGGGCCGTAGACCGTGGTGATCATCCATTTGCTCCTGTTTGTCATGCTTTCTAGAATAGCTGTTGCAGAGAAGGTATCTGTATATGCGACTACTATTCTGAAAGATAGTGGGTTCCATCAGATGTAGCATCCTCCGCGTGTGTTGTTTGTAGGCAATACTACCTTCTCTTTGTAGAGGTTTCCTCCTATTCAACCCCAGTTGTGATTGTCTATGGCTTGAAGTTTTTTCTCTTGTAGACAGAACACGTCGGCCTTTAGTGTTGTAATGAAGTCCCTAACTAGGAAGCATTTTTTCGGATACCCTAGTCCCCTGATAGTCCATGTAATGACTTTCATAAGGATACCTTATGTTCCCAGATTTGTGTTGCTGAGGGCAGGGGGCTTATTTGCCTTCCTGCCCCTGAGCAACTCTTTAGGCTTCTATAAGCCTAAGATGCTTGATCACTTGCTCTGTGTTACGTTTTAAGTGATTCAAGTGAACCCCTGTCTTTAGTACCGTTGAGATAATTTCTTCGCCTGGCCAGTTGGAGAGGATGAGGGGGTCTGTGGTAAGGTTGGGGAGGTCTACATTTTCAGTTCTTTTTTGTTTACCTTTGGTATTTTTCGGGGGCCTAGCTGGGGGCTTTTGCACTTCCAGGGTCATGGGAGATTCTAGCAGATTGATTTTCCTTGGTCTTCCCCTCTTTTTTGGCATTGGAGGTTGTTCTTCTTGCGCTCTAGCTAGTGATGAATGAGTGGAGCCTCCTCATTCTACATTTGAAGTTGAAGTTCCCGGGAGGTCGGGAAGGGGAAGTAAATTGTGGAAGACTCCATTGTTAATAGCCTCCCATGCTTCTTCTTTTACTAGGTTCCAAGTATTGCCAATTCTTTTAAGGAATGTTTGGCTTGGATCGATCATTATGCCTTGATCCAAGGTTTTAATGTTCTTATCACTTAGGTTATAATCGGCCATGATGTAGTTGGAATTCTTCATTGAGTTCTTAGCTTGATAAGGTGCATGAACCATTACAGGAGGATTGATTGACAAGATGTTGCTACCAATTGATCCTCTACTAAAGGAATATTGACTATACCAAGTGAATGATGCGCTTCAATGCTTTCTGCGCCCAACAACAGAGCTGGATAAGCACCGATTGCACAGTTATCCTTTGGGCTTTCCTGGGCTTATGTAGTAAGCTGATCTTTAACGGGACTTAACTGGCTTTGTGCCCAACTCGTGCTTAACCCAGCGTTCAACGTGTGGCCATCTCCATATACAGCATGTATAGTGGTGTGGGGCCTACCTTGTCGACCTAGCTTCTTGGGACCTGAGGTTTGGGAACGTGCCTTGTTGCACATAGCCCAATTGACCGGTATCCTCTTGTAGGATGGTCAAACCTGAGCCTTTTATGGGGTCAGCCTTGCTTCTCCACGCAACCTGCATGAAAGGGTCCCTATTATCCGTAAAGTTAACGTACTTGAAGCCGTGTTCCAGCGCCCTTGCTTCTACCCAGACTCCATCAGTCTCGTGACCTGGTCCACTGGTAGCGGCCAATCCCATCGCTGCTTGTTTTGTCCCATCGGCCGTTTTCGCCCCATCACTGGCACTCGACTCTGAGTATTCTACGATTACATTTCCCATGTTGTATGCAGCAGTCCAGACACGCGCGTTCTTTGGAGGATTGGTAGTTGACTGGGCTTGCTCATCGTTCCCTGAAGGTAATACCTTCCGGCCGTTCGTCCCTCCTGCTCGCTGGAGCTTCCTTGTTCATTACCATGGGGGGCCTTACCTTTGTCTCGTTGGCTACAAGGTGGGTGTATGTTGTCATGTTTGGCCTCACCGGCTAGAGGGACGCCATCTCCGGAGGCCGGCGTAGCGTTATAGCCTTGCCCTGGTCAGCGGGAGACACCCCATGGCAACGCCAGTTGCCCTTTCTCCATCTCCAAAACGTAGTTGTACTGACGTGTCCCCATGTTGCAGTGAATGCTCACCGGCAGCCTTCTCGGTCTTCTAACACGGAGGAGAAGACGAAGGTCATCTCCATAGGCTCCACTCCGGTCGTCCATATACACGAGATCTCTGGTGGGTATGATGAGTTGTGTCACCAGGTCTCTACTTCAACAATCCATGGGGAGTTGCTTGGCTATAACCCATCGGATGGCACCTTCGGCATGACCCGTCTTCCACAGATCCGGCGTCCAATGCTCCTACGGGAGGGTGAAGGAGAGCACTTTTAGGGGGCCCTTTGCTTCTGTTTGACGAGCAAGCTCTGCAGTAGGGAATGGGGTTATGAAATGACCATCGTGAAGAGGTTTGACCTCCCAGGTCGATTGCTCATCGATCAAACATGAGAGAACGTCTTTGATATCCGACGCGAGCACCATTCCTCTCTGTTTCTCCGTCACATTGATGTTTGAGAAGCGCTTCATACGCTCTCTTCCTTCGAGCACGTTAGAGTCTACGGCCATGGATTTGTGGAGGGTTTCTGGGGCTTCTTCATTGGCATCCTCTACCATACTGTTTGCAGCCGCCGTCGGCCTTGTTGGTGTGTGGGGTGTTTGGTGTATTGCACTCTTGTGCTTGGGTTTGGGTTTGGCCTTCAACTTCTCCTTCGTCTTCTTTCATTGCTGTAGATTATGGGGTTGTTCCCTTGCTAATAGTCTGGGGAGCACATTGTCCATCGTAAACCGGCGGTCAGCCTTGCACTCCTGTCGCTTATGTCCCACCCCCCCACAGTGGCGGCAAGTTATAGCACGACGACAATCTTCTGCTCGATGTTTAGGCCTCAGGCACTAGCCACACACATAAATAGTGCCGGTCGGGGTGCTAAGGGTTGCTGGTCATTGACGCAATGGCGGCGGAACCTCCTTCCTTGCGACTCGCGGGCTGCCACTCATATGCCGTTTGCGCTTGCGGCCTACCACCTCCCATCCTTCTTCGATTTTGTTTGCCTCTGGTGACGATGGTTGGGTGTTAGAGTCACTGGTTTGACCCTTTACCACGTTGACAAAGGAGGGGGAGGGGGAGGGAGGCGGTTTCTCTGGTTCAGCGGTGCGAGTTCCACCTTGTGAAGTCTCCCCCTGAGTCTTGCTTTTGCGCTGTCTGTCCTGTTGGTCGTCGTCTTCCTGACGGACTTCGCGGTGCGTGGGGAACCTCGGCCGGGGTTCTTTGCTTTGCGGTGCAGCTTGTCCCGTGGCGTCTCCCCAATACCGGAGATTGTCTCCACGGCGCTTGGGGTCATCTATATCACATCTGGGTTCTCCCTCGCCGCGTCTTGGTTCAATTCCACCATGGCGGTGGTCGCCTCTACCTCGCCGTGAGTCTTCTCTACCACGTCTGTTATTGTCTCAACCACGTCGAGTTGTGTCTATGCTACGTCGAGGTTAATTTTCCCCCCGCTAGGGCGCTTCTCTGTCATGCTCGATGTTGTTTTTGTCGTGCGGGGTTCAATGCCACCATGCAAGGAATCGCCTCTGCCATGGAGCTTCTCCATCTCTTTGGTGCAGATTGTTGTAGTTGTAATGGAGGCTTTGATGGTTGAACCTCTGAAAAAGGTAGCCGAGGGAGCATATACAGTACTTGGGAGTGACTTATGTTTTTTTTTGTTAGTAGAGAACTCTCTTTGTTATGAACAATTTTATTTTCACAGAATTCATGAACCATATTTTGTTTATTAAATGCTTATGAACTATTTTATTTGTTGAAATACTTTCATCAGGTATGAGGCTATTTCTGTTCATATACTTACTCAAACCAATGTTCAATATATACAAATGTTGCGTTATGAATGCTCATATATATATATATCATGTTAACAATTGAAACTGTCTCAATATTTTCAATCTGAGAAAATAAATGAACTGCTAATTTCAATATGAAGACACTTTACATCAAGGTGACAAAATGGAAGAAAATAAAAATTCCTACACCTGTTTAAGAATGATTAAATATTGCATGATTGCTAATCTTTTCTTAAGGAAAATCTAGGACTAAGGACAGTACATGAACTTTCTTTGCAGTAGCATCATGACCCTTTTCCTTATCAATGTAACATTTGGCCTTCAACTCTCTTGTTCCGTATCTAAAATTGGATGCTATATTGTTATTTTTTATTTTTTATTTTCCAATCATCATTTTGAGTAGTTATTTCTTAATTTAATTTGAGCATAACTCTCTATTCCGTGTATAAAACTGGATACTATGTTGTTATTTTTTTAATTTTCCAATCATTATTCTGAATAGTTATGAAGATGCCAACTGCCAACTTTTTTTTTTGTTGGTTATAGAAAATTTATAACCGGAAGGAAAGCATTTTTTTTGAAATTTCTATCATCAACTTTATACTTAGTAGATTTTGTAATTTCAACATGGCAGTTATTTTTATTGTTCCATGTTAGGCAAAATTACTTTTAAGTACAAACAACAAACTGCAGGGAGCCTTGATCTCAAAGTTGTTCATATTAACATTGGAAGGATGGATACTGAATTCCTCCTTTGTATAGTGAGATCTCTCATACTCTGACAATGTTTTCCTTCTCTCGACCTTAACGAGCACTTCTCTCAATTCACGAATAGCTTAAATAGGAGTAAAGTTTTCTGAATCTGAAGAGGATCCCAAAATTACTCCTTCTCTTTCTCTCAATCTTCGGTGCAAAATTCTCTCAATCTAACTACCCGCTTCAATCAATCCCTTAGAATTTTTACTGGACATGCAATCAACACCTCGCAACAAGATATAGTGAGAAAGAAGATTAGTATTCGAAATTTCAATTGAACGAAAAGTAAAACAAAGAAAAGAAAAAAAATGACTAGGTAGTAAACTCCTAGCTTTCCTAGTAGTCCTATTTCTCCCTGACAACGACGCAAAAAAGTTGATGTGATGCAACTACAAGTGCAAGGGTCATAATCAAGTAATAATAGTGGATACAAAGGTCGGGTTGTCAATCCTCAAAGAGATGGAAGTACTAGTACCCACTACTTGTCTACTATCTAGTCGATCCAAAAGTGAGTGATTAATCTAAATCTAAACTAAGAAATAGTGAACACAAAGTCAAATTGCTCTTGATGACAATCAATCATAAAAGGGTGATACTTTGGTAATTGAATCCCCCTTCGACTTCTAAAGGATGGATGATACTCTCTATATTGATACTTGGTTAATTCTTGGCCAAGGGTTCCTAAGGTGTCTTCACTCCCTCTCTCGAGGCGAATAACTAATCCTGGTGTCCTTACCGATGATATTCTGGGAAACTTAATTCTTGGAAGGATTATGGGAATAATACATCTAAAGGACTCGCTCTCCTTAGTACCTGGGCTCCCGGTGTACTCACAATCCTGTACATTGGAGATGGTCTACACACAGGATGGTCTACACCCGGTAACCCATATGACTTGGCGCTTCTCTGAAAGTTTTCCATGTTGGTCTCATTTTGTCTTGAAATGCTTCCTTTCTCCCAATGCTCGATGTTTTTGCCCTGTTTATCAAAAATAACACTTGTTAAGTACTTACAGGCTACAACTTTCCCAAATGGACATGTAAAGCATACAAAAATATAGTATAAAATTATGCTCATTTGAACACTTATTAGTATTGAAATAATCTATAGTCACGATTATTTTATATATGACTATAGAGGTTCTTTTAGTCACAGATTGTTTTTTCTCGTGATTATAGGTTATATACTATAGTCATGCTTATAGTCACGCGTGAGTATTAAAGTAAATATATAGTCATGAATTTTTTATGTGACTGTAGAAGTTCTTTTATTCCCTGATTTTTTTTGTCCGTGAGTATATGTTATATAATAGTCATATTTAGATTTATTTTTGAGTGTTAAAGTAATTTATAGTCACAATTATTATATATGTTATATGTTATTCAATTATTGTTTATGAATAAATATTTTTTTTTTAATTTAGTTTTTTCCATTTATTATATAAATAAAAAAAAGTTTCAATTTATATAGGGCTTGTTTAGATCAGCTTCTAGGAAGCTCAAAAGCCGTTTTTTATATGTTAAGTGTTAATCGTCAGCTATGAGTGCTAGCACTCAAGCCTCCACATACAAGCCTGCGTGGTCGTAGGTAATAATTCCAGTAAGTACCTTGTCGAATCTGCAACGAAGGCTTTCTAGGTATAGATGAGCACCAACCTACTAATTATTTTGGTCAGCCAGTCAATCAATTAAGTAGAAGATTGCCTAATTCCTAAGAAAACAGAAGGATGTAACGAAAGGCGTAGGGGATTTCTCTGGATATCATAATCTTTAGAGTTGTATGTCTCCTATGACTTGTTAATTGTTTTCTCCTATGTTTTGCAGAGGTGGTGTTGCAAAAGACAAGGGTTAATTATCAGTGGCCAATAGGGTACTTCACGTGCAAAAACATTGACATTGATTCTCTATTACTAGGGAATACATCACCATCGATCTCTTCCACATATTCCTATAGGTTGAAAGAGTCAATACTGACCTTACACTATGCCTTGACCGTGGATCATACGGACATATGTCTAAGCCTAATTACTCGGGTTTCTGTTACACCAGACATCCACCCTATGTTCAAAATACAACCAACTACACATATTCCTATGCATAAATGCATGTCGTTAGATTTATCATCTCTTTCAGGCTTATGATTCAAAACACATGAGATATATGCACATCCAAAGCAACACACATACAAGACATATGATAATGTAGATTCAAGTCATAGGATTTATACAATCCTAGAAATCGATGTTGAAGCACACATCATAAACAAAGGATGCTTGATATTGCAAATTAGAAAATAGACATCCATGTCTAGAGAAAAGGGAGGGATTTAAATACTAGAAGAAAAGTAGAAATGTTGCTCCCCCCTTTGTAGAGCTTCCACCCACTAAACTTTGCCATGAAAGCCTCCGGATCGCGCCTTGAGACTCAGCCGTCACCTCCCATGAAGAGATAACCCTAAGAGAAAACTACCCAGCTTTTATACCCCAGGAAATAAGGTCGCGACGTCCACCATAGAATCGCGACATTCATGAAAACTTGGGAATTCTGTAATCTCATATGGTCCAGGAGAGCGTCGTGACATTCAGAAAAACCTGGGAATTCAGAGCATCCTTTTGATAATTATTGTCACGACGAGCGACGTACAACGTTACGGTATTCTTATAGATGTCGTAACATTCTGGTGATTCCAGCCAACGCAGTTTCCATCATGTGTCTAATCGGAAGACTATTTCAACTTGGATTGAGCTGAAATTTTAACTAAGTATTCCGGAGTTGCATATATTCAATCAAAACGGTGAAGATTAGGTTAGGAGTTGTGTAGCTATTCCAATAAATTCTTCATCTCAGCAACTTTTTTAGGATCCTCTCAGAGTTCTCTCCTTACTCTCGTATTACACTTTTATCATAGAACAACCTTTTCCATTGCCTCATGATCATCCCTATCTTGGTCTGCAGATCTCACCATCTATCAACATTAAAACACTTGCATTAGTGCGGAAAATGATCCATGTAATATTAAAATTCACTAAAACAAGTGTGCATGCTAATTGAGGTAGAATTTATTCAGAAGAGCCCAAATTAGCTCTTCAATACATCATTAAACACCCATATTTGGTCTCAACCTACCATAATAAGTCCTCTAAATAGCTCAATTTCGAGAGCTAACACATCCCTAAACTCAAACTATTGTTTGTCCTCAAGCAATAAACAATTAAGCAAACAAGTCAATTTCTTAAGCATATATATTTTTGGGTTAGATCTCCTTGCTAATAAAAATAGATGCAACATAGCACAATAAATGAGAGCCTTTTTTCTCAAATGAAGTACAAATCATAAATAGATATTCTACATTGTTCACTAGAATTCTATAAGTATAATGCTTTTGGTTACGTTGTATGTAACACAGATAGATACATGCAAGGGAGAATAGAAATAAAAGCCCAAATCTACAAAATCTAATCTTTCGATACTCTTTACTAGTAGAAGACTATACTCCCAGGGCAGGCTATTGAGTCGCTCTAGTGCTGCTCTCTTTATTAAACTATGCGCGCGTTTATTCTACTATATATGTACAAACTTTTTTTTTTTTAAGGCTCACCTTGATTAGAGCTCACCTGTATCCCATGTTTCTATGTACTTCCATGTGTGTCAAGTCCTGCTCAACTACCAAGAGGTTTATACCCTACCCCTATTCTCCAATGCATGTATATATATTCTCTATACACCATACAAACTAGACTAAACTCATTCATGAAGTTGTAAAAAGGTTCTAGATGCACAAGTGTATATAAAGATGTGATCTTCCTATGGTTTGAAAAGTTCAACCATCATGTACTATCCATGTCAAATGCACTATAAAGTAGGAGATTAACCACTTAAGTTTATACTTGAGATGTGTATTATGTACTTCTAAAAGAAAAATTTTCAATAAGCACAGAAAAATGGACTGAAACTACCAAAGATAGTTCAAAAAGAAATAAGTTTAACTACATGAAACCCCACCCCCAACTAAGATAAGTCAACATCCAAGATGATATAAGAAATATAAGATACAGGTATGGGAACTTAAAAGGGAAGGTAAGTCAAAAAACCACTCCCCTATGTGGAAATATCCTCGTCGTCTTTGTCCTCCTCCTCATGCTCCTTTGCTAGCACTGCAAATACAGGGGATGTAGGTGGGAACAACTGAGATTGTTGGCTTCCAGCAGAGGCCCACATAGACGAGGGCCTACTAACGTTTCTCTGTGCTCTAGGCATGGTGTTTCCTACAAGAATGATATAGAATATTATATATGTAACACCCACCTCCCAACACAGGCAGATGTCACACCAGCAAGGCCTAGAGTGCCCCCAACCTGAATGTTGTTGAACTTGATATCGTGATAACCTATACAGACCGATATAAACATAACAAGATAAACAAATCTTGTTTCTTAATCAACGACATTGCACAAACTTCGAATAAAACTCATGCAAAATCATATAAATAGAACCGGCAAAAAACCTGATCATAAATGCATCCAAATATAGTGACAGTCCCTCACCTGTGGTCCTACGCTACCTAAGCTTTTGACTGGATCCACCTGGGATCCTCCACTTGTTTGATCCTCTACTTGATCTCCAAGTCCTATACAAGTAGAATAAATATATATTCAATGTTGTGGCATTTATTTTCGATACATAAGTTCTTGATTATGAATTTAGCATCCTTTAATTAGGTTTCCACCCATCTGCCATTCCATAATATATTTAACTAAATATATATTTATGTGACTCTCTTCCTCTCTTTTATGAATTATTTGAAGATTGCACCACGTGTCTGATTAATACTATAAATACCACATAACATGCATACCCTTATACCTCTGTTATTACAAATACACACAACCCCACCATAGGTGCTTGCAACTGCAGCTACTTAAGAGAGGCTGTTTAAATTACCAACTTTAACTCTTTCTCCTGACCATGCATCTCATGGAAAACAAGCACGTCCCTAACTCCTCACTAGGTTAAACACAACTTCATAACTATATGGCACGAAGCTCACTGTCAGCCCATGTTATACTAACAACCAATAATTAAGCTCACTTTCCCTTAATTTTATAACTAAGTTGTATGTTATACTAATAACCCATGTTATTGTTTTCAAAAGAAAGATATATACAATCACCAACTGGGCTTGAGCAAACCAGCCGCTTTAGTAAACTTGAAACTGCAACAGTAGTAGTTAAATTCAACGTTTGTTATGCACAATCTTCACCTAGTTTTAGTTGCAGGTTCTCCCAACTAGAGCTCCTTCTTCACTAATCTCTTTTCCGCCAGCTTATGGGTCTGCAACTGAGTACCCATGAGCTACTGATTCTCCTCTAGCCTTCCACATCAAAAACCTCTTTCATTTATAAGCAACCTCTTATGGGTTTTTTTTTCTTTCCTCTTGAAACTATCTCCTTTCTCTGTTGGAGTAAGGGTTGCAGGTAGTGGTGATCTCTTTACTTATCTTGCTTCCACCTATCTCACTCTTTTCTATTGTGTATACACCTCATCCTATCCCATTTCTTATCTTATACACGATGCCAACAAAATAACAACTGCCATCTTATATTTATTCATTATCTATTTTCATAAGTGATCTACCTAGCTAATGGTTCCTGTACTCATAGTCTCAATGTTTAAATTAATATACAAGCGGTGATGTCATAGACGTCCATGTCTTAATGTTAGAGTTAATGTGATGTTCTACTGAACCAACTGTAGTGTCTGCTAATGTTACAATGATACTTGGTGAAGTTCAAGTGATATGCGATAAAGTTACAATGATATAGTTTGAGTTCAGGTAGTATCTGTTAGAGTTACAGTGAAGTGTTGTAGAGTTAAACTATTTTGAATATATGAGTCAGATAGTCAGAAGGGTACTTTTGTGATTTAGTCATATGTTGTTGTTTTTTAATGTAACAAATGTAGAGAATTGATCCCATGGACTTGGTTCCATGGGATCATCCATGAAACCGAGCCCATGGGTGATCTCGCCAAAAATAGCGCCTCGAGACGTGTGGGTGCCACACATCTGGGGGCGCCCAAAAAAGTACACCTCGAGATGTGTGCTGCCCACACATCCCGAGATGTGTTTGTGGCCGAGATCACCCATGGACTCAGTTCCAGGGATGATCCCATGGAACTGAGTCTATGGGATTATCACTCACAAATGTAATAGGTCTGTGAGAAGAACTGACTGTGAAAAAGTTAAGCAAAGTGAAGATATTGATGAAAAAGAGAGAGTAGTGTGCCCTAGTTCTTTGAAGAAATTTCATGTTTTTCCCTTGTTTAATCCTCTCAAAACTAACAGAGTAGTATCAGAACTAGTCGATTGTCAACAACAACTGGGCGTAAAGAACATTGGCGGAAATAATTCGGCAAATTGGAAGGCAAATAGTATAAGTGGAGAAGACGAGTTATGGCTTCTACAAGTTCCCAATGTTTGAACATCCAACAACCATCTATTCCTATCTTTAGTGGGGAAAATTATGATTTTTGGAGTTTGAAGATGAAAGCCCTATTCCAAACCCCAGGATCTATGGGATTTAGTTGAGAATGGCTTTGAAGAACTTGTAGCTACAGTAACTCTTACAAATGCCCAAAAGGAAGCTCTAAAAGAAAACAAGAAGAAGGATGCAAAAGCTTTAGTTTTTTTTTAGCAAGCTATTATTGAAGAGTTGTTCCCAAGAGTCATGAAGGCTTCAACATATAAAGAGGCTTTGAAGGTGTTGCAAGAGGAGTTCCAAGGAAATGGAAGGGTAAGAGCTATTAAGCTCCAAACTCTTAGAAGGGAGTTGGAGAATATGAAGATGAATAAATCTGAAAAGTTGAAGGAGTATTTCTCCAGAGTGACTGAAATGATTAATCAAATGGGTTTGTATGGTGAAGTAGTTGCAGATAAGAGAATTGTGGGGAAGATTTTCATCTGCTTGCTTGAAAAGTATGATAGTAAAGTATCTATTATTGATGAAACAAAGGAGATTGCCACATCAAGTGTTCTAGAGCTGATGGCATCACTACAAACTCATAAGCAAAGGTTGATGAGACACTCTGAGAAATCTGTTGAAAGTGCTTTTCAATCTAAAATCAACTTGGCAACAAAATCAAAAGGGTCATCATCTCAAGAGCATCAAAAAGAAGAAAGTTTTAGAAGAAGAAACCAAAGAGGAAGAGGAAGAAGTCCTTATGGCACAAATTCAGGTGCTGAAAAATTTTGAAAGGAGATGTAGTATCTACAAAATGACCAATCATGTTGATAAGGACTATTGGTTTAAGGGGAAGCCCCAATGCTACAATTGTAAAAGATTTGGTCACTTACAAAAGAATTATAGATTGAGGAATCAATTACAAGCTGCAAATGTGTCTGAAGAAGAAGAAGAAAATGAACAAGGCAGTATAGTTTATGCAAGTTGTCAAGTAGCAAGTGAAAGAAGAAATGATGTTTGGTTGCCTGATAGTGGATGCAATAATCACATGATAGAAAATAGGGATCCCTTTAAAAGAATAGATGATGACATGAATGTACAAGTAATAATGGGAAATGGAGCTTTAGTTCAATCAAGAGAAAGGGCACAATTTGCATCCAAACAAAGGAGGGAACAAAATTCATCCACAATTTGTTGCTAGTTACAGTTTTGGATCATAATTTGCTAAATGTTGTGCAACTTGTGGAAAATGGATATGTGTCTATTTTGAAGATAATAGTTGTGTCATATATGACAAAAGGAGGGGAAAAAAACTGGTGGAAAATATAACAATAAAGAGAGGTAGAAGCTTTGAATTGACTTTCAGCTATTGTGGAAATGTGGGTTTGAAAGCACAAGTTAAGGATGAGTCCTGGTTGTAGCACAAAAGGCTAGGATATTTGCATTTTCATCGATTGAAGCTACTTCAAGTGAAGAACATGGAGCATGGGCTACCAAACATTGAAGATAAGCAGAGCATATGTGGAGGTTGTGCTTTAGGAAAACACCACGGAGACTCTTTTCCAAGTAGAGGAGTAGGAGAGCCAAAAGGATGCTGGAGCTGGTTCATACAAATGTATGTAGATCAATAAAGACTCCATCTCATGCTAGAAATAGGTACTTTATCTTGTTTATTGTTTATTTTACAAGGATGACATAGGTACACTTCATGGAACAAAAATTTCAAGTATATGGTATCTTGAAAAAATTAAAAAACTATACTGAGAAGCAAAGTCGTTGTTATATAAAGGCCTTGAGAAGTGACATAGGTAAGGAGTACGTACACTTCAAGAGAATTTGATATGTTTTGTGAAGATGAAGGCATTGAAAGACAACTCACTATTGGGTACACTCCTAAAAAAATGGAGTATCAGAAAGGAAGATTCAAATTGTGATGGAGATGGCTAGAACAATGCTAACAGATAAAGGGTTGCAAAATTCCTTCGAGGCTGAAGCTATTTGGACTGCAGTTCACTTGATAAACAAAAGTCCAACTAAAGTTTTGCAAGATGTGACTCCACTAGAAGCTTGGAGTGGGAGAAAACCATCAGTGAGACATTTAAAAGTCTTTGGAAGTGTGTGGTATTCTCGAATTCTAAAAGAAAAAAGACACAAGCTGGATGAAATAAGTGAAGGTTTCATTTTTGTAGGGTATGCATCAAATACAAAAGGCTACAGATTATGGAACTTGAAGAGAAATATAATTATCATTAGTAGAGATGTGTTGGTTGATGAAGAAACTACTTGGAATTGGGAGAAAACAAGGTGCAGAAACAAGCTGCAGTTTTTGAAGATGATGCTAAAAATAAAGACAGAAATATTGAAGAATTACCACCAAGGGTTGATCTATCATCATCCTCAAGTGATGGTTCAAGCTCCAGTTCATCAAGTCCAAGTAGTACTCCAAGAAAAATGAAAAGCATTGCGGAAATTTATGAATCATGCAATTATTGCATGGTAGAGCCAAGAAATTTTGAGGAAGCCATTAAAGATAATTCTTGGAAGAATGCTATGGAGGAAGAACTTCAAATGATGGAAAAAAATAGAACATGGGACAAAAGATAGAGAAATTGTTGGAGTAAAGTGGATCTATAAGATAAAACATAGGCCTTGTGGGTCTATATTAAAGAACAAAGCAAGGCTTGTAGCAAAAGGGTATTCGGAACAACCAGGAATTGATTTCCATGAAACATTTCCACCTGTATCTCGCAAAGACACAATTAGAACTCTCATGCACTGGCAGCTCAAAAGGGTTGGTTGCTATAGAAACTAGATGTCAAATCAGCCATCTTGAATGGAGAGTTGAAAGAAGAAAATTATGTTGAACAACTAGAGGGTTTTGTCATCAAAGAAGAAGAAGAAAAAGTTTACAAGTTACATAAGGCACTATATGGGCTGAAACAAGCACCTCGTAATTGGTATAGTCAGATTGACAATTATTTTATCTACAGTGGTTTTGAAAGAAGTAAAAGTGAGCCAACTCTCTATGTCAAGAAGCAAGGTATGTCTATTATTCTTATTGCAATATATGTTGATGATTTGATAGTTACTGGAGATGATGAGAAGATGATAGATGAGTTCAAAAAAGATATGATCATGAGGAGATATGAAATGAGTGACATGGGAATGTTACATCATTTTCTTGGTCTTAAAATTCATCAACAATCAAATGGAGCTTTTGTTTCTCAACAAAATTATGCTGAATGATGTTGAAGAAGTTCAATGTGTATGGCTGCAAAACAATAGCAACACCACTTGCAGTTAATGAAAAGTTGATGAAAAAAGATGGAGGAAGGAAAGTTGATAGCACTATGTATAGAAGTATTGTAGGAAGCTTGTTATATCTTACTCCAAGTAGACCAGACATTATGTATGCGTCAAATTTATTATCCGGATTTATGCAAGATCCCAACCATTTTCATCTTGGAGAACCAAAAAGAGTTATGAGATGTATAAGAGGAACGTTGGCTTATGGAATTACGTATATAAGGAGTGAGATGTTAATTTTGTTGGATTTTGTAACAGTGATTAGACTGGTTCTGCAGATAACATGAAGAGCACAACAGGGTTTGTTTTCTCACTTCGTTCAGGTGTGTTCTCATGGAAATCAAGGAAACAAGAATCAATTGCACAATCTTCAGCAAAAGCTAAATATGTATCTACTGCAATGACAACCTCAAAAGTTGTATGGCTAAGAAGGATATTAGAAGATGTTGAAAAACAATAAAAAAAAAGCAACAAGGATTGCTTGTGAAAAAAAATCTGAAATTTCCATGGCAAAGAACCCAATTTAGAATAGCAAAACAAGACATATTACAGTAAAACATCACTTTATTTGAGAAAGATTGAAGAAGAAGAAATTGAACTTGTATATTGCAGGTCGGAAAATCAAATTGCAGACATATTTACCAAACCTCTACGAAAGGAGAAGTTTCTATGCTCAGAGAATTAATGGGAATTGAAGAACATCACATTAAGGGGAAGTGTTAGAGTTAATGGAATGTTCTGCTGAAGCTACTGTGGTGTCTACTGAAGTTACAATGATACTTGGTGAAGTTCAAGTGATATAGGATAAAGTTACAATGATAAGAGTTTGACTTTAGGTAGTATCTTTTAGAGTTACAGTGAAGTGTTGAAGAGTTAAAGTATTTTGAATGTATGAGTTCGATAGTCAGAAGGGTAGTTTGGTAATTTAGTCATATGTTGATGTTATTTAATGTAACAAATGTAATGGGCCTGTGAGAAGAATTGATTGTGAAAAAGTAGAGTAAAGTGAAGATATTGGTGAAAAAGAGAGAGTAGTGTGCTCTAGTTCTTTGAAGAAATTTCATGTTTTTCCCTTGTTTAATCCTCTTAAAACTAAATCTTACATATTGTATGTGTGATTTATTTAAATCCTCCACTAATATGGCAGCACATGCAATAGATCATTGAATTAATGAGTTTATTTTCCATTTCCATGAACAGTTTGGCATAGTGAAACTTACCCCAATAAATCTGATTACTCTTCCATGAAGACCCTTACCATATATAATCATATACAGTAAATGTTTAATTAGCTCCCTAGGAGATTAAACAAAAGGTTACACCCTTTTCATATCACCCCTCCTAAATAATAATTTCATTTTCTTTGATTCCGTTATTCTATGTGAGATTGAGCAATATATATTTAAGCCCAATTTTTTTATATATTTATATTCAACCCCCTCGTGGAATATCTAACTAAGTGGATAATGACATCATCCATTATATTTAAATTTTATTTCTTAATTAAACACATTACCTTGTTAATCCTTGAACTTATGATCAAGATTCTTCACATATGAATCCCCAAAACCTTTTATTATAGCCCTCATTTCTTTAAACCATTAGATGCAAGTCTATTATCCTCAAAATTTATTTTATTTTTAATATTTTTAGTCCTCTTAATTAACTTATTCACCCCATTTCCAGTTATTAATTCTTTTAATTCTCCTCATAATTTTAGATGCCTATTGTACCCCTATTAAATAGATTTTCCATATTTTTCCAAAAATTGTGTCGTTACAATATAAGCTTGAGCGAGAATAACAACAAAGCATCAATCAATGAAAATATGATGGTTGTGGGTTCCATATGTAGCAAGAAGAAATGCACACAATTTAACAAATTTAGGGCTTTCTTTTTATACCCTAACTCTAGCCCTAAAAATTATCAAAGGGTTGAATTTGGTAAAATTTTTGGCAGATCTTCCCCTTGTAAAATTGATGTATACAAATTTGTACAACCATTCCCACAAGCTCTACATTGAGCATATTCGCACCAAAATCAAACATTCAAATCATATTACATTAAAGGTGGAAGCTTGCCGGAGTTTGATGGAGGGACAGAAGAGAAGACAAGAAAATAAAAAGTGCAGCCCCCACCCTCATTTTAACCTAAAAGATATAATGCTGTGATGTTCGAGTTGGACGTTGTGATGTTGGTATACTTTGCTTTTTGAACAAACATAGTTACATTCATCGTGACGAAAATTGTCCCACAATTATGTTTTCCCAGGTCTCTATGAAAGTCATGACATTCTGACGTAGGAGGTTCAGGTCAGTTGGTGCCTAGTTGGCAGATCAACGTAAAGACTAGAAGTGATGGAGCCAATTCCATGATTGGAGCAGTTTTGGGGGTGGTTCTGTATTTTGGCCATAACTTTGGCTACAAATGTTGGAATAACACGTTCCAACCCAATATAGAAAGCTCGTTTCGGTGCGCACCACGTGGTCACCTAGATAGACTCGGTGGGTACCATATTCAAATTCAAATTCTGATGTTTTCCCGTCATATCACTATTTATATATTTTTTGCTATTATTAGTATTAAATTATTTATCAAATTATGATAGGATTTGAATCCGATTTGGTCTCAGATTTTTAGGAGTTATCAAATTTTTTTATAGTTTTAAATTTAGATAAGTTTTAGTTTTGAATAATAATTTGCCAATTTTTGCAATTTAGATAAGATGATAAGGTTTCTAGGTTTGTCTTTGAAAGCTATTTAACCCGGCTTGTTGATTGATTTTTCATTATTGAGTTTTGAAGAAAAGTGTTTTCTTGAAATTCAGAGTTTTTTCTTTGGTTCTTTTGGTTCTTTGTTTGTTTTTACTTGCGGTCCTTGGATCCGGCTAGCCCACGGGATAATCGCTATCTTGCCCGGCGTCATATTCATTTATAACATCGTGATGTTTACTGCAGGAAACTCAAATCGACTGACCTGTTCATATTAACTCCTTGGCAATTTTTACATCAGTCATATTTTCTATAATTTAGGGTTTAGAAACAATGCTAGGCTTTGACAAATTGAAAATTACGGCTTACCCAACCCTTTGACTACATCAAAATTTGCTTAGCTAACCTTCCCCAATCTCAAATGGGTCTTTACAAAACAAGTGTACGAGTTATTATAGGAAATATGAAAAACTAAAAACAAACAAAATTCAAACAAAACATGAAACCAATAATGGAAAGAAATAAATCCTAATTTTTTTTGAGCTTGGGTTGCCTCCCAAGAAGGGATAGATTTAAGGTCTCTAGCTTGACCCCCTTTTTATTATTCTTGCTCTTTGATGATAAGAGTCGCCGCATCCCTCTCAATACCTTTTCCTTTGTATTGAAATCGCCGTTTTCTTGAAGTCTTGATTGGGTTGGCAAATTGCTCAACACCTTGAAGAGATAACTGTACAATGAACATGGAAGATCTAAAACTTTTTATTTCTGTTATCATCAACAATAGTATGTGATGTCTTCGTCCAGTTCTTTGTGTTGCAACTAAATTTTTGTGCCATCTATCAATTTCTTCAATGAGAAAATGTTGGTCCAAGGGTTCACAGAGCACTGTTGTCTTGAGTCCTAGCTTTTTTGAACTCTCATTTTTTGGGAGATAAGCAGTCATGACCAGCTTCATTGAAGGATGTCAATTTTACTTGTCAAAGCTGTTCACTATGTCCATGGGGCTGTAACTTTTAAGGGGGAAGAGGGGGAGAGAGTTCTCATCATCCTTATCCATTCCTTCCTTCTCTTTATGACACTGAATTTCAAATGGCAAGATTGTCTCTGCTGGCATCTTGTTACTATACCATATCTTATCTTTAGCAGAAATTACTTCTTCCAAGGACTCAAAGGGTGCGGTGGCATTACTTCTTTGTTTGATGGAACCCTTTTCCTCCTTTCTAGGACAACAAGGTTCATCCCCTTTTTCCTTCGCTCGTAGCAAAAAATACACTTGTTGATTAAGCCCTTGTTCTAGCAGCCTTTGAGGGAAAAGTGGATGAGGGTAAATATCATCAAGTTTCCTTTCAATAGTCTCACCTTCTTTTTTAACCAACGCCATAGTTTATCCTCTTGTACCTCTTCAAATTCTTCAATTCTTGGATCTTGAGGTTTATCACTTACCTGCTTAACTAGGGTTGGCTTATTGCTAAACCTATTATGAAATTCTTGGATCATAACTTTCATTTATATTGTGCCTCTCTCCAATTTTTCACCTAAAGGAAGCTCATTATCCACTTTTTGATGTTTTTTTATCCACATGTTAAAATCCCTTCGGCCCTTGAGGTTGGAATATAGAAGATTGTCCTTGATGTTCATTCCAAGAGAAAGTCATTCCAAGAGAAAGATTGTCCTTGATGCCTAGTGTAATTTTTCTCAAGATCACCATACTCAAGGGATTTTGGACCTTGATAGTCAAAATTCCATTATTCATAATTTACACCAACACTTCTCTTTTTGCCTTCAAGTTGAGTTGCCAATTCTACAATGCTCAGCTGCTTTTAACCCTTGAAACTCTCGAACATCCAATTTATTAGATGGCGTTATAGGAATGTCGATCCTTGAGAGTGCCCATTGAATGCATAGTGGATGTTCTTCATCCATATAAGTTGTTTCACTCTCAGACCAAGGTGTGTAATAGCTACCTTCATAATTACTACACAATTTTGCTAACGTTGATGATAATTCATATGAATGCTGCGTGGACCAACGAACCAGTCAAGAGGAAGCTCACATGGTGAAATACTCCGTCTCCATATATGTTATCTAATTGTATCTTTAGTAGAATGAATTTAGCATAGTGGGTGTTGAATGAATGCATGGGTTTTTAAAATTTCAGTGTAGCCTTTTTCTTTATGTATGTTGCTTTCAATTAATTGATCTTTTGTTTGGTTCCTCAAAATACAACAACCAATACTACTGAAACCCTAATTCTCATCCCTCTCCTTCTTCTACCTTGAACTCATTTCCACAGTCATTTTCCAATATCTCTTATATTAGAACTAGTGCATAAACAACCGTGACAAACAATGGTGGTTCCCTGAGCCTATCTCAACCTTCGATGGTGGTTTTGAAGGGCGACTGCTACGATTATTCGCGATCAAAATGTGTACCCTCTTCCGATCTCAGGACCTCTGGGACCTTGTGGAGTTTGACAGTTCTAAGCACTCTTCTTCATCTAGAGCGTTGTGCATGAAATGATCTTCTCACGCATAGGTGCAGCCACAACATCAAGGCAAGCATGGTCCATACATACAGACTGAGTTTCAAGGTTCCCTCAAGGTCATTGCAGTAAAGATGTAGACACTGAGAAAGGAGTTTGAAACCCCATAGATGAAGAACAATGAAGGAGTACAAGAATACATATCTCGAGTATTGGGTGTGATCAATCAATTAAGGGTTTACGGTGACCCTCTCACAGACAAGACAGTTGTGGCAAAAGTTCTAAGAAGCTTACCTACAAGATTTGATCATATTGTTGCAGCAACAGAGGAAGCTAAGGATCTGTCCACCCTCACCTAGGATGAGCTCAGTGGCTCCTTGCAGGCTCATAAAGTTAGACTCAATAGATCAGCAGAAAAAACAGAAGCATAGGCCTTTCAGGTTGAAGAGGAGGCTTCTAGTGTAAAGAGATATGACAAGGTTGTTGGCAGAGATAGAGGAAGAGGCTCGTTTAGAGGAAGAGGTCGAGGAAGAGGCAGAGGGAGAAGCACAGACAGACCATGGCAACAAAACACTCATCCAAAGCAAAACAAAAGTAACATACAATGCCATAATTGCAAGAATTATGAGCATGCCAAGGCTGAATACTGGTTCAAAGAGAAGACAATGAACATAGTTGAAGAACAAGATCAAGAGGTCAACAATCTCTTTATGGCACATGATCTACTTCTGATTAGGCTCCAAGCAGTGTATGGGTTATAGACAGTGGGTGCTCCAACCACATGGCATTCATGAAAGAGCTCTTCAAGACATGGATGAATCTTAGAGGCAAGTTGTGAGGCTTGGAGACAACAAGGCATTCCAAGTTGAAGGCAAGGGGGCTATTACAATCAAGATAACCAATGGCAAGGTAAAGCTATTGCAAAATGTTCAATATGTACCACGATTGGCTCATAACATCTCAAGTCTAGGTCAGTTAATATTAGGAGGATACTCAGTGTTGTTTGATAAAGATACATATCAAAATAGAGACCAGCATACAAGTAATACTCTGGCTGACATTAAGATGACACAGAACAACATGTTCCTTATTGAAATATCCAGTATGGAGCACCTTTAGTTGATTGTGAGTGATCCAAAGAATCAACCTTATGGTACTTGAGATACGAGCACCTCCACACTCAAGACCTGAAGACATTGAGCCAAAGAAAGATGGTAGGTCTTCCACAACGCACAGATATGGAATTCTGTGCGAGCTGCATTCTAGTGAAGCAATTCAGAAAGCCATTTCAGTTTGGAAGAACCTGGAGAGCATCTACACCATTAGACTTGATCCATGCTGACTTTGTTGGACCAATGCAGACTGAATTGTTGGGAGGTAATCGCTTCTTTCTCCTATTTACTGATGACTATACCTGGATGAATTAGGTCTATTTCATCAAGAACAAGTCACAAGCATTTGAGAATTTCAAGAAGTTCAAGACATTGGTGGAAAACCAATCTATATACTCTATCAAATACCTGTATACTGATAGAGGTGGAGAATTTCTATCCAGAGAATTCACCACCTTCTGTGAAGAGAATGGCATCAGAAGAGAACTATCAGCTCCATACACACCTCAGAAAAACAGCATGGTGGAGTGGAAGAATAGAACAAAAGTTGAAATACCATGAACTTTGCTCAAAGAAAGAGGTCTTTAAAATAGTTTTGGGGAGAAGCTGTAGAAACTTCAGTGTACCTGCTGAACCTATCTCCCATCAAAGTTATGATGAATCAAACACCTGTTGAGGCCTGGAGGAATAGTAGACCTTCATTATGTCATTTACGAGTATCTGGATGTATTGCGTATACCCTAATCACTTTACAAGCAGAGCTGTAGTCTTTAATGAGCATGATAGGTGGATTTGGAGTCAAAAATTGAAGAACCAAAGCTGAAGATTCCCCTAACAATGATTGATGCTGCACCACTACCAGGCACCACCACAATCTCCACTACTGGTAATTCAAGTAATTCCATCAATGGCACGAGCAGTACAGGCGAAGCATCTAATTTAGTATCTAATTCTTCAAGTTCATCAAGCTCAGAAGCTAATGACATTGATCGAAACTCCATCACAAGACCAGCAACTTAAGATGAAAGAGTTCACATAAAAGTCAAATCCCTGAGGGACATCTATAATAGGTATACCTTTGCCCTAACTATCTTAGACCCTATTTACTATGAAGATGCTATAAAGAATGAAGAATGAAGGTAAGCCATGGAAGAAGAGATTGCATCTATACAAAGGAACAAGACCTGGGATCTAGTTGATCTACTAGAAAACAAGCAAGCTATTAGTCTTAAATGGGTTTTCAAGACCAAGTTTGGCTCAGATGGCAATGTTTAGAGACACAAGGCACGCCTGGTTGCCAAAGGTTATTCTCAAGACAATAGATTGGACTATGATAAAACATACTCACCTGTGGCTCGATTTGAAATAGTAAGATTGTTCCTTGTTTTAGTTGCTTAACAGAAGTGGCATGTCTATCGACTTGATGTGAAATTAGCATTCCTCAATGGTGAATTGCAAGAGGAAGTGTATGTAGCTCAGCCAGAGAGCTTCATTATTGCAAGTAATGAAAGCAAAATATATAGATTAAGGAAGGCTTTGTATAGGTTGAAACAAGCACCCAGGGCTTGGTACAGCTTGATTGACAAACATTTTATCAGCCAAGGATTTGAAAAGTGTGAGAATGAACCTACATTGTAAAAGAAGAATAAAGGAGAGCATGCATTACTATTAGTCTAGATGGGTACTAACACACTAAATTCCTTGTCGAATCGATAGGAAAGGCTTGCTAGGTCTAGATGGGTACTAACCTACTAAATTCCTTTGTCAGCCAGTCGATTAATTAAGTAGAAGATTGCCTAATTCCTAAGAAAAGAAAAGGATGTAATAATGGGTGTAGGGGATTTCTCCAGGTAGTATAATCTTTAGAGTTGTATGTCTCTTATGACTTGTTAATGGTTTTCTCCTATGTTTTGCAGAGGTGGTGTTGCTAAAGACAAGGGTTAACCAATGGCCAGTAGGTTACTTCACGTGCCAAAACTTTGGTATTGATTCCCTATTCCTAGGGAATACATCGCTATCTCTTCCACATATTCGTATGGGTTGAGAGAGTCATAATTAATACCTATACTATGCCCTGACTATTGATCATACGAACATATTTCTATGTCGTAATTAATCTGGTCTGTCACATCATACTTTTACCCTATGTTCCCAATACTACCAACTACACATATTCCTATTCATAAATGATGCTAGATTTATCATTGCCTTCTGTCGTATGATTCTAAACACATGAGACATAGGCACATCCAAAACAACACACATACAAGACATAGGATAATATTGATTCAAGTCATAGGATTCATACAACCCTAGAAATTGATGTTTAGGAACACATCATAAACAAAGGAGACATAATATTGCAAATAAGAAAATAGATATCCATGTCAAGATACAAGGGAGAGATTTAAACACTAGAACAAAAGTAGAAATGTTTCTTCCTTTTTGTAGAGCTTCTCCCCTCTAAACATTGGCTTGAAACCCTCCAGATCACAGATTGAAACTAGCCATCATCTCCCATGACGAAATAAACCTAAGAGAAAACTGCCCATCTTTTATACCAACACGAAAAACCGTCACGACGTCCGAAAGAGTGTCGTGACATTTATGAAAACCTGGGAATTCCGCAATCTCGTCTGATAATTTATGTCACAATGTCATGGAGAACGTTGGGATTTTGCAAAAAACCTCAGAATTCTAAGCATCCTTCTGATAATTACTTTGACGATGAGTGACGTATAACGTCATGATGTTTTTTATGGATGCTGCAACGTTATGGTGATTTCAGCCAACATAGTCTTCATCATGTATCTAATCGGTAGACCATTTCAACTCGAATTGAGCTGAAATTTTAACTGAGTGTTCCCAACATGCATATCTTCACTCGAAACAGTGAAGATTGGGTTTGGAGTTTAACGCCGGGTAGGATAGAGATTATCTTGCAGGCTAGCCGAATCCAAGACCGCGAGGAAGAACAAGAACCAAAAGAACCATAGAAAATACTCTTAAATTTAGAAAAATATTATTATTTAAAATTCAATAATCTAAGACCAACCCACAAGCCAAGTTAAATAGCTTCAAAGGAATAACCTAGAAACCCTATCATCTTATCTAAATTGCCAAAATTGGCGAATTATTATTCAAAACTAAAACTTATCTAAATTTAAAACTCTACACAAATTAGATAACTCCTAAAAATCTGATATCAAATCGGATTCAAATCCTATCCTAATTTGATAAATAATTTAATTTTAAAAATATCAAAAAATATCTAAATAGTGATATAGTGAAAAAACAACAGAATTTGAATTCAAGGATGACTCCCACCAAGTCAATTTTGGTGACCTCGTGATGTACGCCAAAATAAGCTTTATAAATTGGGTTCAAACTTGTGATTCTGATATCTGTAGCCAAAGTTATGGCCAAAATACAGAACCACCCCCAAAACTTCTACAATCACGAAATTGGCTTGATCACTTCCAGTCTTTATGTTGATTTGCCAACTCGGCACCAACTAACCTAAGCCTCCTGCATCAGTCTCCCTGGGGAAGGAATTCATCCATGTATTCAAAACATTGTCTTTAGAATCGTCTGAAGTCTTCAAGCTTGGTCCAATCTTCTGCTCGTAATCGTCATAAATGGATTCGCCAATTTCTTCCTCATTGTCGTCATAGATGGAAGAGATCTCCTCATTATAATCATCATAGATGGCGAGATCTCTTCATCTTAATCATTGTAGATGGGTGATATCTCCTCTTTCTCATCATCGTCGAAGATGGGCGAGATCTCCTCTTTTTCATCATCGTCGTAGAAGTGCGAGATCTCCTCCGTATCATCATCCTTATAGATCGGTCGGCCAAACCTCTGATCCTTATGATCATAGTGCTAGACTTCCTCAGTCGGAACCTACCCATGACAACCACGATCAAAATCGATCTTCTCCAGAAGCCTTGATAACTTCGTGACTTGCCTCTATAAATCCTTAATCATCATGTATTGGGTTAACTCCGCGACTTGCCTCTGTAGATCCTCGTTCATCGCCTCAAGGGTGCTTAGGTCATGGTACTTGACTTCCTCAGTTGGAACCTATCAACCACATCGGCCACCACGGCCACCACAACCCCCAGCCATTGATGCCGATGCCACAGGAAGAAGACGACCCCTTTGATACCAACTGACGTCGCGCAGGATAACGATTATCTTGCGGGCTAGCTGGATCCAAGGACCGCAAGGAAGAACAAACAAATAACCAAAAGAATCAGAGAAAATACTCTGACACTTAGGAAAATATTATTATTCAAAATTCAAATATCTAAGACCAACCCACAAGCCAGATTAAACAGCTTCAAAAGAATAACCTAGAAACCCTATCATCTCATCTAAATTTTCAAAATTGGAAAATTATTATTCAAAACTAAAACTTATCTAAATTTAAAACTCTAAACAAAATAGATAACTCCTAAAAATCCTATCTTAATTTGATAAAAAATTTAATACTAAAAATAACAAAAAAAATATCTAAACTGTCATATGGCGGGAAAACAGCAGAATTTGAATTCAAAGATGACTCTTACCAAGTTGATATAGGGGACCACAAGGTGCATGCCGAAACGAGCTTTCCGGATTGGGTTCAAGCTCTTGATTCTGACGTCTGTAGCCAAAGTTATGGCCAAAATACAGAACCACTTCCAAAACTTCTCCAATCACGGAATTGGCTCGATCACTTCCAGTCTTTACGTTGGTCTGCCAACTCAGCACCAACTGACCCAAGCCTCCTGTATTAGATTTCTTTAGCTCTTCCAATATACTCATGATCTTAGCTGCTCTTTCAGGATGCCCTCAGTCTTCTCTCCTTTCTCTCATCTGGCACTTTCTTCGTAGAAAACCCTTTTCCTTTACCTCATGATCATCCCTATCTTGGTCCACAAGCCTCACCATCTGTCAACATAAAAAACACTTGCATTAGTGCAGAAAGTGATCCATTTAGTATTGAAATTCACTAAAACAAGTGTGCATGCTATTTGAGGTAGAATTTATACAAAAGAGCCAAAATTGGCTCGTGAATATATCATTAAACACTCATATTTGTTCTCAACCAAGCATAATAAGACCTCTAAGAAGCTATCTTTTGAGAGCTTACATTAAGCGCTTGTAGGAACAATAAAACATGTTCGTGGTTGCTTTTCTAGATAATCAGAAGCTGAAAATTAGCTTTTTTCAAAAGATAGTGGCCTGGTGATTCTCAAAAATGTTGTTTTGGAGTGTTTTGGAAAGGTTCAATTACCAAAACACCCTTCTTCAACCTTTTCAAACTTATTTTTCAAGGTGTCAATTACCAAAAATCATCATCATCATGATCATTATTATTATTATGATAAAATTACTTTTGAACTAATATATCCGAACACAAAAATAACAAAAACGCTTAACTTACTCTAAGAAGCCCTTGCTTTAAAAGTCCTATCAATTGAAATATAACTTTTTTCATAAGACAATTCAAACGGGGCCATACTTACCTTTGTGAAGCCCACCAACCCTAAACTCTCTCTCTCTCTCTCTCTCTCTCTCTCTCTCTCTCTCTCTCTCTCGCATGATCAGTACATGATCATACATATATTCATATTATATCTATATGCACTTTGCTCGTCTTTTGCATAGATTTCTCTATTTTTGTGCTCTTTTGGGTATTTTGTTGTTTTTGAATAGGTAATTAGGTTCCTTGAACACAAGAAGTAAAAATTGAATTAATTCGGAGCAATAAGATCGGAAAAGACATATTCTAGAGAAGAGCATAGCCCAAGCACGGGCATAGCTTAAGGTGTGCTGACTCTAGGACTTGGGTTTTCGATGATTTCTTAGGGCAGAGCTCGAGCACGCTTTATCTGCTTTATCTGCGAAGATCACGGTCGTCCTATGGAACAACATGGGAGTGCTCTGCCAATATTTCCGCTGTGCTAATCTCAGGATTTTTGAAAAGACTCTCAATCAAGTCCTAAAGATTCCAAAGATAAGCACGTGCTAAACACGCCCCCAAACACCCCCGTGCTTCATAATTTCCTGTCTATAAATTCCCGACAAATGAAACTTCCCATAGGACTTTTGGGGATTCTTCCACTGCGTCTAGGGTTTTGAAGAAGACTAAAGGACATTGTGAACAGGATGCGTCGAGACTTTATTTTCATTAGTATTACTATTAATGTCTTCTTATTTGGATTTTATGATGGATCTCTATAGTATGAGAACTAAACTTTCGTTTGTGTCTCGGATTCAAGAACCCTTGGAGGAACTTATGACTATTTTCCTTTTTAATATATAGGCTTTGATTGGCATTGTGAACTATCTATGTGTTCTTAATGCTTGCAATTGCTAATACAAGAGTCCCAATTTGCATATTAGAATTGTTTGATTTTTAGTGAGAACTTGGTCATGCTAGATCTGGGAATAGATGGTAAGGGGTGAGTGAATGCCTAGAGATAGAGTAATGTCCTGCTAGCCCGTAAGTGCACTGGGTCACTTAAGTAGTAAAGTACCCTAAAGGTAGGGAGTCAAATCCACAGGGAACGATAGAGCTAGTACTAATTTATCTTCTATTATCTAGCTTGAAATTTTTTTGGTATTTTTTTGATCCTAACTAAGTAATCTAAAGAAGAACTAAAACTAAAGTAAGTAGCAGAAGTCCCACTTGGAAATGACACTAAAGGAGAAGAGAGCAAAGTAGAAAAAAGGGGTGGAAGACTGTGCTGGCGTAGAGAAGGATAAAGGATAGAAAGAGAAAAACTAATACCACTTGAACAAGTTCTCTACCCCGAAGCTGACTTACACACAAAGCACAGAGAAGAATTGTTCGGGAAATAATAAAAGCGGAGAGGAGGATTAAAACATCCAAGGATTCGCCCAAGCCACGACTGAACGATTCCCGATCCAAACTGTAACACCCATCACTTTACTGAGACAGATGCTACAGTAGCCAGGTCAGGTACTCAACCTAAGGCTGTTCAAAATCGAGACTTGCTATGCAAGACTAAGGTAATAATTTAAAAGCATAACTTCAACCATAATGGTTCAAGTCTCATAAATACAACAAACAACAGAACACAAGTCTGTGTCTGGATCAGAAATAGTCTCACAATTAAAGGCACATTATTTAAAATTCAAATACAACAGCAAACTAAGGACGGTAAGCCAGAGCCATAACTAGACCACGACCCCCACCCAGATCACTATCTAGGTCCTGCAAAATAAAAAAAATAAAGAGAGGGGCATTAGCTATACGAGCCCAATAAATTGCAAACACTACTGTCAGGTAATATGGATACCAGTGTAATCTCAACAAAATCTGTGCTATCAACATAATAGTACAAATATAAGGAAATCCCAAAACATGTATGTCAATGTATTATCTATAATCGGGTTTCGAATGCCAAGTCAATCAGAAAACCTGAAAAAACATATCGTACAATCATAACATACATAATGTCACATCAAAGTCCTTAAAAGGATAGGCCTCATATCGCATCGAGCAGGTACCCAGCTTAACTACAAAATACGGAGAATGACCCAGAAAATGTAGACGGCATTATCGATCGCCCACAACATAAAGTCAGCTTCATGTAGCTTCTCAAAAATCTTGTATATATAATGTAAAACCTTATGGTGTCATCCAATAGGTCTTTACAGAATATAGGGGATACGATACCGAGCACCCCAAGGGATAGGAAGGGCTTTTCTTTGAAAAAATGAAATATCTGGATAATATAAAGTTTTGGGAATAAAAATCAAAGTTTTAAAACTCCCTTCCGAACTCGATATCATGTACGGTCTGAAGATCTCTGTGACTCTATCTCTGAGCCCCAACCTGATTAGACAGGTAGGATCTAGGCAGGGTACGTCCTGCGATATTCAATTCCTCACCATATCTTTAATTCCTCTTTTTATCAATACTATTTTAAATCTCATAGCAAGTATGGACACATGAAATTCTACTAGTATAAAATAATAATAATAACTCACGGCTTTCACAAACCGGGTTGAAAACTCATACAAATCACAAGTAAATCGAATCCCAGTAAAACACATGCATATATCATGATATACAGTATTGTCCACTCACCTGATGTCCTAACTCCGGTGCTCTCGCCTTGTCCACAACAGCTTTATCACATCCTATATATAATGATATATCATATATTAATATCTCGTATCATTCAGAAATGATTTGTTTCAAAAAAAATAAACTATTCTAACTAAACCTTAAAAAGTCAGCTTTTTAACCTATAACCGACAATCCTGGGCTTTTATAAAACTGCCACTACTTTTTCCTTATGTTTAGGCATACACGAAAACTATCGGGAATATTGGAATTAAATTCTGAGCCGTTTGGATAACAACTGAAATTACTATTTATATTACTGCAGAATTCTGACAGCTTGCGCAGGAAGAGAGGACTGCCCATAACTCTTAATCCACAAGCCCGATTTAATTGATCTAGGATTCATTAAGAAGACATTTCATAACCTTTCTAACGACAGATTATACACCCCGATCAGGAGAGTATAAGGGACGAATTGTCCCTTGAAAGAGGCAATCAAACTGCAGGTCAGCAGTTGTTTCTCTCAGCTCTAATACCAATGCATCAATGATCTTAATATCAAGTACTTAGGAGCATGTATAAACCAATACACCTGTACTGATCTTAAATATAACCTAAAATTTTTTTATGCTGAGGTGCATATGGCTCCAACAGTATGCTCATAAATTTATACCATGACAACATTAAAATTGACAACTATTAGACCCTTTTCACTGATCTCTAATATACCCTCTCACATCTTCCTAGAGTATTAATAAGCACCCTATGAATCTGTTTTTAAGCCCTAAATTATACACCATAAACCTATGAAATTAACCCTGCCACATAACTGAAAAAAATGCAAGCTAGTTTAAAATTGGTGAATTGCACAAACATACCTAATCATTTCCAATGTATTTCTATGAATAAAATCAAAGATGGAGGTTCTACATTTTCATTGATCTGTCATATATATATATATATATATATATAAAATATATATATATATATATATATATATCATGTTACTATGAGGTCGGTCTTACTACTATTCCAGTAAGGTCACCTCATTTTTACCCATTTTGAGAGTATTGTTTAGAAATCCAACCGTACGGATGGAAAGAACATCGAAAAATAAGATAACATAGCGATTTTTATAAATTTTCACCCGTTAAGATCACTGATCATACGATCACCAAATTGTATGAAAATCGGCATGTTATCTTATTTTTCGATGTTCTTTCCATTCATAAGGTTGGAAACCCTAAAAACACTCTCAAAATGGGTGAAAATGAGGTGACCTTATTTGAATAGTAGTAAGATTGACCTCATAGTAGCATGACCCTATATATATATATATATATATATATATATATATGGCCTTCTTATCATCACCCACAAACTTGACACAGGAAATGAATCACAAGCATGCTTTGATCGACATAGATATCTCACTGCAGGTTTTAATACTCTCTCCTAAACTAATGGCATCCCTTGTTTCATTCGAAATAAGCATACCATTTACAATAAATTAGGCACTACACAGTGAGGAGGATACGTACCCCCTTGTTCTATATGATTTTCATACTTCATCATAATCTAAGAACAGAATAAGGACTGAGCACTTGTGTCTATGGCTCTCTTAGACATTTCCACAAACACCTTTCATGCCTTCTTTATTACAACTTCAATCTATAACAGAACAATCATGAAGTTCTGATAGTTTACAAATACTCCTTCTCAACATGATTTGTTCTTGTTTGATTATTAATTCACTGATTTCCTATGTATAAATTAACCAAAATAAAGCATTCATATTGCTCTCTGATTAGCACTCCTATGTCGTGTATATACTCCTAATTAACCAACTGAAACACATTGATAAATAAATTCCAAAATAACATTTCCCATCCATTCATCACATTGAAAAAGAGTTTATCAGGAGATTGATTCGAGCTCGCAAAGGGCTAGTCGTTACTCGTAAGGAGGGATTTCTCTCGAACTTGTAGATTAGGCCCATCAGGGTCGCCGAGCTTACCGGAGCTTCACCGGTCTTAAACCCCGTTGGGGTCTCACTACACTACTATTATGTCACCGCCAGGAGAGAAGGTGAGGCTCGATTTCGGGCTGTCCTTCACGGCTAGGCTTGGTCAAGCTATTCGCGGGTCGGGTTCGGTCGCTTCTGCATCTACACCGGATCATCACTGTAGTCGGAGTCTCGCCAGGGCCTCACAGAACAACGGCGAGCAAGGAAAGGGAGGATGAAGCTCGTGCGAGATCAAGAAGGAAAGGGAGAAAGTTGAATTCGAGTAAGAAGATGGAGCCACTCTATTAAGTCAACGCCGACCTTATATTTCTCTTCTTTTTAAATAAATCACAATAGCGATTTGAATAATTTATCTCCTTTAAATTAAGCATAATAGATATTTAACTATTCATCCCTTGAATAGTTACTTAATTGCCTATAGGTCCTTAGGTGGGGGTATGTAGAGATTTAGTGTAAACAGTGTTTTGGATTAGTAGGATATAAAGGTAAATAGTGCACAAATAGTGCTAGGGACTATTAGATAATTTCCCCTAAGCATAATCTCATTGGTTTTAAATCAAATGGTTTTGTCATACTAGACCTTAATTCATTAAAGACTTAATTAATTAATTAATTAATTAATATATATATGGTCATTCTACTGTGCTGCCAGTCGGAACACTGTTCCAGTGCGGCCGCCTCTCATTTGGGCCCCTGGAGCATGTTCAAAGGATTTTCAAGCATACGGATGCGAAGATCATCGAAAAATAAGCTAGCATGTCAATTTTCATACAATTTGGTGACCGTTTGATTCTCCCAGTTAATAGTTGAAATTTTGAACCGTTAAAATTTCACTAAAAAAAGAACTATTAAGTGGGAGGACCAAACGGTCACCAAATTATATGAAAATTGACAGGCTATATTATTCTTCGCTGATCTTCCTATCCGTATGGTTGGAAATCCTTCAAACATTCTTCAGGGGCCAAAATCGGCCTGATTGTAGTAGGATATACTATATATATATATATATATATATATATATAAACCAATAATAGCATGTATTATGTGTAACACAACAATTTTATTTTATTATGTTTATCATTTTAATCTTTGTTTATTTGGTAATCAACCCCACTTTATTATTTAAAAATTAACCGATTATTACAAAGAAAAATCGGGGCATTACACAAACTATTCACGTGGAGGCCTAAAGGTAACTGGACTGAAAAATCCACAAAAGCTTTACCCCCACAGGTATGTTTTTCATTTTCTGGAAGTAGCTATGCGAGGTGTAGCCCAAAGGAACACACTCTTTCAAGCCTCCATGAGGTAAGAACGAGGTACGTTAAGCTCTTGATGTTAAACAAGCACTTCTTTGGAGGCAACATAAGCTTACTAGTAGAATTTCTCAGTTTTTATTCAGTTTGTGTGTCTTTAATAAATTAATGATGTCCTTGAGTCCTAGAAAGTTTTCATCCCTCTATTCATTCTTTGTGGGTGTGATTTTCAGACCAAATAAGAGTTTTAGTGTTTGCATACTAGTTATCTAAGGAGTATATACTTGTCCTTGACTGAAAAAGTCAGCAGACAAGCATACAAGCAACCTATACGAGGCACATGCGCCCGTATGAATGAACCAGAAGACTATACAATGCGTGCATTCAGGCAGTATATGCCCATATGCACAATGGGAAGACTTGAACAAAAGTTGGTGCCGATTCACACAAGCCCATATGTCACATATGACTGCCCCATATGACTCTATAAGAGAGCCATACGTGGTAGGCCACATAGACACAAGATATAAGGGGGCTTTATGGCAGGGGCGGATCTATGTTTAAATTTGGGGGGGCCTTGGCTGCCCCAAATGTTGAAAAAAATTTAATTTATTATTTATATTTTGTAAATTTTTATATTTAAAATCTTTAAATTGGCCCTATTAAAAAAATTTATACTTTAGCTCAATTGGTAGAGTGGATAAGTCTTTAATCTCAGGTGATTGGTTTGAATCTTGCCCGAATTTTTTCTCACTTTTCTTTTCCTTTTAAATTTTGTTCTCATTTTTATTGCAACATTACATTTATAATACTATTTTTTATACAATTTAATTTATTAATAATAATTTCTATTAAAACATATCCTATTTATTATTATTTATCTATTAATTTTGTTTTTCAATAGATAATAAAACAAAATAATCTCTTCTTCAAATTCAATTCTAGATCCATCAGACATTAACCACCTTCGAGAATCTCCATCATATTTCATTGTAACTTTTTTTTGGAATTTTTTTAAAATATAGAAAAATCATAATTGATTAATAAAAGCGTTTTACATAAGATCCCTTGTTATATAATCATAACAAATAGTTAGAAAAACCATTATTTATTATATAAAATGATAATCATATAGGTACCAAATATATATTTTTTATTATTTTTATTGATAATTTTACTGTTGATTTAATTCGGAAATTATTTTTAATTTTTTGTATTTGATATATTTTTAAAATCTAGTCCACAAACAATAACTATTTATATCTAGGTAACAAACACATGATATGGGTCTAATAACAAAGCATTTTATTTTATATAATTATAAAAAATTTCAAGCGGTCAAATAGAAATATAATTATTGTTTGTAAAATCATAGATTTTAAATTAAAATTTGGTCTAGGGGTGATAAATAAAATAAAATTAAAAGAAAGGGTTATAGGGTATTATTGAAAAGTGAGGGGGTGATAAATGTTTTGACTATTTTTGAGGGTATGACAAAATAAAAAAAAACATTAAATTTTCAGTTTCATTGTCCTTGTTCCTCACTACTCAGCTCACAATTTTAAGTATATTTGTTTTTTTTTTTCTTTGTCCATTTATTTTACATATAATTTTATTAGATTTGTATTATTTATTATTGAATATTTTGGCCCCTCAAAAATTTAATGTCAAGATCTGCCACTACTTCATGGTTTAATGTTCACTATAAATTACAACACCCCTCACTCTCCATCACCCCTATTTTCTACACCCAAGCTCCCCAGACCCTCTATTCTATCTCTAAGCATCATTTGACTCCGATTTCATCTTTTGGACAAAGGAATCCCTAGTTATGTCTTCATATCACCAATCTTCGAGGGCTTTTCATGTTTATTCTAGAAAATCTAGTGCTTATGCATAACTATGATTTGTGAGTAAATTTGGTGGATCATATGTCCTTTTATGAGCCATGTTAACCACTGCATCACCACACCCAATACTTCAGTAGATGAGGAGCATTTAGAAGCTTAAGGCTCAAGGCCCATCATCTTATTGTTGTTTTAGTTCTTTTTATTTTTTTGAGCTATAATGATCCCTTCTTATTTCGTAGAATTCAGATATTGAACTTCACTCCCCGCAGTAGACAACATAAATGACTGCCCCAAGTTTAAACTGAAATTTGGAATCATCATTAATGAACCGGGGAAGTCTCAGTTTGCCCTTCTTCTTATTTTTATCGCATATTTCATACTTTTTACGCTTTATTGTGTACATTGAGGGCAATGTACGATTCTAAGTGTGGAGATGGGTAGCTACTAAATTGTTTCAATTTTCATTGAAAATCTTTATATGAAATACATGCTTAGTATACAACTATGATGCCTTTGGTGAGAAATTTCAGTTTTGCTTTACTGTTAGTGTACACCATTTGAGCACATATTTTTTTTGATTTCTCCTATTAAACACCATGGATACTTAGAGAAAATCCTTGTAACAATCATACTTTCTAGTAGTAGTATTAGATAACCCATTACCATGTTCTTTTTACTTGGTTTGCTAAGTTATAAATTTAATTTTTATTAGACAAGTGAGAGAGAAATAATATAGTAGTGTACATAGAAGTTGTGAAACTAACCAAGACAATGTTGCGCTACTTGTGGTGATGAAGTAGCTTGGGGTTCTGGCTAGCTCCTAATCAGAGTTTTCCAAAAGTCGAAAAGTAAGATGTGAGCATGAACACATTCATGTATATGTTGACATTCATGTATATGTTGTTATTTTCCAAGTAGTTGAGTGTTATGATGCCTAAGCAGCATGTGCATCCCTTAGAAAGGATGATCTACACTCTACATTACTTCTGGAAAGTCGAATCCATTAGGGATTCCCTACCGAAAGATGAAATTTAACAAGATCTACTACATTACTTTATTATGGGTCAGTTGTTTTGTACTTAGAGTCCCAAGGAGTCTCTAGAGTCCACTAATAGTATACTTGTTATTTTAAGACTTAAGAACACATGGAATATATGTGGTGTGAAAATTTGCATCTCGAACCATACTGAAATATGTCACTAGACAGATTTGAGGTCAAGGTTAAAATAGGGGATTTCTCATGTGAGTGGTGAAAGCTTTGAGTAGAGTAGAAATATCATTCTTTTAGTCGAAGGTTAAACACTAATCAATTCTTGTTTTGAATGTTTTCGTTTGCTTGGGGACAAACAAACGCTTAAGTATGGAGATGTTTCATAAGTGTTTAATTGTGGACAATTGTTCACTATAGTCATGGATACTTTGCATGTTATTTGATGAAAATAAAGCCCACCTGTACTTAATTAGTGAAAGTTTTGGTTAACAAGGAATAATGAGGATGTTTCAATAAAAAGAAGTCTTTTGAAGATGTTTCAAGGGCCAAAATGTGGAAGTTGGGAGCTCAAAAGGACCCACGAATGCCCATGCAGATACAACATGGATAAGTCCTCAAAGATTTAATGAAGTCGAAACAAGGACTTTTGACGAGTGTATAGAAGTAGCCTGATTTTTCCAAAAAGGCATACAGGCTATGCTACCGTACTCTCAGCCACTACAGTGTTTTCAGCACACATCTCTGATTTTTCAAAAGGCCATACGGGCTATATGCCTAGCCTATATGGGCCCGTATGGCTCCATGTATGAAGGCCTATTTAGACCTAAATTTGAATCAAATTTTTAAATTTGGATAAACAAGGTTTCAATATTTATCAGATATCTTTCCATCCGGGTAAACCCTATAAATACCAACTTTTAGGATTAAGAATGACATCTTGGACACCTCATACGATCTTTTGACGGTGAGACTTGAATGGAGATCATTGTGGTAGTCATCATCAGGAAAAAGGGGAGATTCATTTAAGGTCCGCCACCGGATCATCGCGAGGACGAGAAGAGTCTTTCATGTTTACTTTTATTTCCTCTCATCTTTGTGTATTGGATTTGTGTTCACCTTCCATGTGGAACTAACTTTCTAGGTATTCGGGCATGATGACCCTTAAGTTAATTATTAGTTTTGACATTGAATTTTTATAGTTAATTGGTTCTTTCAGTTTTGAGTATCTATTGAGTGTGCTTTTATTGAAATAGTTTTCTACATAGCTATAACCTTGAATTCTTTTTTGATTCATTGGGGTAAGATGCGAACGCCTCCTCGTGTGTAGATCTAACTCAATAGAGGGAGTTGTGAGTATATCTAGAGATAGGGTATTAAGGAGAGTGACTTTTTCAATTGTCTTATTCCCATAACTCTCCAAAGATTTAGGTTCCCCAAAGCGTTATTGCAATGAGGGTACTAGGTATTAGTCGCCTTAAGGGAGGGACTTAATACACTTTAGGAACCCTTGGTCCAAAACCAAGCAACTATTAACATTAATATCATTGTCTATATCTTTATGAAAACCCGAGCAAGATTCATTACCTAGATACCCCTATTTATGATAGAGTTTTCCCGAGAGTCATTCACCTCGTTAGGGACCCTTAGTACTCAGATTAGTTTAGTTTTCATTTATATCCACACAATTTATGTTAGGCTAGATAGTAGAACTATAGCTTGTACTAGTACTCTTAGTCTCTGTGGGTTCGATATCCTACTCTTTGGAGTACACATTATTACTTGATATGACCCGTATACTCTCGGATTGCACATATCATCCCTTCACTAGTTGGCTAGGGATCTCCATTAATAACTTGCTGACGTAATTCATTAGATCCCGATATCTATGGGGGTTCATCCTCCATTGTCTGATGACTACACAATTGAGCTTTTATCTTAGCAATCTAGATCATACCACACGTCTATGGTTATTTTTACTCCATAACACCAATCTTTATAAAGAATGGTTGATAGTCAACTCCTCTCACAAAAAAGAGGCTAAAGGTTCAAACCACCCTATGATGTTGTCCTCATTTATGAATATATATATATATATATATATATATATATATATATATATATATATATATATATATATAGGGGAATTTACCAAAATGGCGTAGGTCATTTATGTTATTATTTTTTCCGCCCTAGATTGAAAATATTTGTTGAAATGGAATTGGGCTGCCCAGTTAGCAACCAAACTGCTGACTATGATAGCTAATTAGCATTCAAAATGCCAATTAGCTCCAGAGACCTCATTTTTTTCTCTTCGGAGCTAATTGGCACTTGAAAGGCTGATTATGTTCTGAGAGCACAATTTCGTGGTCTGTGGAGCTAATCAGGATTTCAAAGACCGATTAGCTCTAGAGAGTTCATTTTCATGCTCTTTGGAGCTAATCAGCATTTGAAACGCCTATTAGCTTTAGAGAGCTCATACATAGTCTATGGAGCTAATTAGTCTTTTAAAGACCGATCAGCTTCAGAAAGTTCATTTTCATGCTTTGTGGAGTTAATCGGCATTTCAAAGGCCGATTAACTTCAAATAGCTCATTTTCTTGGTCTCCGGAGTTAATCGGTGTTCCATATGCTGATTACATCACTAAATAATAGTTTATTATTTTTTATTAGCCTAGTCAGCATTATGGTTGCTGACTAGGCAGCACAAGGGTCATTTGGTAATAAAATTGGACTTGGAGCCAAAAATAAAATAAAATAAATTGCCCATGGCAATTTTGGCAAATTGCCCAATATATATATATACACGGGAGGGATAATATAAGGCCTCCCGGATTATTGTGCAAGTAAGGTCACCTCCCATTTGGCCACTTGTACAGTATTTTAAGGATTTCCAACCATATGGATGGAAAGAACATCGAAAATTAACCTAGCATGTTAATTTTCATACAATTTGGGAACTTGTTGGGTCTTTATCTTAACGGGTGAAAATTCATAAAAATCTTACCGGTTCAAAATTTCACCCTTTAAGATGAAGACCGTACAAGCTCCCTTTTTTTATGAAAATTGAGATGCTAGCTTATTTTTCGATGTTCTTTCCATCCATAAAGTTGGATTTACTCAAAATACTATGCAAGTGGGCCAAAACGAGGCGACCGCACTTGCATAGTGATAAGGTCGGCCGCTTAGTAGCAGCCTCGTATATATATATATATATATATATATAAAATTTTTATTTAAAATATAAAAATTACATATTTTAAGTTTAAAAATAAGTATAAAGATATAGTTTATGTACCAAAATCTGGTTCACTCTATTGATACCTATTATAGACAATGTTTGAGTTTTTCTAATTAATTCACCATCAATTATATATAAACATAATTGTCGAACACAATCAAAGAATTTTACCATCTTATAAATATGAAATCTATTTTTCTTTCTTGTGTTTACGTTATTTGTTTAATGTGAAGTCATGTAATTCCGACCGGATCCCTGACCTCGAAAGCACGTTTATTAGACCGGCCGTAGATAAAGAAGAGATAAACTCAACTCTAATACAAGGCCTAATAATGTGATAAGCAGATAACAATCCATAAATAAACACAAACTCAAGTTCATAAGAACATAGAGTCATTAGGGTCCATAGACCCTATAGAAGTCTGGTCCCTATACGGGTCCTACAAATAACAAAGTTTATAAAAAATAAAGATAACTGAGACTCCTATAAACCTTGGTCTCCCGGAGTCCCTCTCTTCAAGCTTCTTCCCCCTCTAAACCTCGGAATCTGTAAAAGGAAGAAAAGAGAAAACACGTGAGCTTTCGAAGGGAAAGCTCAGTAAGTACTCCTATGCAGTCACGCTGTCATCAAAATAAAAATGGCGATACCAACGGGATCATAGAATCAACAATAAAGTCCTAGGAGTCTACCACAAATAAGTCAAAGTAATGACTCACCGCTACAAAGGCCCTCTAAGCCTCAGAGTGAGTTCTAAGAGAACTTCGTGAGTTTACTCCCTACCGGTATGTCCAGTTTTTGGATATAATTACGACCTAGATGGTCGCTTTGACTCTCCAGTCAAAGATCGGTAGAACTACCTCTTCTTACGTGTTAACACGGCCACTGCGCAATGTACCATGCCCATCGACAAAGCGGTAGACCTCCGTAGATTTGTTTCTCCGGTAGGGTACGCTGTGAAAGTCGAGGGTCCTATCCTGAACGCTCCCAAAATTGGAGCTTCCCTAGCTCCAATCGAGTCCCGCAAGAGAACATTGCAAATAGGGACACCAACGTCCCGTAAACAAGCATACATGCTTAACAGGATTCAAGAACAGATAAGAACAGCATGTATGGCATCAACAGCGCATGTATCAATATTACATAGCAAGTCCAAGAAATCCCGTTACCGGGTGGAAACTAGGCAAGTGAACTTACCTCTTAAGAGACTAAATGTCTTCCTGGTCTCCTTTAAAATGCCTTACGTCTCCCCTGAGAGTATCTGGCATATAACAGTTTATTAGAATTATTGTTTCAAAAATTTTCATGTCCATGCATGCCTAACGTCCATGTTGGGCTTAGGCCCACTAACGGGTCCTAGGGACCTTCTCTCGGGTTACCGGCCCTTATTCCCGTTCCAGTATCCCTTAGTTGACTTGTAGATTCACCTTGGTCTAATTTAGTCAACTCTAGTTGAGTTGGTCCCATTTCAAGCCCATTGTACTATTTAACTTGACCTTAGTCCTTTGAAGGGTATTTTAGTCATTTTGACTCGGTCCACCTTTAGACCATCTAACAAAACTAACCCAGTCATGTTATTAGTTTATATCTTATCTGGTTGAGCCCAATCTCCAGTCTTTCAACCACGTTGTTTTGATTAATCAATTTATTTTGATTAATTATCGTCACACCATAAGGTTTATTAGCAGTATGAAATAACTTTAATAACCTCTCCAATTACTCCAACATTAATCAACTATATTTGTTGCATGATCTAGATTTAAAATCTTATCAAGATTTTTAAATCATTTTTTTTTTTGTTGATTAATCGATTTAACCTATGTCACACCACTATAGTCATTATTTAATTAAAACATTAGTTTTAATATTTGTCACAATTCCTAAATGTCCATATAGTTATTACAACTATACTAGATCAATCAATCCCATCATAAGGATTAATATTTGTCACACTATCAATAATGTCCTTTTAATCATTTTGAACTATATCCAATAGTTAATCTAATATTTGTTACACATATAACATTTCATAATAACCATTTCAATTAATCAAATGATTATGTCATTACACATAGATTAATTAAATTTACTATTTATGTCACATAACCTAAGTTACTGAACCATTCTATTAGAAGTTTATTTTAGCTAATTAACTTGTCATTATCATAGTTAATCAACTAAATAAGCACCATTGGTAACAAAATATTATTCCTTGAACATATTTTATTTATTGTTACCACCGTACAAATATTAGCCAAATATTTGTCACATTACTAAGTCCCTTAATAATCTTCTTAATTAATCTAATTAATTAAATGATTAGGTCATCCCTTATAGGTTGATTAAACCTATAATTATGTCACATTCCTATAGTTTTTTAAAAAAAATAAAAACTATTTCGATTAATTATACATTACCCCTTTTACTATCTCTATTATTATTATTATTATTTTTTTTTTACATCTTCTTCTTCTCTCTTTCGCGCGACCGAACGCCACCACCAATCCATCTTTCATCGGCCGCGAGCTCCGAAAGCACCGCCTGCTTCTGGCCCCCTCAACGCCGTGAGTTCCACGACCATGGCCGGCTCCTCCGGAGCGCCATTAGCCTCCATCGTCAATCGAGAGACTATCAAACTCTCGGCCAGGACTTCCCCTTCCCCGGTGAGCTCTCCCGTCGACCAAACGCTCGCGAGAATGACTCTAAAACACTCTACAGAGTTTTTACATGCTTACTGAGGGGTTTGTCGACGACGAGGGTGTCGGTGTCGCCGGTAAACGCTTCCTGTCTCTACTCCGACGAGCTCGGCCGGCAAAGGTTTCTTCTCCTCTTCGCGTCGTCCGCGGCCACAAATACGCCTTCTTCTCTCCCCCGTGAGCCGCGCCTTGATCCCCCGACTGCCCTCGATCCTTGGCCTTGAGCTTCCACCAAGAGCGCTTCACTTCCTCCACCCGCTACCTCACCGGAGAAGACCGAAGTTCACCGTGTTGGGATGCCGGAGACAGGAGTGAGGCCCCTTTATAGGCCTCGGGCGTTGGGCGGCTGCCGGCCCTGGGGAATATCAGCGGCGACCGCCCAAGCGTTCGAAACGTCGGGATAGCCGGGCGGGCCTCGCGCTAAGACGCTGCAGCAAGTGAGGAGTGGCGGTGGTGCCTCGGGATCTGTTCTCCCAGATTGGTGGCGAAGATCACTTGATCCTCTTAAACGGCCGAGATATAATCTTTCGTCTCGGATCCGACACTTTCACCATCTAAACGGCCAGGATTTTAAATATATTAACGGTCAAGATTTCAGATCTTTGCCTCGTATCCATCAACATAGCTGATGAAAGCGGCCCAGTTAAGCCCTCAGCGGTAGGGCCCTTTTACCTGTCTTCCCCTACTTTGCCTCGTATCGAGTATGCGATGAGATGGATTTCATCTCTCCTCGCCACGTGGCTCAATGAGAGCCTTACTCGTTTCCTTACGATCAGCACTCTCATAGATGGCTTGATCTCGGTAGTTAAGCGAAACTTTGCGGAAAATTCTCCAGAGGTCCCCCATTTATTAAATTTACAAAATAGTCCATCCTCCTGTGAGGCGGGCATTTTCTCTCCGAGTCCCTCAACATATTTTATTTAGAAAAGTCCTTGTTGAAACGGTGAGAGAAGAAACTTCTCTAAGGTCCTCAACCTTCCGTAAATTATTTTTCAGTCCCAAAAGATCCCATAATAATTTAATTTCCATTTAATTTAAATAAATCATTTAATCCCACAATAACTCTAATCGTGGTAAGTAAATAATTTATATATTCTTCAAAATATTTATTTCAAAAGAATTCATGGATTTTACATCATGTGTCCAGTGCTTTGTAGACTGAGAGTACCAGTAATGGTCATGTGGAATACCAATTGCTGACGTAGTGGTCATGTGGAATACCAATGAAATGCATATATTCTTTTTATTATTAAATTTAGGTCGTTATTTTGCTAATGTGGAGTAATAAGTGGCAGTATAGGCTGATGTAGACCGTATTGAACAAATTTTAAATTTTTGGGATGGAAATGAACATTGGCCATGTTTTCAGGGACCAAAAATGGCTTTAACCCAAAAATCAATCCTTTTGCACTTCAATCAAGAGACCAGGTGTTCCACTTCATCGGAGACATGTATTGGAATCACTTGTATATATTCTAGAGGAGTCAAACGGCCGGCCCATGATGGCCGTCTTGCGACACGCATGCACATTGCCGAAACAGCTTACGGCCGACGCGACATGCTACAAGATGGCGTCTTTGTCTTTGGGACCGGCAGCAGTGCCGGCCCGCCTTTTTCTTTTAAATAAAACTTAAAATTTTATTAAAAAATTATAAAAATTCAGAAAAAATTTCCAAAAATTTAGTAAATATATAAATATATATGTTTAAAGTATAAACTATGGAAAACAATCAAACATATAAGTATTGTTAAAATTTCATAAATCAATGAAATTATCATCAATTGTAAATAAACCAAATTTTTTTTAAACCCCACCAAAAAAAAAATAAAAACTTTAAAAAACTTTCTAAAAAAACTTTAAAAAACTTATAAAATTTAAAAAATACATTGCACATGTGACATTTGTACATAATGTCATAAAGACATAAACACAAACACAAAATTGTTAAACCAAATAAACAAATTATATTGATGGAAAAAATATGAAATTATTATTAAGGTTCAAAATTAACTCAAATTATAAAGAATTTGATTTTATTGAAAAAAGAACTAATAAAAATATTATGATTTATTTGAAAAATATGACAAGTAAATATCATAAATTTCTAAATACAAATGTCTTCAAGTATTGAGTATTCTAGGTATTTAATCTTCATGGTCATAGTCTTCAAGTCTTCAAGTCTTCAAGTTAGGGCTTCAAGTCTTCATGGTCTTCATCTTCATGTCTTCAAGTTTTGAAGTCTTCTATGTCTTCATAGTCTTAATGCCTTCAAGTCTTCTATGTTCTACTCCTGGTCCGATCTTGCTGTTGTTGTATCTTCTTCAGTGCCATTGCCTGTATCATGTCCTCCTCGATCTTGAAGTCTATCTTCGGCATCCAGCCAATCCTTTAAGCAAATGCACATCTACAAGGAAGCTTGGGGAAACCGGTTCCTTTTATCATCTAGCACCCTATTCCCTGCACTAAAACATGACTCTGATGCTACTGTGGACACCGGGGGAGTTAGTAGATAACGTGCCATGGCGACTAACACAGGATAATTATGCTCCTGTTGTTTCCACTATGACAAAATATCAAAATTATTAAATTCCTCCGATGTGAGGAAAGCACTAAAATTATTTGATAAATACAAGTTTAATTCATGCAAAGAAGTATTAGGAGAAAAGGAAGAAGAAGTAGAAGAGCTACCATATTTTTTTATCATCATATTCAATAATTGTATAGGGGTTTTGGTCTTAGATTTTGTTTGAGAAATATTTTAAACATCATCATCACTCAATTGGGTTGATATTCTACTACCATAAAGTCCATTATAAATTTCATACATTTCAAAAAACATGGATTTATATTAATCTTTTAATTGACTATGGTCTACACCCATATTTTCAACAAATGAATCTAAAATAAAATTAGCACCTTCAATTTTAAACCTAGGATCTAGCATGTAAGATAAAATATAAATTGGACTAATTATACCAAAATATTTTTTGAATTTTAATTCCATAGAAGCAACAATAGATTCAAAACCATGATGAAATCTATATTTATTAAAAATGTCACTATTCAAATACAAGTGAGTTATAGTTAAAAAAAGATGTAGGATAATAAACACCGGAAAAAACTTTTGTTGCATTATAAAAAATTTCGGAAAATTCCCTAATCATATTTCCTACTTCCCAATCAAATTCCCTAATTTTATTTTCTCTAAAATGTTCATTACAAAAATAAGTGATAACATCCTTATACTGATAAACACAATCCAACCTTAAATAAGTAGAATTCCACCTATGTTCAATATCAACAACAAATTTTTTATATCTTTTTCAATATTGAAGGCAATATTTTTTAAATTCTTGTCTTCTAGTAGGTGAGTTTCTAATAAATAAAATACAATTCTTAATTTCAATAATTTTAAGTCCATCTTGCACACACAAGTTTAAAATATGGCATGCACATCTAATATGAAAAAATTTACTCGAAAAAATAAGTTTTAAATGATTTTTTAGAACATCAATTGCGGCATTATTACTAAAAGCATTATCAAACGTAATTGAAAAAAATAGAATTTTCAATTTTATATTTTAAAATTGTGTTCATGATACACCCGGCAATGGCACTACTAGTGTGCCTATATTCTAATTCATTAAAACTTATAATACGTTTTTGTAAATTCCATTCATTATCAATATAATGCGTGGTTACACAAATATAGCTTGCATGATATTTGGAAGTCCAAATATCCAAAGTTAGAGAAATCTTGGAAGAAATAATAGATAATTCACAAAGTAATTTTTCCTTATATTTATTAAAAATCGAAAATGCATTTTTCCTCATTGTATTTATAGAATCTTTTTTAAATTCGGGAGAAAATGCATTATGAATCATTTTTTTCACACATAGGATTTTTGGAAAGACTAAAGGGTTGTTCATCATGCACAATAAATTCAGTTATTTCTTTTCTTGCATTTTCATTAGAAAAATGGAAATAACCTAAATTGAAAGTGAAAATATGTCCTAATTGGGTTTGAGTTAAATCATATTGGGCCGAAACATGTTTGTCGTCATGTCTTTAAGATGGCCGGTGCCACCCTTAGCTTGGTATGAAAAACCTTTTTTGCATTTTTTGCACCTAGCCCGGGTGCCTTTGTTTTCAATTTCAATAATTTCAAAAAATTCCCAAACCCCCGAAGTTCTCTTCCTACCGCCGGCACCGGCACCGGCACCACCAATAGATGGTCGGGTACCATCACCGACATCGGATTCATCGACACTCGGGTTAGTGTTTTCATAAAGATAAAATGGGGAATCATCCCTAGGGAAATTCGATGAACAGGCCATTAATTATAAAATTTAAAATATGAGTTTCGAATTACCTCAACTACTTGTGGAAGAATTTGAGAAAACCGGAAAAATAGAGAAAAATAAGCACGGGTGATCTCCTTGAAAAGTAGTTGAGGATTAGTAAAGACTTGATGAAGCTTGATTCGGTTGAAGGCTTGAACTTCGAAATTTAGAAATAATTCGATGAACTTGAAAGATTGAAGCCTTGATGATGCCTTGAATCCTTGATTGCTTGAATTTGAATGAGATGAACCTTGAATTTGAAAGTCTTGAAGAAGAGAATTGAGAGTAATTAGAAGAGATTCAAGAGATTAGTTCTTAGTATATGAAAAAAAAATTGGAAGAATAAGGGGTTTTATTTATAGATTGTTTCTTATATTTTTATTACCCTTAATACCCTCATAAACTAGTTGTTGGAGCGGGTAAATTTGTCATTTTACCCAAAAGACACAAATACCCTCCAATATAGCCGTTTTATAGTTATTGGAGGGGCTAAAAGGGTCTTTGAACCCTTTATGAGCATTAAAAAGTGGTGCGACGCTCGCCATTTGGCGTCTGCCGCAGGTATGGTCGTGCCGCCCTCATGCCCACGGCCGGCCCGCATGGTACATCTTGCCGCGTGCCATCCTGGCGGCCGTCGGAGCCGGCCCGGCCGCATCTTGGTCGGGCGTACTGACCCATGGCCGGCTTGACATAGTAGCGGTGCGGCGTGCACGCCCGGCGTCTTAGCGCCGCGTGCCATGCCCGGACGGGCACGGCCCGTTTGACACCTCTAATATATTCTATTAAACAAGGCTGGTTACTATTGTTATTATTCACATTACTCCTTGCCACCTTGCCACGTTTCACTTTTAACAGAACCCCAGTCGGCTAGAGCAGTGCTTATATATATATGGATGGAAAGAACATCAAAAAATAAGCTAGCATGTCAATTTTCATACAATTTGGGAACTTGTAGTTTCTTCATCTTAACGGGTGAAAATTTATAGAAATCCTACAGGTTCAGAAATTCACCCTTTAAGATGAAGACCCTACAAGTTCAAAAATTGTATGAAAATTGACATGCTAGCTTATTTTTCGATCTCCTTTCGATCCATAGAGTTGGATTTCTGTAAAACAATGTGCAAGTGGGCTAAAATGGGGTGACCACACTTGCGCAGTGTTACGGCCGGCCGCACTGTAACATGACCCTATATATATATTAGATATTTTAGATAGATAATATATGATTTACTATATATATTCAATATATTATATGATTTATTATATATATATAAATATATAGCGACATGAAACAGTGAAGCCGGCCACAAGTGAGGTCAGCCGCCTCACTGTATCATACCTTTTATATATTATATAGTATAATCTATTTATATATATAGATAGATTTATCTATATATTTTAGATTATATATATATATATATATATATATATATATATATATATATATATATATATATATATATATAAATGGACATGCTAGCTTACTTTTTGATGATCTTTCCGTCCATACTGTTGGAAATCCTTAAAACACTCTCCAAGTACCCAAATGGGAGTCGACCTAACTTGCACAGTAATACAACCGGCCGGATCACTGTTCGAGTCCGGTCGCCTCACATTTTGGCACTTGGAGCATGTTTGAAGGATTTTCAACCATATGGATGGAAAGAATATAGAATAATAAGCTAGCATGTCAATTTTCATACAAATTGGTGACTGTTTGGTCCTCACAATTAATGGTTGAAATTCTGAACTGTTAAAATTTTCCTAAAATAGACATGCTTGCTTATTTTTCGATGAAAGACATGCTTGCTTATTTTTTCGATGATCTTTCCATCCATAAGATTAGAAATAATTAAAACACTCTCCAAGTATCCTTATGGGAAATTTGACGTAACTTGCACAAGAATACGTATGTCCTGAGATCAGACAACGTTGGCGTAATATATATATATATATATATATATATATAAATATATATATATATATATATATATATATATATATAAATATATATATATATATATATATATATATATATATATATATAGGGATCTGATATGGTCTGACCTGCCGCAAGTGCTGCCGGACACGTGTCAGGTCCCTACTGGCTGCTTAATCATTAAGCAACTAATAGTTGGTTGCCTAATGATTAAGCAACCAACCGGGCGCTGACAAGTGTCCGGCTGCACTTGCGGCCGCTTGGACCGTATCAGCGCCTTATATATATATATATATATATATATATATATATATATATATATATATATATATATATATATTGATCGTGAGCCTAATGCTATTGCAATCCGCAAGTGCACGGGTCACGCAAGTAATATAGTGGACTAGGAAAAGTCGGGTATCGATCCTTAGCGAATATATAGATACTTAATGGCACTATTCTTCTGTGAACTAGGAAATCATATTAAGTAGGATTGGTGGTCGACTGAAAATTAAACTAACTAGAAAACAAGGGTAAAGTCGGTGAATGAATTGAGAGGCGATCAAGCAAGAGGGAGGTGTTTGGGCAACGCTCCCTCTTTGGATTTCTTCTAAGGATAGATTATGATTGCTAGTGCTAATGAATATGCATCTTTGGACCAAGGATTCCTAATATGTTTTCCTTCCCTCTCTCGAGGCGAATTACTCAACTCTTGTTATAATAGGGAAATCTATAGCTTGGAAGATTATGCGAGCGATGAATCACAAGGATTGGCTCCTAGATGCCCGGGTTTTCGGCACATCCGTAATCCCTTCTATTGGGGTATGCCCTCACACGGGGAGGCGTTTGCATCTTCCTCGGGTGCGTCGAATTAGACAATCGGGGCTGTCGCATCGTAGAAGGTCTAATGCAATGAATGACACCCAATAAATACCAATAGAAAAGCATATCCATTAAACAATAACAATCATGAATCAAAAGTTATGCATTCATCCAAAGGGTTCACATGCCCAAACACCTAAGAGTTTAGCCTTCCATGGCGGAAGGATACAAAATAGAGATTGGAATACAAATCAACCAATCCATTAAAGAAAAAGTCACTCCCTCCACGAGATCTATTGCACAGAGATCTCCAATGTCGATCTCCGTTGAGCCACTTGATGTTGCACTAGATGTGTCAATGGTGGTGGTGATCGATGGGTGGCCGCCGCCTTCTCGCCCAAGCCCAGGACTGAAAGATAACCCCAAAGATAGTGACAAAACCCTAGCAGCCACTATTTATATGTCCTTTGGCCTGGAAGAATCTTTCCTTTTTTTCGTGCTCGGCCCACTCTGTAAAATTGCCCGCTTCTACTATCGAAGCATGCTGTCCCCAGCTTTTTGAGCGTACTGCCAGCTGAGGATAACCTTGCCGGGTCCTTCTCGCATTATCGCGGTACGCTGCACCTTTCGTAAATCAGCCGCACCGCTCAGCAGTTCAAACTTGACGATGGTGAAGACGCCAGGACTTCATACGGGTGTGCACTGTCCCGCTTGGTCTTCTGGCGTTTTGAGGAAGACTCTCCGAGGTTTTGCACTAGTACAAATTGCCTTCTTTTTCCTTCATTTTCCCTCGGAATTTCTTCATATTTCATTTTGTCCTCAAATCGCCTCCGGTATGTCCTAATGAGCAAAATTGACATGAATTCAGTACCGGAAGTCCAAAACCACTTAATTTTCCATGCTATATATGCACCAAATGGATGTAAAAATATGATGGTGCCACTTATCATATATATATATATATATATATATATATATATATATATATATATATATATATATATATATACATAAATCTATATATATATAAATAGATTATATAATATATAATATATATTTTTTATATATATAATATATAAAAAATTTGATAAAGTGAGGTGGCCACACTTACGACCGAGCTCACTATATCATATCCCTATATATATATATATATATAAATATATATATATATATATATATGGGGATATGGGGAACCAACGCCTCTCGAAGGATCAGTCAAATAGGATATACACCTGGGCTCGATTCACTCCGGGTCTCACGCATCGCATCTTATTTTAATGTCCAAAGGTTTCACATAGCATACACTTATTTTACTATTTGGTCTACTACGAACCAACACTGAGAAGTCTCGCGTGCTTGCATGGGCTACCCCACTAGGTGACCCAAACACTGTGCTCTCACCTTGATCTAGTGGGGATTTGACCCCGGGCCTAAGAATCCCTTATACAAGGGACCTATGCCGCTAGACCAAAAGGTCTTTGACTGTTGATTAATTTTTGTCCACATACCAAAAAAAAAAAAAAAAAAACCTTTTTTGGAATTAAGCAAATTGAGGATACAATAACATTCAGAAAAGTGTTTGACAAAGAACTATTCATATCAAAACAACTCTTGTATATATAATAAAAATATAGAAACATATTCATATGTAAACAATATTGTTCACTAGGAATCAACAACTGGCTGGTTTGCTTATATATTATGTTATGGCTAAAACCCTGTGTGGCCTGGGGCTCGATACCAATCTAGTCTAACGGTCATGAATTTATTTTTAAGGGACTAGATCATAGAAGAAGAAATAAGTATCGAGACATAAGAATGAATCACATACCCATTTTACGTGGAAAACCCCTTAAATACGGGGAAAGAAAACACGGGCCTCGCCGATGAAGCAATCCACTATGTAGCGATCAAGTATAAGACTTCAAGACACAATTAGAGAGGAGTATAATGGCATGAGATCAGAAAATACAATATTGAGAGCCATCGTATGCGTGATGAAACCATGAGCATAAGGCCTAATAAAGCTATGGAACATCAGTGATAACTTCATAATAAAGGTATCCATGGTGCTTCGGTGACAAATAATGAAGCCATGGAGGTGATTCATATTAAAGTCATGCATAGAGCTTCCATGTCTGTAGGTCCCTTGGAGAGAGGGAGAGAGGTTACCTCACATCCGGGAGAGAGAAAGACTTCATGGCCGAGAGAAAGAAGGATCTCATTCCTAAGAGAGCTCACCGAGCCATGCGCAGAAGAATGCATGAGCTTGAGCTTGGAGAGAAAGGGAACCACCTTGTCGGGGGGGGGGGGGGGGTGTGGGAGAGAATGCATAGAAGTTAATTGTTCTCAGGCAGTCGATAAAGAGAAGTTCGTCGCTCGCTGGAGCTCATTGGAGAAAGAGCATCACTCGTGCTCACATAATCAAGAGAGAGATAGGAGGAGTATACCTCGTTGGAGGCTTGGAGGGGCAAATTGGAGGGAAAGAGGTGGAGAGCTTGCTAGCGGCGCGTCGGAGAAGAAGAGGGAAACTCATCGGTCGTGGTCAGAGAATGTGGGAAGGGAAGCCGGAGAACATTGAGGAGCTTGATCGGCTTAGAGTCCTTGGAACCTTGGAGAGGTCCCTCTCTTCATAGGGCTTGGAGCTCATTTTAAAGAAGATCCTCTCATCCGAGTGGGCGACCTCCCCTTTCATCCCTTCCCAGGGTCCTTATCTTGAGACCTTGAGATCCGTGCTGAGTTGACCTGTCTACTTGGAACCTGGGCACCATCCTCTCATCATCATGTAACTAGTTCATCCATATAATATCAAAGATTCATTGTTTCTAGTCTGGACTCAAGAGAAAAGATCAACTAAATATCAGTACCAAGAGGAACACATGTTATCATCTTCATAGGACACATGGAATCATCTAGGAGGGTCATGTGTTACCATTTTTCCCCATATCATTACTCGCCCCCTAAGTACACTTGCGTCCAAGGTTGAACTGTGGCCAGATTATTCCCTAGTACAGGTCGACTCGGAAAGTTAAGTGTTAAGCGAGGTCGGTTGGGTTGGTTATAGCCTTGGGATGAGTGGGAAGGGTGGGGAGACTCGGAATACAAGCGCATACCCTCAGCCCTATGAGGGGACTTAGAAACTTAAGAGGACGGCTGAGGTCAAGCCCCAAAGAAGGCAATCGAAATTAATCTACCGAGCCCTGAAGAGGGTAATTGAGGTCAAGCTCTGAAAAAGCAACTGAAATGAATCTGTCAAGCCTTGAAGAGGGCGGTCGAGGTCGAACCCTGAAGAGTGACTTTGACAAGCTAAGTGACTCGGCCCTTGAGGGACTTTCTCAGGAGTTGAGGAGGTCAGCCCTGAGGAAGGCTTTGTGCGAGCCATTGGGCTCGGCCCTTGGATGGACTTTGAGCGAGATTTTAGTCTCAGCCTCGGTGGGGACATTGAAGGAGATTTTTGTCCCTGCCCCGGTGGGGACTTTGAGCGAGATTTTTGTCTCTACCCCGTGGAGTACTTTAAGTACGAGCGTATACGCTCGGCCCTTTGGAGGGACTTCGAATACAAGCGTGTGGGCTCGGCCCCATGAAGGGACTTTGCTTTATGCGTTGTCAACATAGCTTCTTAATCACGTCCCCACATAAGAGTAGTACAAGATACAGATGGACACAGTCAGATTAATGATGTTTTTAATCAGAACTCTACTGCTGGTGATCTAAAAAGCCCACTAGACTCTTTTGCATTCCCTAATGATTTGACCAAGTAGGTAAATGTTGATCCTAGGCTGCAATCTCTTTGTGTTATGTCACTTAGTGGGCATCAATCCCCAACGTTGAAACACCTGGTTTTGTTAGCCAACAGATGAGGAGTATAAACTTAATGACAAGCTTTGGAAGTATGACCAAATGTCAATATTAAGCTTATCTATTTGTAGAAATTGCTGAGCAATATTCAGCCTTCTCATACTGAGAAATATTCTGCCAATGTTTAGATCTCGGGGACCTTTGTCCCTCCTTCATAGTTCCAAAGGTTTGTTAGAACTTAGGGCTATAAAGTTTAACTTTATCAGCACTTAATGAATGGTACTTGTTTGAGGATTCTGAGATGGCCCTTTTAAGCACATTTTCTTCCAATGGGTGAAAGAGTTTTACAAGCTTTTAGCTCTCTTGTTGTTGTATTACATGAGAAAGAAAAAGAGCATCAACTTCGTCTTTCTCAGATATGGAACATACACACATCCTTAGATTCATTGTGGTTGGAGCCTATAAAATCCATGAATTTTTTTTGGATTTAAATATTTTATTATTTCCTTGAGAAATATATTAACATATTTAAGTCCCGTGATTAGTGTTGATGGGGGATTAAATGATTTAGTTAATTTAAATGGAAATTAAATTAAAATGGGGTCTGGAGGGACCTAATGGTAATTTTCGTAAGATGAAGGGACCTTAAAGAAGTTTTCCCCTCTCTCAGCATAAGGATACAGCTGTAAAATAAATAAATTCAGGGACTTCAAGAAAATTGCTCTAATAAGTGATAGTTAAGCGGCTGAGATCGCCTGATCTCTGTGGGAGCAGATCGCGAGAAGAGAAGGAGAGCCACGGTGGAGCTACGTGTCGTGCTTAGAGGAAATCATCAGTTGAGATGGCCTGATCTGGAGAAGGGGAAGTGTTAATCTGGGCCACACGAACGCAAGATGATCTTGATCGTTCATCGAGATCTCTCGCTCAAGCTCGGAGCATGGGAATAAGTCCCAGCCGTTAACGCTAATTAAATCTGGAGAGGTGAACGTATTCGAGGCTAAATGATAGGATGGATTACCAGATGCAAGCAAGGCCGTTGATCTCAATGGGAAGTGTGATCCCGAGGGTGAATCTCAGGCGGCTGAGAAACGCCAGCCTCTCAGCGGACCTGCCGCCGCGCGATCGTCGCCGGTGTTTCATAACGGTAGCGAGGAAGGTGCAACGTATCACGGCCGTCATCACTGCGAGCAGCCGAAGAGCCTCCTCCCACCCCGAGCTCTATAAAAAGGGAGTTCCTCGCTCCCTACAAAGACCGCCAGGAGAAGAAGCTCTCGTGAGGTCGGCAAAGCGAATGACTTGACCAAAGCCGCTCGCGTGCGGCGTGAAGGCCGCGGGTGAAGAGGACTGGCGAGACAGAGGAAGTAGAAGAAAGCCGTGTTTTGTTTACCACCGGGCCACTTCTGAAGTCAAGAAAGGACTCACCGTGTTACGGTGAGCTCACCGGGAGGACTAATCCGGAGTCCTTAGATCCCGCGACTTCTGTGGTAAGCTCCTCTTTCCTTCGTAGTTAATAAAATGGTGTTGCATGCACCTTGTCGACGTGAAGAAATCGTCGGGGAGGATGGGGGGACCGGGAGCTCGGCCGGAAATCTCCAAATAGCTGGAGCGGTAGCTTTCGGAGATGCCAAACAGGTGTGTGGATCCAACGCCGAGCTCTTGGCTCAGGAAGAGCTCCGCCCGCTCGCCAACTGAGCTACCGGCGGAGTTCAGTCGCGCGCGATAGAGAGAGAGAAAATAATGAAGAAGAAGAAGAAGGTTAAATAAAAAATAATAATAATAAAATAAAAAAATATTAGTATGTGATGATTTTAGTCAGAACTTAGCTGTGTGACAGTTAATAATATAACAAATATATATACATTTCGTTAGAATATAAAAAGTTAATGATTTATTAACTTAGTGTGACATATTAATAAAGTTAATTAAACTAATGGGCTTAGTTAGCTAATATTTTCTTCATGGGCTGAGATACTAACAGATTATTGTGACAATAATTTTTAGATAACTGTTAGTATAGTTTGTTGATTATTTTTATAACATTAGTAGTGTGACAATAGATAAATAAATATAGTTACACTAACTATATGTGACAAAATTAGGAAATAAAACCTAGGAATATTGATTTATTTCTAGTTATGAAGGTGTGACACTTAAATAGAATAGCTCATTACATTATTTTGTGTGACATTTAATTGAAACTATAGTATGGTTTGATATGTTAATCGATTAATAATAGGTTAATGTTTTAATTAAAATATTAACTTAGGGGTTGTGACAGTTAATAAAAAAAATTAACTGATTAATCAAGTCGATAAAAGATTTAAGAAGTGTGACACATGATTAATAAATCAAATGTAGGGTATAGTTTCTATTAAATGATAATGAAACTTAGTTTTTGTGACAAGTATTAAATTGTGAAGCCTTTATTCATGATTTAATAATTAGAAAAAACTTAAGGTTTTAATAAAAGATTAAAACCTTGGTGTGACATTTAAATTAATACTATTAATCAAATAGTTGTATGGTTGGACAGCTATAAGGAACTATGAGTATGTGACATAATGATTAATTAACAATTATTATGAAATATTGAAGTGTGACAAATAGGAATTAACTAATTTCTTAAACTTAGATAAATGGTTAAATTATGAAAATTGTTTGGTAAGGAAGCTAAAAGGGGCTAATTAAGCCCTAAACAAGATGGAACCTTAAATTTTAGAGTCAAAGGTCGCCAATTGACCGAAATGTCCTTCTATAGTAAAAAGGGGTTAAGATCAAATTGAATAGGCCCAACTCAACTGAAATGACTTAATAAGAGTCAGACTCGACAAATAGACTAGAGTTGACTAGGTTTGACCAAAGTAGGTCTAAAAGTCAACTAAAGGACATTGGTAACCCGAGAGATGGTCCTTAGGACCCGTTAGTGGGCCTAAGCCCAACAGGAACGTTGGGCATGCTTATGAAACTAGGGACATAGAAACTTGTAGAAAACTTGACTATAATAAGGGTCTATGCATGCCAGATACTCTCGGGGAGTTGGCACACTAAGAGAAGACTTGAGGGACATCTAGTTTCGACGAACCGGAGGTAAGTACACTTGCCTAGTTTCCACCCGGTTTCGGGTTTTCTTGGACATGCTATGTATTCTTATTACATGCCTTGTTGATGCCATACATGTTATTCGTATCTGCTTTAGATTCCTGTTGAGCATGTATGTATATTTTCGGGACGTTGGTGTCCCTGTTTGCTATGTTCTACTGCCCGGACTCAATAGAGCTAGGGAAGCTCCAATAAAGGAATGTTCGTGACGTGACCCCCGGCTTTCCCTGTTCGCCTTTACCGCAGAAGCAAATCTCCGGAGGTCTTACCGCCGCTGGGCGTGGTGCACTGACCGTGTTAACACGTAGAAGAGGTAGTTCTGCCGACCTGTGACCGGAGGGTCAAACGACCATCAAGGTCGTATTTACAGCAAATAGCTGGACATACTGGCCGGGAGTGAACCTTGAGTTCTCTTAAAACTCATTACAGAGCCCGAGGGCTTCTGTATCAGGGGTCGTACCTTTGATTTGTTTGTGGTAGACTCCCAGGACTACTTTGTTGGTATTTTTATCTCCTTGGTTGACATACTTCCTATTTATGTCATTGTGACCTGCAGGGGTACTTACTGGGCTTTCCATTCGAAAGCTCATGTGTTTCACTTTTCCTCATTTACAGATTCCGAAGTTTAGGAGGGAGTGGAGCCTGAGGGAAGGACACAGGGAAGATCAGAGGTTTTAGGAGACTCCTTTATCTTTTACTTTATGAGCATTGTTATTTGTAGGACCCGTATAGGGATCAGACTATTATAAGGCCTACGGACCCTGATGACTCTATGTTCTTATGAACTCGAGCTTATTTTTATGTTATGGATTGTTGTCTGCTTATCACAATATTAGGCCTTGTATTCGAGTTGAGTTTATCTCTACTTTAATACGGCCGGTCTGTTGACGCGCTCGAGGTCCCAGGATCCGGGTCGGAGCGTGACAGAGCCGAATAATTGCATCAACAAAGTTGGGAGTTCTTTAAAATCCTGGGCTGCTCGAGAAGTCATTCTCGCTAATGTTGAGAGTATCATGGTTCATTGATTTTGACAACAAACATGTTCAGTTGAGTAAAGCATCAACATGACCATCATCATATATAGCTCAGTTAGAATTTCTGTCAGAAGAGCTTATTACTGAAGGGTTCATACAATCAATTGCTCATGGGATCGCCTGAGCATCAATCAACAACCAAACACATGTCATCTGAGAATTGCATCCCATCCTCGACCTTTCGTTTCGAATAAATATCCTTGATCTAGTTCTTAGTTCGTATAGCTTTGTTTCTCTAAATGTTTGCAGCAGCATTGAAAGAAATGATTCTGCATTAGGCTTATAACCACACAACAACATTTCTTTGAGTATATGGGTTGTTCCTCATCGAGACATTATTTGAATTGCTTCTTAAGCAATGATTGGATCAACTAAGATCTTTTCCAATTGTTCTACAACTTCTCTTTGCTTCCCCTCAAATATTGCATCCACAACTCCAAGGGTTGATAAGAGAGTAATTAATTGTTGATTAAGATAACAAGGTTGGTATTGTTGTAAGGCACGAACTCAAGTTTGTGAAGTTTTGAATAGAAAAGCAAATCGTGAACTTGATTTTATTGATATTGTTGCCTCATATATATAGACAATAAGATATACATGACTTAATTTGTTACAAGAGCATCGGTGAAGATAAAATAAATAAAATCACACGCCCGACCAATCCCTGACCTCGTGCACGCAGGTGAGATATAGGCCGTATCCAAGTGAAGACGGGCTCCGCTCGGATACAAGGCCTAGTAATTAAGAAACAGATAACAAAATATAATAAATAAATCAAATTTATTTATCATAGTTACAACAGAAACAAAAATATAACTTATACACCCTACGGGGTTCTACATGTCAGTACTAGTTGAATTCTCCCAACCTCGGTAAGCTATATTCTGACGCTCCTGAAATCAACTCGGCTAATTCCCTCAATCCTGAAAGAGAGGAAGAAGAAAGTCGAGTGAGCTTTCGAAAGGAAAGCTCAATAAGTTCCCCGCAAGGATCTCAACGAAATCAAAACATTAAATTGATAAAAGCATATCAAAACTCAATAGTCATCAAGTCACACAACTCGGGCCATGCCCCGCACAAATAGGAATCTTAGGAGACTAGGAACAAAAGGAGCTCCTAGGTTAGGAAATAGCACTCCGGCTCAACACACTCCTCCGGTCAGCACCCAGCTTCATCTGGAAATGACCTCGGTCTCTTGTATGTGTTAACAAGGTCAGTGTATCATCCCACTGACAGGTTAGACTACCAAGGTATCCTTCCCCTGGCAAGGAACTATTAGAACGTCAGGGTGTCCTCCGCCCTGAGTACTCCACTTGAGCATCTGCTCCACTGAACTGGGAAAAATAAGAACTCACCTGGCGCACACTCGCCTGGCCAGTACATAAGACCATGACCTATGGTCAAATGTCGATCACAGGGTGGTGTGCCCAACAAACAATTCAAACAACAGATATTGAAAGCACATCAACCATGCACATACAACGAAGGAAACAAACTATGTGCACGCATTGCAATAGCAGATAGACGATAAACATGCTAAAAAGAATAGCAACAAATAAACAAGAAAACCGGATGATGGGTGGAAACTAGGCAAGGTAACTTACCTCTGAGATATCTGAAAACCTTCCCTGACTCTTACTCCTGATAAGTCTTTATGTTAGTATCTGGCAGTAAGATCTAATTTTATAATAGTAATAAATTCCAAATTTTTCTAATAAAATATGTATGATGCTCTAATTCGACCCAAGCCCAGTTTATGGGCTTTCTAAGTTTTTCCCCGTTTTTTTATAGGCTTTTCTCTTCAATCCTAAAAGAAGCAACTAGCTTAGTAGTTAAGGCCCACTAAGCCCAAGTAATGGGTCCCTGGTTCAATCCCCCTTCTTTACACCCTTTTTGTTATTTTTATTTATTTTTCTTGTAGTTTTGATTAATCACTTAGGTCTGGCCCAATCATTAAACCCAATCTATTTGTGACTTGGCCTAACCCAAAATCTGATTTCTGACCAAATCCAGTCACCTTGCTAGACCAAACCAAATTAATTGATCGAATCTATATTTTGAACTGATTGAATATAATCAACTAACTCAAACCATACTCAATCAAATCAAATTTCAAAACAAATCTAGACCCAATCCATCACCTAATTGACTCAACCTGAATCAATTGAATTTGATATAACAACTAACCCAAATCAAACGGCTCAGACTCGTCTTCAAGCTCTAGACAGAGCTCCACCAAAGGAAGGTGGCGCCTGGACCCACGCGGTGATCACCGGCGGTGGTGGGTCGTAGTGACAGGGTCCTCCCCTCCCCGAGTCCTTCGCCGTACGAGGGTGGCGTGCGCGTCGTTCGCGTCTGCCTAGCCAAGAACTGTCAGCAATCGCCTTCCCTCGCCGAGTTCTGATAGTCGTCGAATAGATGCCCTCGCCGCTCCCTCTCTCTCTCTCTCTCCTTCTCTCCCTTTTTCCTGGCGTCGTGCATGCGAGAAAATTTAAGAAGGAAATCAAGAAGACGTGACTCACCGGAGACCGGCGACGTCGGATTCTGGGTGTGCTGGGGCTCTCCTCCCTGTTCGCATTTCTCCTCAGCGAATAGTCTTCACTCCTGCGATCGCGGCTTGGCACCTCTTCAGTTTTCTCCCTCACTGCCTCTTCGTTTCTCTATCTCTCGTGGAGGAGGTGGTGGGGCTACTCTCCGATGATGGTGGTCAGGTTTACAGAAGACCACCTCTATTTATAGAGCTTAACAAGAACTTATAGATAAGCTCTGATTTGTAATTCAAGTTTATCTCGATGTTTTAAGTTATAGTTTATCTTTTTTTTGAATTCTATTTTGTAGCTCCCACGGATCGGATAGGATTTGCGACGACGCACGCGGCGGCGCGCTGGAGAAGACAGAAGTCGCAGCGCCTCCCGATCAGGTCACTCAGATGGATGGCCCTGATCGTGCGCAGCGATCCAATGGCCTCTGCATTAATCCCTCTCCTCGCATCTGGCTTTATTTTAGATCAACGGCTCTGATCGAACGAGAGTGGGCGACCAAACATCACTCCCGTGCCTCGAACTCAATCTAATCCAGCAGATGATCTAATCTCAACCGTATGTTTTTCTCTTTGCATGAGCTTTCATGGTAAATTTATGAGTCCTCCTTTTTATTTATATTACATGCAGGTCCTTGGCCGTGAGAGATATATAATTTATGTTAAGTCCTCGACTCTTCTGATTTTACAATTAGGTTCTAAGTCCAGAGAGAGACAATTATTCTTCTAATCCTTGGTTTTTCTCAAAATTACCATCAGGTCCTTTCTTACCCCAATTAATCTAAATTACGGATTTAATTACCCCTCTTTTGAAATTCATAATTCCTCTCCTTGTCTAATTATTATCCATAATTCAAATTAACTTTAGCATATATATATATATATATATATATATATATATATATAAAATCTTTATCTAAGTTTTAATCCCACTTTAATAAATTCTGATAGACTCTAAACATGAGGAATTTTCTCTATTTATCCGCTTTGATTAATTTACTTGAAAATACATTTAAATTTAAGGTGCATCAATATCTTATCTTTATCCTTAACCATAAGTAAGATAATTTTAAATACTTTTAATTGTAATGTTTGGAATACAATTCATATTCAAATAATAGAAATAACTAGAAGGCTTTATTCCAAAATTAAAATTCTTGGGAGACTCTCCCTTATTCTCTAACAACTATCGAAAAAAGGGCAGCCCGGTGCAACAAAGCTCCCGCATACGCGCGGTGTTCGGGGAAGGGTCGGACCACTTGGGTCTATTGTACGCAACCTTACCCTGCTTTTTTTGCAAGAGGCTGTTTCCACGACTCGAACCCGTGACCTCCTGGTCACATGACAACAATTTTACTATTGTGCCAAGGCTCCCCTTCTCTCTAACAACTATCGAAATTAATTAAAAATAAAAACTAGTAACATAATTTCCAAAAAACATCCCGGGCTTCACAAAAACAAACTTAACAAACTTAATCTATCTTCTATTTACAATTTGAATGGTTGAATTTGAAATTTGAATATTTGAAAAATACCCTCAATTGGGAGCGAGAGGAGAGAGATTCAAGACGCCCAACTTGCAAAGAAATTGATGAAAACCATCAGCACCAAGTTGTTTGGTAAAAATATCGGCAAGTTGATCACTTGAACGAAAATAAGATGGAGTAACTAGACAGTCAGTAAACTTCTCTCGAATAAAGTAACAGTTGATTTCGATGTGCTTGGTGCGTTTGTGGAAGACCGGATTTTAAGCAATGTGGATGGCGGCTTGGTTATCGCATTACACAGGAATCAGAGCAGAATGGGAAATACCAAGGTCATGCAGAATGTTGTGCAACCATTGTAATTTAGCGGTAAGAGAAGCGAGGGAACAATATTCAGCTTCTGTTGAAGATCGAGAAACTGTGGCTTGTTTCTTGGATTTCTAAGAGATAGGACTAGAACCGAGCAAGGTAACATATCCTGTCGTGGAGCGACGAGTAAGCTTACAACTAGCCCAATCTGAGTCAAAATAATAAGATAAGGAAAGAGAACTGGATACAGAAAGAAGAAGGCCAGTACTAATAGTCGTTGTAAGATAACAAAGAACATGATGGGCAGCAGTGAGGTGTGAAGAACGAGGAGATTTCATATACTGGCTTAGAGTATTGACTTCGAATTGTATGTCTGGACGTGTGACTGTAATATATAAAAGACGAACAAAAAGACGTCGATAATAAGATGGATCAGGGAGTGGTGTCCCATCAGTTGGCAACAAGCTAAGATGTTGCTCCATGGGAAAAGCGATAGGGCGAGAACCGATCATGCCGAAGTTAGATAAAATATCAAGGGTATACTTTCGCTGACATAAAAATATCCCTTGTTTAGAGAGGGAGACCTTAATCCCTAAAAAAAAGCCAAGTGGCCCAAGGTCTTTAATAGAAAAAGATAGAGCTAGAAAAGACTTAATGTCGTAAATAACATCATCGTTATTTCCAGTGATGATAATATCATCAACGTAAACAAGAACAAAGATAGAGACATTGTCATGGATAAAAGTAAGAAGACTATAATCATTAATGGATTGATGGAAACCATGATGAATGAGGGTGGATGAGAACTTAGAAAACAACTGTCGCGAGGTTTGTTTTAGACCATAACTTGATTTTTTAAGTCCACAGACTCAATCATCACCTTTAGGAGAGAATCCCGGAGGATGCTTCATATAGACCTCTTCATGTAGATCTCCTTGAAGAAAAGCATTGTTAACATCAAGTTGATGGAGTGACCAAGACTTGATGGCAGTAATGGACAGGAGAAGGCAAAGGGTGACAAGTTTAGCAATGGGTGCGAAGGTATCGTGATAATCGACTCCTTCCACTTGATTGTAGCCTTTGGCCACCAAACGTGCTTAATAGCGTTCAATGGAACCATCAAAATGATGTTTAACCTTGTAAACCCATTTGCATCCAATGGGAATCTTACTAGGTGGCAAAGGGCATAAAGACCAAGTATGGTTTGATTTTAAGGCTTGGATTTCCTTTGCCATAGCATCACGCCGGTGGGGAGAGGTCATAGCCAAGGAGAAAGATCATGGTTCAGTTGTATCAAGAACACTTGTGAGAAAACTGCGATGAGTAGAACCAAACCGAGATAAGGAGAAATAAGAATCAACAGGGAAATTGGTAGAAGAAGATACATGATTACAAATATAATCACTAAGACGCACAGGCTGACGATGGGAACGTGGAGGAAATGCAGCTGGAATAGGAGATGGTGTCGTGGAGGGAGATGGAAGTGAAGAAAGATTAATATCAACATCTCCAGATATGGAAGGTAAATCATGTCCATTATCCAAAATGGGAGTAGAATTGTCACAGTGAGAGGACGATGGAAAGTCATCATCGAGAGGAGTAATTACTATGGAATTGTCAATAGAGTAGGAGGGAATGTGGCTATAAGGAAAAATGTTTTCATGCAAGATGACATCACGAGAAACATAGATCATGCGTGTAATTGGAGCATAGACCCGATAACCCTTTTGTCCATAAGGGTAACCGACAAAAATTCCAATTTTAGCACGTTCATTGAATTTATGTTGAATGTGCATGTTTTTGGCGCAACAAAGACAACCGAACACGCAAGTCAGAGAGCGAAGGTGGTTTCCCGAATAAAACTTGATGTGGTGATCGGAAATCAAGAATTGGTGACGGAAGCTTATTAATGAGATAAGTTGCGGTTAAAATACATTCACCAAAACGAAAGTGGTTAGTGTGCTTGAAATCTTAATGACCGAGCTACATCAAGGAGATTACGATGGTTTTGTTCAACGACACCGTTATGTTGTGGAGTGGCTACACAACTACGTTGATGCATAATTCCATTATCGTGAAACCATGTTTGAAATTTCTTGGAAAGGAATTTAGTCCAATTATCTAAATGGATAGTCTGTAATTGAGGAAGAAATATACCCTCGTTACCTGAATTAACACATGAAATCTTAGTGTTGAATTGGCGATGGATTTGAGTAAAAAAAAAAATGAGTAAGAATTTGAAAAGAATCCGACTTATGCCTCATTAAATAGACCCAAGTACGTCTCGAATAGTCATCAACAATAGTTAAGAAAAATGTGATCCAGTTTTGGATGGTATAGAAAAATTGCCCTAGATATCAATATGTATGAGTTCAAAACATTGAGTGGAGCGACTCACACTAGTTGGAAAAGAAAGACAAGATTGCTTTGCACGCGGGCAAACATCGCATACAAAGGATTTATTTGTAACAATAACCGGAAATGTTTGAGCAATAAAATTAAAACGAGATTGCGACGGAAGGCCGAGACGAGCGTGCCATAAGACGAAACCATTATTACAACTTGTAAAAGAAAATGCAGAATTGGAAATAAAATTATAATCTAGATAGAAGAGGCCATGTCGAAGTCTACCCTGACCAATCATCTTCTTCGACTTGCGGTCCTGAAAAACACATTGAGAAGATTAAAAAATCACATCACAATCCGATGAGTTAGTGAGTTGTGATATAGACAAGAGATTAAATTTAAAAGTAGGTATATAGAAAGCATTTAGGAGAATCAGATGTGGTGAATGCCGAACAGTCCCATTATGCGTTACTGTGGCATTCGAACCATTTAGCTATTCAACCGATGTGTTTTGATCAACCGGTGAATAAGAAGTAAACATTGACAGTGAAGAGCAAATATGATTCGATGCATCCAAATCGATAATACATGAAAAAGAAAGACAAGTTAAAGTTGTACCTATTAAGTTTACAGTTGATCCACGGAACTCTTCTTTGCTCAATAACGCAAGCAACTTGTTATACTACTCGATCGGTACTCAATTGATTAGGAGTAGGCAATTGTGGCGGATCCAATCGTTTCCCATGCTTATTTGGGAAACCATTAAGTTGATAACAGGTGGCCCGTGTATGGCCATGTTTATTGTAATGGTCATAGAAAGGCCTCTGTCTTTTTCTAGTAGATAGAGAGACAGGTTTGGCTGAGGATTGAAATGTTGCCGAATAAATAGTCGGCTTCGACTTGACGTTCAACTCTTGTTGTTTTTCCTCCTGCCTAATGAGATTATAGATCCCCTGGATGGACGGGAAAGGCTCCATGAGCAAGATTTGGCTTCTAATAACCGAGTAACTATTATGGAGTCCCTGTAAAAACTCCATGGAACTATCTTGACTCTGCTGATCAATGATAGATTTCACATTCCCGCATATGCAAGGTGGGATGGTTGTAATTGAATTAAGTTCATCCCAAAGTGATTTCAATTGGGTGAAATATAGAGAAACAGTCAATCCCTCTCACTTGAGACAAGAAATTAATTGCTTGAAATGATAAATCTTAGGAGCGTTGGACTGAGAGAATGACTCTTTAAGATCTGTCCAAATCGGTGCTGCTGTGTTAGCATAGAGAATACTTGGACTAATCTCGGGGGAGACCAAGTTCAAGATTTAGCTAATTACCAAATCATTGTAGCATTCCCAATTTGCAATTTCGTTCGTGTCTGTCGGCACTGGAAGGGAACCATCGACGAATCCCAGCTTACTCTTCGCACGGAGAGCCATCGTGACAACCTTGCTCCATGACCCCGTAATTATCTCCAGTCAGAAGAGGCATGACCAACATGGTGGAAAGGCTATCCGAATGATGAATTGCATATGGAGCGGTGTTGGGAGCAGCTGGTGTAAGAACGCTTTCGGTGGACATGATTGGCTCGGATACCATGTGACGTTTTGAATAGAAAAGCAAATCGTGAACTTGATTTTATTGATATTGTTGCCTCATATATACAGACAATAAAATATACATGACTTTGTTACAAGAGCATCGGTGAAGATAACATAAATAAAACAAACATAACAAATGTAATCTATCTTCTATTTACAATTTGAATGGTTGAATTTGAATATTTGAAATGCAATTGAAACTGCAATAAAGTTTACTGTTCTCTGATTCATATTCAGACATGGCTTCATTGACAATATTGGATCAACAACAACAACGCCCTTATAGCCACCATATCTAATTTGAAATACTGATGGAGTTGACGTCCTTAATCAAGTGCCATTTTTCATCCACTTCTTGGGAAAATTCACCGGGAATAGCTTCAACCTCATCCCTATGAACGGTTAAAGTTTCAGTAGAGGAGTTGAAAAACTGGCCCAGTCTTGTTACATACTCGGCTACATTTCTTATTTTGAGAAAATCACCAATCCATCCTTTGATTCCCTTTGTTCTTAGTCTAGGCCTTGAAGCAAACATCCATATTGAACTTTTCCTTAACATTTAGAGACTCTAGCAGAGGAAAACATTAGATCAGCAGGTGGTGATTTTAATGCAGGTTGAAATCAAGTTGATGTGCAAACTGTCCAAGATATTGATGGCATTCTTGTGTTTGCTGGTTCTAATCCTGTTTCCATTCTCAGGAGTTGAACTCTATGAACATCAAGGTTCCAAAACTGAGATGAACATGAAATTTCCATCAATTCTTCTACTATTAATGATTCATAGAGCACCATAACATCAAACTCAGTTTATGAACTCTATGAACATCAAGGTTCCAATAATGAATCTTCCTTTGACTCTGATTCAACAACTCATATCAATGATAATGAAGAAGGATAGTCTTACTCTTGAAACCACAAACCATGATTATTCATTCCAAGGGAAATAAATCTGATGAAGATAAGATTATTCAAAATTCTTGTCACTAATAAGCATGTCATTCCTCATTGTAGATAATATTCTCTCATAGATAGGTACATTAGATTGACATAGCTTCTTGATCGGGGTCCCTCTGAGGAAAGGCGTCAAAGGTACATTCACGGCTAAAAGCGGGTGTGGCAGGGATGCGACATCGATCTAGTCTAACGGTCAAGAATTTATATTTAAGGGACTAGATCATAGAAGGAGAAAGAAGTATCGAGACATAAGAATGAAGCACACACCCATTTTACATGGAAAACCCCTTAAATCCTTTGAAAAAAACACGGGCCTCTTCGAGGAGGCAATCCACTATGTAGTGATCGAGTATAAGACTTCAAGATAGAATTTGAGAGGAGTATAATGCCATGAGATCAGAAAATACAAGATTGAGAGCCATCGTATGCGTGATGAAACAATGAGCATAAGGCCTAGTAAAGCTATGGAACATCAGTGATAACTTCATAATAAAGGTATCCATGGTGCATCGGTGATGAATAATGAAACCATAGAGGTGATTCATAGTAAAGTCATGCATAGAGCTTCCATGTCTGGAGGTCCCTTGGAGAGAGGGAGAGAGGTTACCTTACATCCGGGAGAGAGAAAGACTTCATGGCCGAGAGAAAGAAGGATCTCATTCCTAAGAGAGCTCACCGAGCAATGTGGGGGAGAATGCATGTGTAACGCCCCAGTTTTCAGAATGATTATTTGTTAACTTTTAAAAAAAAAAATAATAATAATAATAATAATAATAATAATAATAATAATAATGATAAATAAATAAATAAATAAATAAATAAATAAATAAATAAATAAGTAGTGGGCCTTACATCACCATCCACTACTAAATTTCTATTGATTGTTTGCATTAGAGAGCTTCATCGCCTCATGGGAGTTTCTAATGAACATTTTTTTTTTATAAAAACAACAAATATAATTAAAAAAAATGAAAATAAAAATATCTTCATACTTACCCTTTAAGTAAAGGGAGAGAGAGAGAAAAAAAAGGTTGTTCTCTTCTCTCTCCCTCGTGCTCACTCCAAGCTCGAGCCCTTACCCACGCCTGCATCGGGCCTAAGCTGCCGGCGTGAGCGTCGACCCCGCGCCTCTCTTTTCTGCCGCCGAGTCTCTCTTCATCGAGCCATAGAGCACAGCGTCCCTCAGGCCGCTCATCTCGGCCACCACCTCCACCGTAGCCCACAGAGCCTCGTCTCGTGGTCTCACCCCACCGACAAATTCCGCTCAAGTGATCATGAGACCACCTGTAAAATCCATGATTTTTGGGGAAACTATTTAATTAGTTATTTCTTAAATTTTTAGGTTAATAAGGGAAATTTCCCAAAGTTGGCTTGTTTGAAAAGTGAGATCAAATAAATGAATGATCTAGTTTGTGTTAATTGAAGTCATTGAGGGTTTAGCAAAATAACAACAATAATAATAATAATAATAATAATAATAATAATAATAATAATAATAATAATAATAATAATAAAAACAGAATGAGGTGGTGTCCGCCATTAATATGTTTGTGAGAGTTTATGAGCTTCTGTCACAAGGAAAAATAAAAGAAGGATAATAATAATAATAATATAATATATAAAGTGGAGGATGCTGCCATTAATGGTAATTGAGACTTCTTCCAAGCTTTAAGTTTATGTGATTTCATGCATGGAGGGAAAGAATAAATAAATAACATAAATTATGTTTTTTCTTTGACTGCCATTAGCTGCCATTAATGCCTTTGAAACGTCTTTTGGAGCAAAATGACCAAATGCCATGCACGTGGATTTTGTGGATTTAAAAAGAGCGGCCAGGATTGTTCAAGGGTTTTTATCAATAGGATCGTGGGAATCATCTAGATAAGGCAGGGAATTCATCTAAGATTTGTTTCAAAAGTTAGTTATTGAAAAGATTGAATGGATGGATATGCTAGAGAGTCTTCCTGAGATCTATTCATACGAGTAAATTTCGCAAGCTCTGGTTTCGCTCCCCACAGCGACGATAGTCAGCGCCACCATCACCGAGGGACAGAGAGACGCTGGAAGGAAAGGCAACACCGAAGTTTTGCAACTGTGGGTCTGGTAAGCCTCTAGCCATCTTCGAAGTCCTGGTTTCAGATTTGTGCATGCATAGAGTCCCATAGTTTTTTTTTCCTCTTGTAAGGGTTCTAGCATGAGGGTATTAAGCTAGGAAGGTATGATCTTGGGTTTTATTTGATGGGAGAGGTCAAAGAAATTTATCTACTCATGAATAACATAGAGTTTTCTTTTATTTTATAAAGGCCCATGCATGATTATATCTTTTTATATAGCCTCTGATTTCATGTAAGAACCAGTGAAAGGTTGTTAAAAGGATTTCTTTGCATATCTGTTAACATAATTAATGGAGGGTTGTTCTATTATGGGTTCCTTTGGATTTGTATTACTTGTGCAAAGGGGTGGATTCTTTTGATGGTATAGGGGGAGCAAGTAGAGTTCTGCCTGGGCACGAGTAGATAGGTTCAAGAGGTTTTATTAATGTTGATCTTAGTTTATAAGTGGGTGTGCATGGTTTCCCTTTGTGGTTCTGGGTATGGACAGAGCCTATTTAAGAGGGGATTGTTTAGAGGTATTCATAGTTGATGGGGTTTAGTGTTCATTTGTTGTTTTGTTGATATTGGGTTTCTTTTGGGTAGTCATGGACCCAATTAAAGTAATTATTATATTTAATAAAGTGGGTAAAGGAATTTAAATGATTGAGTGATTGGCTTTCAAAACATTTGGGCTTGCTTAGATGGACCTTGGGCCGGTTTAGTGAAATGTGAACCAAGGAAGTGATTTTATATATTTTAAGTTTGTGTATTAGAAGCCCTAATTGTGCACGTGACGAATGGGTTCGATAATGAGCCGAGCCCATTTAGTAGATGCATATATTATAAAGGTAGACATTCTTAAACACTTGTACGTGTACTGAGTATAGACCCGTGGCTTACAGATATTGTCGAAGTGCGTGGTGCTTCGACGGGACAGATTTGAAGCGATTTGTTGGATAGCTATTTAGAGGTAAGTCACTCTTGCCTTGTTTCCACCCTTGCATGGGTTTTCTTGCTTTGTTGGATGCTATCTGTTAGCATGATCTTGTTTTGTACTTACTCTTGTTGATACATGCACATAGATAATTTGATTGATATCTTTCCTATTATGTGCATGGTTGAATTGCTTGTGGTAGTTTAGGACTACCGTTTGTTGATATACTTAGTTGGACTACCCACCCGTGGGCCGACACTTGATCATGGGCACATGGTCTTGTGTGCTGGCCGGGAGGTACGTGCCAACTGAGTTCTGATCTTCCGCCCGGTAACAGTGGAGTCCGAGGCTCCGTCCCTGTCAGTGGGGTTGATTTGCTGGCCGTGTCGACACGTAGAGGTGGCGCTACCGAGTGCGACAGGTTCGTCGCTCACGTTCTCGAGGTCGTTGTTGCAGCCCCGAGGTCGCGTTGCATGATTACGAGGTCGGCCGTCTCCGGGGAAATCGCTACGAAAGCCGTCTTTGGACTTCTCATCTAGGGCTCTGAGGGTCAGAATGGATGTTAGGATCTGTTTGTATGGGGTGTACCCCCTTTGTTTGATGATCCTATGTTATTGATATCTGTTTCAGCTGACCCTTGTGATTTTTACAGGGTACTTACTGGGCTTTCCATTCGAAAGCTCACGACTTTTCTCTTCTCTCATTTCAGGTCCTGAGGAGTAGGTAGACTCTAGCTTAGGGACGGCGAGAGTTGGGGCGGGATATTGCTGAGGTTGGAGAACCTCCCTAGGTTATTTTATCTATGTGTGTGAGGACACTGTCTTTATTTTATTAGGACCCTTGTAGGGCCTGGATTGTGTAGAGGGCTGTGGACCCTTATTTGATTTTATTATGTTTCCGCTGAGACTTTATGGTTTATTTATTGATTATCTTTTGGTTAAATGTATTATCTGCTTATCATTTTATGCCTTGTATTCGATTGGGGCTCGTCTCCTTTCGAGTGCAACCCCGATCTGTCGGCGTTCCAGGTCCTCAGATCACAGTGAGAGCGTTCACAGTTAAAGTGGTAATGTCGAGAAAAAAGGCAGATAAATGACACCCTAGTAGCCCTAGTGACTTAGTCAATTGAATTTGATTGAGTGTTGGGTCTGGTAGACCAGGATTTGAGTCAAGTAACTGACATGTGATTTACTTGGCAGGCATTATGGTGGGTTGGGGAGGCAAAGTGGACGACCTGCATATGAGTATGTACTTAAGCCTCCAAGGTCTGGAACATGCCCCTGTGCAGGAGGTTCCCCACCTCCAAAGAGATAGAGGTTGAGCAGTGAGCACCGCCAATCAGTGGAATGCAGGCCACAGGCCGCGGTTCGAACCCTAGGGGGGAGGTACCCCCTAGTATTATGTTGGGGCTGATACGAGAGATGGCGGAGTACATACAGGAGCAGCGACAGCAACATCAGGCACCACCACCGCCACCTCCGCCCACATCACCGCCTACAACACCAGCCACTAGAGGTATACTGGGTGAGATTAGGAGGCCTGCTCCTAGATCATTTGAGGGTACTCCAGACCCTCATGCAGAAAAGGCTTGGCTCAGGGAGCTTGAGAAAGCCTTTGAGGTGCATCGCATGCATGATGAGGAGAGGGATCAGATCGTGGGCTTATTTGATCTTTGGAGTGCTGCAGAGGATTGGTACCATGGTGAGATACGGGCCAGGGATGGAGCACCTTTCCATACCTGGGTTGAGTTCAAGAAGGCCTTCCTGGCGAAGTATTTCTCATGAGGGAGGATTCTACAAATGGAGAGGCAGCTTATGTTTCTTACTCAGGGCACCGGGACAGTGGAGCACTATGAAGCTGCGTTTGATAGGCTTGCCAGATTTGCACCGAGCCTTGTTTCCACTCAGGAGAGCAAGGTTCAGAGATTCATTGAGGGGTTGCATCCATCACTCAGGGACCATGTTGCTGGACATATGTACACAACCTACAGTGATGCAGTGACTAGGGCCAAGTTTGTTTAGGCTACCAGACTGGGGAGTACCTATGTGCCACAAAACACGGGAAGCAGAGAAGAGCCGTAATGCGAGAAGGGCGGTTCTCGGCTAAGAGTTCAGGCAACAAGAAATCAGGCAACAAGTACAAACCGTATGGTAGACCAGCTTGGTCTTCAGCCTCATCTGGAGGCGGTGGTTCATCAGCTAGTGGTTCACAGACATTGAGGTGCTATGAGTGCAAGGGGCCGCACAAGCGATCGCAGTATCCGAGGATCACCGGAGGGTGTTTTACCTGTGGCAGTTTGGAGCACAGAAAGAAGCAGTGTCCGCAGAGACAGCAGTGGCAGGCACGTGTGAGGTGCACCAGCCGCCAAAGAATAGCCTTTGGGGACTCTGTGCGTCGTCGCATTTCCACCGAGGCCTCAGGGGTGTGACAAGAAGGGGAAGGGCACGGCGGGACAGCCTTCCACTTCTAGTCAACCACAGCAGCAACAGAGGCCCATGACTCAGGGGCGAGTCTACCACCTCACTACCGAGGAGGCGCAGGCATCAGCTGACGTAGTCGCAGGTACCATTTCAGTCAGCTCTTTTTATGCTTGCACATTATTTGATCCGGGTGCTACGCATTCTTTCGTTTCTGCTTTATTTGCACGCCGTCATTCTTTGCCTGTTGTGGAGTTGTCATATGACTTGAGGGTAGATACCCCAGTAGGAGCTGCCAGGGTAGTGAGCAAGATGTCACCGGCATGCCCAGTGATGATTGAGGGGCGGGAGCTGCCCGGTGATTTGCATGTGATGGACCTGAGAGATTACGACGTGATCCTCGGGATGGATTAGCTCTCTTCGGCATATGCAGTAGTGGATTGCCGTGGGAAGAGAGTGACATTCAGGGTGCCGGGTAGCGAGGAGTTCACCTTCCATGGTAGCAAGGATTGTCGTTGGTTCGAGAGATCTCAGCTCTTCAAGCACGGAGGTTACTGGACGGAGGATGTAGTGGGTATCTGGCCTTGATCTCGGAGGCTAAGCAGGGGAGTGGACCCGTGGTGGCGGATGTGCCGGTAGTGAGGGAGTTTCCAGATGTATTTCCGGATGATTTGCCAGGACTACCTCCGGAGCGAGAGGTGGAGTTCTTTATTGACTTGGTTCCGGGTACGGCCCCAGTGTCTAGAGCTCCTTACAGGATGGCACCAGCCGAGTTGAAGGAGCTGAAGGCACAGTTGGAGGAGTTGTTGGAGAAAGGGTTCATTAGACCCAGCATGTCACCTTGGGGGGCACCGGTGTTGTTTGTGAAGAAGAAGGATGGGTCGATGAGGTTGTGCATCGACTACAGAGAGTTGAACAAGGTGACAGTGAAGAACAAGTATCCTCTGCCCAGGATTGATGATTTGTTGGATCAGTTGCAGGGAGCCCAGGTGTTCTCGAAGGTAGACTTGAGGTCTGGATACCATCAGGTCCGGATTAGGGAGGAGGATGTCCCGAAGAGTGCCTTCCGGACCAGATATAGACATTATGAGTTCAGGGTGATGCCTTTTGGGTTGACTAATGCCCCTGCAGTGTTTATGGATATGATGAACCGAGTCTTTAGGCAATACTTGGACCGGTTTGTGGTGGTCTTCATTGACGACATACTGATTTATTCCAGGAGTCGACAGGCACACGAGGAGCACTTGAGGACAGTGTTGGGGACCTTGAGACAGCATCAGCTGTATGCCAAGTTCTCCAAGTGTGAGTTCTGGTTGGATAGTGTGGCATTCCTGGGGCATGTAATCAGTGGTGCGGGAGTATCTGTGGACCCCAAGAAGATTGAGGCAGTCGTCGATTGGGGGAGACCGACCACAGTCATGGAGATCAGGAGTTTCTTGGGATTGGCCGGGTACTACAGGAGGTTTGTTGAGGGTTTTTCCCGGCTGGCAGCACCCTTGACTAGATTGACCAGGAAGGGCACCAAGTTTGTGTGGTCAGAGGCATGTGAAAAGAGCTTCCTGGAGTTGAAGCAAAGAATTGTGTCCGCACCTGTTCTAGCACTACCATAGAGTGGACGTGGTTATACAGTATATAATGATGCTTGCAAGACTGGCCTGGGGTGTGTGTTGATGCAGGATGGGCGAGTGATTGCTTATGCTTCCCGTCAGTTGAAACCCTATGGGGAGAATTACCCCACACACGATCTGGAGCTTGCAGCGATCGTGTTTGCTTTGAAGATATGGCCGCATTTTCTTTACGGTGTACCATGTGAGATTTACACAGACCACAAGAGCCTCAAGTACATTTTTACACAGAAAGAGCTAAATATGAGACAGCGGCGTTGGTTGGAGTTGATCAAGGACTATGATCTGAGTGTTCACTACCACCCGGGGAAGGCTAATGTGGTGGCAAATGCTTTGAGTAGGAAGTCCAACTATGGAGTCGCCGCATTATTGACATCTGAGAGGCCCTTGTTGGAGGAGATGAGGAGATTGGAATTAGAGGTGATTTTGCATCACATGGAGGTTAGCTTGGCCAGCTTGCATGTTCGACCCTCACTGTTGGGCAGGATCAGAGATGCTCAGAGACAGGACCCAGATCTGGAGGAGATCAGGGGTCAAGTTGGTCAGGGTGAACCGTCACGGTTCAGGATTCATGAGGATGGTACACTGAGGTTCGATGACAGACTTTGTGTGCCTAGTGTCCCAGAGTTGAGGGAGGAGATCCTTGAGGAGGCACATTATTCAGGCTATGCGATTCATCCCGGAGGTACCAAGATGTACAAGGGTTTGAAGGACCATTTTTGGTGGAAGGGTATGAAACGAGATGTTGCCGAGTTTGTGTCGAAGTGCATCACTTGCCAGCTGGTGAAGACAGAGCATCAGAAGCCATCTGGGACTTTACAGCCCTTACCCATTTCGGAGTGGAAGTGGGAGAATATTAACATGGACTTTGTAACAGGGCTGCCCCGTACTCAGAGGGGTAAAGAGTCAATCTGGGTCATTGTGGATCAGTTGACTAAGTCGGCACACTTCTTACCGTTGAGGATGGGCGCTTCATTGGAGCAGTTGGCCCAGTTGTACATAGATGAGATTGTGAGGTTATATGGAGTACCAGTGTCGATTACCTCTGATCGGGATTCGAGATTTGTGTCGAGATTTTGGGAGAGTCTGCATGAGGTCAATTAAGCACAGTGTCCGGCTTTCAAGATGTTTTTCACCCACAGCATCGATGGATGCCCGAGAGGACCATTCAGGTTTTGGAGGACATGCTCAGGGCATGTGCACTGGATTTCTCAAGATCTTGGGATGAGCGTCTGAGCTTGGTGGAGTTCACCTACAACAACAGTTATTAGGCGAGCATTCAGATGGCTCCGTATGAGGCACTTTACGGGAGGAAGTGCCGGACACCGATTTGTTGGGGAGATGTGGGTGAGACAAAGCTGGTGGCTGAGAAGACACGTAAGAAGCCAGAGTTCGTCTGACAGAAAGAAGAGTAGGTCAGAGTGATCAGGGAGAGGCTGAAGGCTGCCCAGAGTAGACAAAAGGCTTATGCTAACAAGAAGAGATTTGATCCGGAGTTCTAGGTGGGTGACGGAGTGTTCCTGAAGGTGTTGCCTATGAAGGGTGTTGTGAGGTTTGGGAGGCGTGGGAAGCTTGCTCCACGCTACATTGGACCATTTGAGGTTCTTGGACGAGTAGGGACCGTGGCTTACAGGTTGGCGTTACCCCCAAACCTGGTACAGGTCCATGATGTGTTCCACATTTCTATGCTAAAGAAGTGTATTCGGGATCCATCTCGCGTGATTCCACAGGTTCCAGTGGAGATCCAGGAGGATATGTCTTATGAGGAACGGCCGGTGGAGATCTTGGACAGAGAGGAGAAACAGTTGAGGAACCGGGCCATTCCTTTTGTGAGGGTGAGATGGAACCATCATTATGATCGTGAGGTGACTTGGGAGCGCGAAGAAGACCTTAAGGAGCGCTACCCGGAGTTATTTGCGTGAGGTTTATTTTTAGGAGTTTTGATTTTAAATTTCGAGGACGAAATTACTGTAAGGGGGGAGGATTGTAAAATCCATGATTTTTGGGGAAACTATTTAATTAGTTATTTCTTAAATTTTTAGGTTAATAAGGGAAATTTCCCAAAGTTGGCTTGTTTGAAAAGTGAGATCAAATAAATTAATGATCTAGTTTGTGTTAATTGAAGTCATTGAGGGTTTAGCAAAATAATAACAATAATAATAAAAAAAAAAACAAACAGAATGAGGTGGTGTCCGCCATTATTATGTTTGTGAGAGTTTATGAGCTTCTGTCACATGGAAAAATAAAAGAAGGATAATAATAATAATAATATAATATATAAAGTGGAGGATGCTGCCATTAATGGTAATTGAGACTTCTTCCAAGCTTTGGGTTTATGTGATTTCATGCATGGAGGGAAAGAATAAATAAATAACATAAATCATGTTTTTTCTTTGACTGCCATTAGCTGCCATTAATGCCTTTGAAACCTCTTTTGGAGCAAAATGACCAAATGCCATGCACGTGGATTTTGTGGATTTAAAAAGAGCGGCCAGGTTTGTTCAAGGGTTTTTATCAATAGGATCGTGGGAATCATCTAGATAAGGCCGGGAATTCATCTAAGATTTTTTTTAAAAGTTAGTTATTGAAAAGATTGAATGGGTGGATATGGCAGAGAGTCTTCCTGAGATCTATTCATACGCGTAAATTTCGTAATCTCTGGTTTCGCTCCCCACAGCAACGATAGTCAGCGCCACCATCACCGAGGGACAGAGAGACGCTGGAAGGAAGGGCAACACCGGAGTTTAGCCACTGTGGGTCTAGTAAGCCTCTAGCCATCTTCAAGGTCTTAGTTTCAGATCTGTGCATGCATAGAGTCCCATAGTTTTGTTTTCCTCTTGTAAGGGTTCTAGCATGAGGGTATTAAGCTGGGAAGGTATGATCTTGGGTTTAATTTGATGGGAGAGGTCCAAGAAATTTATCTACGCATGAATAACATAGAGTTTTCTTTTATTTTATAAAGGCCCATGCATGATTATATCTTTTTATATAGCCTCTGATTTCATGTAAGAACCAGTGAAAGGTTGTTAAAAGGATTTCTTTGCATATCTGTTAACATAATTAATGGAGGGTTGTTCTATTATGCGTTCCTTTGGATTTGTATTACTTGCGCAAAGGGGTGGATTCTTTTGATGGTATAGGAGGAGCAAGTAGAGTTCTGCCTGGGCACGAGTAGATAGGTTCAAGAGGTTTTATTAATGGTGATCTTAGTTTATAAGTGGGTGTGCATGGTTTCCCTTTGTGGTTCTGGGTATGGACAGAGGCTATTTAAGAGGGGATTGTTTAGAGGTATTCATAGTTGATGGGGTTTAGTGTTCATTGGTTGTTTTGTTGATATTGGGTTTCTTTTGGGTAGGCATAGACCCAATTAAAGTAATTATTATATTTAATAAAGTAGGTAAAGGAATTTAAAGGATTGAGTGATTGGCTTTCAAAACATTTGGGCTTGCTTAGATGGACCTTGGGCCGGTTTAGTGAAATGTGAACCAAGGAAGTGATTTTATATATTTTAAGTTTGTGTATTAGAAGCCCTAATTGTGCACATGACGAATGGGTTCGATAATGGGCCGAGCCCATTTAGTAGATGCATATATTATAAAGGTAGACATTCTTAAACACTTGTATGTGTACTGAGTATAGACCCGTGGCTTACAGATATTGTCGAAGAGCGTGGTGCTTCGACGGGACAGATTCGAAGCGATTTGTTGGATAGCGATTTAGAGGTAAGTCACTCTTGCCTTGTTTCCACCCTTGCATGGTTTTTCTTGCTTTGTTGGATGCTATTAGTTAGCATGATCTTGTTTTGTACTTACTCTTGTTGATACATGCACATAGATAATTTGATTGATATCTTTCCTATTATGTGCATGGTTGAATTGCTTGTGGTAGTTTAGGACTACCGTTTGTTGATATACTTAGTTGGACTACCCACCCGTGGGCCGACACTTGATCATGGGCACATGGTCTTGTGTGCTGGCCGGGAGGTACGTGCCAACCAGGTTCTGATCTTCCGCCCGGTTGCAGTGGAGTCCGAGGCTCCGTATCCCCTCGCCAAGAGGGTTGATTTATTACGTATGCGCGTAGAGGTGGTGCTACCGAGTCGCGGCATAAATTCGCCTGCCACGTTACATTTGTTGCGATCGAGGCTACGTTACGATTACCGAGGCCGCCTATCCGGGGAAATCGCTGTCGGAGATGTCTTTGGACTTCTCATCTAGGGCCTCGAGGGTCAGTAGGCTGGATGTTAGGATCTGTTTGTATGGGGTGTACCCCCTTTGTTTGATGATCCTATGTTATTGATATCTGTTTCAGCTGACCCTTGTAATTCTTGCAGGGTACTTACTGGGCTTTCCATTCGAAAGCTCACGACTTTTCTCTTCTCTCATTTCAGGTGCTGAGGAGTAGGTAGACTCGAGCTCAGGGACGGCGAGAGTTGGGGCGGGATATTGCTGAGGTTTGAGAACCTCCCTAGGTTATTTTATCTATGTGTGTGAGGACACTGTCTTTATTTTATTAGGACCCTTGTAGGGCCTGGATTGTGTAGAGGGCTATGGACCCTTATTTGATTTTATTATGTTTCCGCTGAGACTTTATGGTTTATTTATTGATTATCTTTTGGTTAAATGTATTATCTGCTTATCATTTTAGGCCTTGTATTCGATTGGGGCTCGTCTCCTTTCGGGTACGGCCGATCTGTCGACGTTCCTGAAGTCCCTGGATCCGGGACGGGGCGTTACACCACCGCACCGCTCCGACGTTGTTTATTGCCAGCCACTCGGTCATGAAGTCCCCGGCTCCACCACTGTAGGCCGGACGGCGAGCCGCCACGGCTCCCAGCCCGCCAACGATCACGCTTAACCTCGGTTGTTCCAGCCCCTTTAGCTTCGCCTCCACTCACCTAATCCACCACAACTCCCAACTCCGCCTCGCAGCTCTACAATCACGGAAAGCACTCTCAACCACCATTGTGAGCTTCTTTGGGAATACCTTACTATTTATTAGATAATTGAAGGATTTATTGGGGAAAAGCTCTAACTGAGTTCATGATTTTAAGGTTGAAGATTGTTGATGATGTTCATGTATTAGGGCTGGAAATTACTAGATGTTGCCATGTGTATAGATTTGCAATTAAGTATGTATTGTGTGAATGTTGTATTGGTTCCGGGGCCCTCCAAATAAAGGAGGTGCTGCCGAATTTTAGTAGAAAACTTTAGTAATAATGCTTGATTTAATCCTCATAATCATACTTAGCAACTTATCACTCCTAATGAGCATATTAGAAACTCCTAAGTTGAGAATAGAAGAAAGAAAAGCAAGTTCTATAATTTAGAAATCCCGTATTTCCTTTTAAGAGATGCGAGATACATGTTAAGAGAAATCAAGCTCACTTGGCTTAACGAACTTATCATTCTCTAACGAGTTTAATTAGAGTATAAAATAAGGAATACGGTCCCTGTATTCACAATTTCGCATTATGATTACTAGGAATAAAGGAGGAAAGATCCTTTAGAATAAATATAAGTATTTTAATTACATTTCTTACACTTGTATAGGACGAGACTAATAAAGGACCACACGGGAGGATCCGGTCAAGTTTAAATAACGAAGGACTAGAGGTGAGTGATTACACTATACTTGGTATGGCGTGAGGGAACACAACTGTAAATTATCGTATTCTTCTGTATTTTTATCGTATTGATATTTGGAGATTTCATGTTATGAAATCATTATGATGTTCATGAAATGCTTTTCAGTTTTCAAGCATGACTTGCCGATTTATTCGGAGTTTGAATTTATGTTTATCAAAAGCATGTAAAAACATTTACATATTTTTAGAAATTGCCATGATAGACATATTAGTGCATTGCATCATACTCGAATACATGCCTGCGCCAGACGTGGCTCTACGATAGAGCCAGAGAGTACGGTACTAGGTAGGGAGGGGTGGTGTTATATAATTCAGTTTTTACTTGTCCAACTATATGTTTTTCAAACCCTCCTGATTTCAAGAAAACAAAACCCCCTTCCTGTACCCGTCGGGTACTTAGTATACGTATATACTCTTATAGCTCACGGTCGATAAGTTGATTCGACCAGGGAGATATTGAGTGTTGGTTTATTCCACTCTGGTGCCGCTATATGAAAGTAGAGGTGTAGATGACACTAATATGATTGAAGATGAGGATTTAATTCCATAGCTTGTCACCTCCACGGTTGTTGATACGGTCCAACCGGGAAGGCTACTTGCTTGATAAGGTCAGCCAGGACATATGTGGAATTTATTTCCCACAGACGAGGATTTGTTTCCATAGCTTGTCACCTCCACGGTTGTTGATACGGTCCAACCTGGAAGGCTACTGGCATGATACGGTCAGCCAGGACATATGTGGAATTCATATCCCGTTCTGATGATAAAAGATTAAAGAATTAATTAAGAGCATATTATATGGTTTCATTGAATATTGCCATGATTTATATTATGATCAACATGCTGTTTTCCATGTTTTTAATATCGTTCAGTCTTTGTATTTCACATTTCGATACTCTTTTATTTGATATTATAGTTGTACCTTGTATAGTGAATCTCACTCAAGTGAAATGTGCAAGTAGACGAGATTGAGTTCTCTTGTAGATGGCTCTGACTTAGCAGTTGAGGATAGTCTGTCCTTATTGGATGTTTAAATTTTAGAACGCTTCTGCAAGTATTGTAAAGTTTGTATAAGATTCTAAATACTTTGTTTATTAATTATGTTATTTAGTCTGATTAATGATGTCATAAGGTTTATATTACACAGCTTATGGGCTGGGTGCACTCCCAGCCAGCTGGTGTGACATTCTGTCCCGGTGTCGGGATAGGGTGTTACACCATGAGCTTGAGCTTGGAGAGAAAGGACACCACCCCGTCGGGGGGAGATAATGCATAGAAGTTCGTTGTTCTCACAAAGTCGATAGAGAGAAATTCATTGCTCACCAAAGCTCATCAGAGAAAGAGCATCACTCGTGCTCACATAATCAAGAGAGAGATAGGATGAGTATACCTCATTGGAGGCTTGGAGGGGCACTTCAGAGAGAAAAAGGAGGAGAGCTTGCTAGCGGCGCGTCGGAGAAGAAGAGGGAAACTCATCAGTCGTTGTCGGAGCTCGTGGGAGGGGACGCCAGAGGCCATCGAGAAGCTTGATTGGCTTAGAGTTCTTGGAAACTTGGAGAGGTCCCTCTCTCCAGAGGGGTTGGAGCTCATTTTAAAGAAGAAGACCCTCTCATCCGAGTGGGCGGTATCCCCTTTCATCCCTTCCCAAGTTCCTCATCTTGAGACATTGAGATCTATGCTAAGTTGACCTGCCCACTTGGAACCTGGGCGCCATCCTCTCATCATCATACAACTAGTTCATCCATATAATATCTAAAATTAATGCATCATTTCTAGGCCGGACTCAAGAGCAAAGATCAAGTAAATATCAACACAAAGAGAGACATATGTCATCATCTTCATAGGACACATGGAATCATCTAGGAGGGTCATGTTTCACCATTTTCCCCCATATCATATTAGATTGCAATTATTATTTAAAAATAAGACAGCTAAGTTAATTCACATCCCAATGAGTACTAACCCCACTTTTAGGAATAAAGACAATTTAATTGAGTCTTGTCTTCTATGTTAAGTATAAAAGCTTTCATTTTACACAACGTAGCCAGGTTCTCCTCAAACTTAATTTCTAACAAATTAAAACCGTCAAGAAGCTTAGCATGTATATTACACACACACATGGGGAAAAAGAACTTGTATATCTACACTTTGTACTTCCTTTGACTGCAAGCATGGGTCACCTCCTACTTTGTATTATTAAAATTATTTCATAAAATTTTTTTTATTGTGGGTAGTCAAACTCTCATTCTATAGAAATTTTTCTTGTAACTTTTCTAAAAAAAAATCATATCCACATCCTATGAAATAAAATTCCTATAATAAAAAATACAATTCATCCAAACAAGAGCTAAATGTTTCCCAGAACTGTTAGGAGACTTGTCATTGGAATCACTTGTATTCTATTAAACAACATTAGTCCTTGCCACGTTTCACTAGTGACATAACCCCAGTCTACTAGAGCAGTGCTTTTATGTTGATTGATTTTTGTCCAAATAAAAAAAAAACTTTTTTGGAATTAAGCAAACTACTCGGATACAAAAATATTCAGAAACAGTGCTTGATAAAGAACTATTCATATAAAAAAAAACTCTTGTATATATAATAAAAATATAGAAACATATACATATGGGAACAATATTATTCACTAGGAATCAACAACTGGCTGGTTTGCTTATATATTACATTACAATCAATATTTGAGAATAAGACAGCTAAGTTAATTCACATCTCAACTAACCCCACTTTTAGGAATAAAGAGGATTTGATTGAGTCTTATCTTCTATGTTAAGTATAAAAGCTTTCATTTTACACAAACAAAGCCAGCTTCTCCTCGAACTTAATTTCTAAGAAAACCGTCGAGAATTCATCAAAAAAGAAAACCGTCGAGAAGCTTATAGCATGTGTACACACACACACACACGCACACGGGGAAAAAGAACTTGTAGATGTGTACTTTGTACTTCCTTTGACTGCAAGCATGGGTCACCTCCTACTCAGGCTAGCCTGCAACAAAGATTAACCAAAACCATTAACACCTTCAAAGGAAAGTGTCATTTTATTAATAAATGAATAATGAGTTTAATTAATTAGTTAATATGAAAATATCATATTAAAAGACGAGATATATATACTTGGCACAATCGAAGGAGAGGGTGGTGGGGATGACGGAGGTGGAAGCGCCGCATTGGGAGGAGAGTGCGGCGGCGCGGACAGAGTCTATGTTGCCAAGAGAAAGTATGAGAAGGCGGAGGCACTGGCAGATATCCTTGTGGGACCGGGGCGTGCTGGCCAGGCTGCGGACGGACTGCACGCCCTGGCAGCACTGGGCGGACAGATGAGGGTCTTGGCCCATGACGTAGGGCACGCACATCCCGAACGCCGTCTGCGCCACGCCGCACTCTGTGTGCGTCTCCCCATTCACAGTAACAACAACAGCTGCCAGTAATACTAGAGCAATTCCGATTTCTGCTGGGAAGAAGAGGTTGTACTGCTTCTGATGACCCATGTCTTTGATTTTGACGGCCTTGTAGTACTTGTTATTATTATATATGGAGGAGGAGGAGGGTTTGAAACTTTGGAGGAACGGATGACTGTGTTCTCTTATTCTCTTATACATAAAGAGAGAGAGAGAGATTGGTGTGAATGTTTATTGGGGAAGATTAGGTGGGGATTTCTAGTTGCTTCTATTGAATAGGAAAAGGAGGCACAAGGATTTGTTGCTTGTGTTTGGGGGAATGGGACGGAGGAGGATGTGTTGTTTGTGGATATTGAGGAAGTCGGGAGGAACGCGTGATTGACGAGTCCGTGGACTAGACTAGGATGGGGTATCATCTAATCAGGTCATAGATACTCGCTCAAAAAGATGGGTTCGGCCAACCTTGTAGCCTAAGTATGCGCATTTCCGGTAAGGGATGTCTTTCAACGAGGATCATTCTGTAGATATAAAACGGGTTTATTTCTCTCTTCACTATCTTCCCTGCTGTTTCTGACACTTAAATAGTTTCTTAGCGTCAATTTCCTCTCATACTCCAAAAACTGACCTAATATTCTTATTGCAGGCTTTGTAGCTTAATATTTAATGATTCTACTATGATATAAATTTAATAATATTTTATAATTTTCATTTTACAATTTAATAATATCTATTAATTTATAATTTTATTGAGGGAAAATCAGTTTTTTTAATTATATTTATTATATCCTGTGTAGTAAAAAGTAATGAAATAAATAGTTGATGATGTTGCTTATAAATTGAGGCTCTTACCTTCATTTTCTCTTATACAATAAAAAGATGATAATTTCACTTGCGGCACATGAGCCTTGGGGTGTTAGATGCGTTATGCATGTTCTTGAAATTCCTCGTAGGGGCGCTTGTTGCCTATTTTAAAAAAATAAAAATAAAAACATGATAATAATTTTTATTTACACTTTAATAATATCTATTATTACGGGGTAAAATTACCGAGCGACGTGTGGTCTTATCTCGAGCATCCAAGAGGGAAGGGTCATGGGAGTTACTGGGTCATGGGCCCCTTGGATGTCGCAGTAACAACCAAAGTTACTAGCCGCCATCAGAGGAGGACGTGATGGTAATGACCAAACACATCAACCGCCATCTTCGGCGAATCTCGTGGTAATGGCTGAAATCATCGTCCGTCCTGGATGTCATCGTCAGCGGATGCACAACAGGCAAGTAATTGCTCCCTCAGTTTATAGAAGGGATGGAGAGGCAAAGATGCAGAGAATCGGATCCAAAATCCTTCATCTTGTACTCAATCCATTGATTCTCTCCTAAAATCTTCAATATCGACTTCTTCCCCACTTCGCTCCTTTTCATTCTCTGACTTTAGTGTCAGAGCCGACCTCGGGTTACGAGTGTCCCATCTCTTTTGTTCTTTCTACAGATTCCATTCTCGGTGAGGAGTGATTCTCGTAGTTCTGATTCGTGGAAAAGATGATGTCGTTAACACACGATCCCCTCCCAAACACCTATTCAATGGTAGCATTTCTCATGCATTGATCGTGATCTGTAAAGATCCTCAGGAGAGACAGATCTCAATGTCGCTAGCTTGGCATCTGTGAAGTCAAGAAATCTGCCAAGACTAACTAGCAGTTGCTAATAGAGATGCTAGCTAGGGATGGCAACGGGTCAGGGCGGGGGCGGGTTTTGCCTACCTCACCCCCGCCCCAAGACCCGACACACTCGATCACTGGTTTTTAAAACCGCCCCATACCCGAACCCGACGGGAATTGGGTACCCAGTATCCTCACCCCGCCACTCTAGGCCCGCCCACATAAAAACATTTATCAAAAATTAATTTCACAAATCATAGTCCTTTAGTCATCACCATCATTATTTTCATGGAGAATAATAATCTTCCAATCTATGCATAGCTCCACTTGCTACGTGCTAATAATTCATCCAAGAAAAACAAAATGAGTTAAAAATTCAAAATATGAAATGTATACATTTTTGTCCGAAATTTCATTAAATTTGTCAAATTTTCTTTTTTACCTTCACTTCCAAGATCTATCCATCAATTAAATTGACATAGTCTTCCATTATTTTTGAACTCGATCCTATATAAACCATTTAATAAGTTAGTGACAAATGATAATAAAACAATAACATATTATGTATGATACTAATACATAAAATAGAACTTGAATTCAATCGAAAATAAGAGTTTTTTTTTTGTTTTGTTTAGATCATCACCATTCATCATCAAATGATCAATCATCTTCTAACCCATGAGTAGCTCCACTTGCTAATAATTCATCTACATTAAACAAAAGAAGTTTAGAATTGAAAATATAAAAATTATATATTTTTTGTTACGAATATCATTAAATTTGTAATTTTTTTTTACCTTCATCTTCGTAATCTATCTCATCAAGTAAATTGGTGTAGTCTTCCATTGCTTTAGAACTCATTCCTATATAAACCACATGAAATTTAATGAGTTAGTGATAATAAAACCATAACATATTAAAACATGAAACCATAAAACATGTAAATAAATAACTTTACCTTTATATTCTTCATTCCATAACCAACTTCTAGCACACATCAAAGCCTCTAAAGTATACCAATGAAGTCACTCACGATGCTGGGCTTAGTATTCGACCACTAGTCTTGAATGCATTCGTATAAATGTAAGATATTGGAATGGCTAACACATCCTTTGCAATTGCTTGTAGCGTTGGATATTTAACTCCATTCACCTTCCACCACATTAAAATATCAAAGGTTGCATTTCTTGGTAGAATATCTTCCTCCAAATAAAGATCAAGCTCTGACTTAACATGTGATGTTTTTGCCCATTTTTGGCTCTTCACAAATGCATCAAAGTCATTCAATGAATCATCAAGTGTAGAATTATTATCTTCACATGGAGAGCTAGTGGATTCTTTATTCTTCAACTCATATTCAAAAACCAAATTATAGCAAAGCTTTCGAATTCTGTTAACTTCAACAAAAGCATCGATGGAATACAATTTTTGATAATAATATTCAAGTAAGCTCATCTTGTATCTTGGATCCAACACTGTAGCAACTCCCATGATATCATGAATCACACTCCAATAACAATTAAACTTATCCATCATTTTTGTTGCCATTCTTCGAATCACCTCATTAGGAGAAGCAAGCCAACTTGATATTGTCAATTTAATTTCACAAACTTTGGGAAAGTAAAGATTAGTAGTGGGATAATTAGTGCCAGAAAATAATTCTGTAACATTATTAAAAATCTTCAATTTATCACAAACTTCACTTGCAAATTCCCATTGCGTTGTCATTGGCAAACAAGTATATTTGTCATCCCGCTGTTTTAGCCTGCAAAATACTTCTTTTATGATATGGCAACATCAAGCATTTTATAAGTCGAATTCCATCTAGTTGGACAATCCAAACATAAGTTTTTACTATAGATCATGCGCAGTTGTCTAGCCGTTTCCTTAAATTTTTCCACTCTTTTAGGAGTTGCATTCCAATAAGCTACACTGTCACGAATTTTTTCTACACCAGCTTTCACCACCTCTAATCCATCTTTCACAATTAAATTCAATATATGTGTGCAACAACGCATATGAAGTATAGAGCCATCTTTTAGCAAAGCCCCAAGATGCAATTTATCTTTGATTTTCTGAATCATGGAATCATTTGTGCTACAATTATCCAAAGTTATTGTGGATAATTTACCATCAATATTCCAATCCAACAAACATCCAACCAAGGCGATTACTAAGTCTATCACTTGTGTCAGGAGCAGGGACATAAATGAACCTAATATAAAAAAAATACATTTAATCATTCCAATATATATATATATATATATATATATATATATATATATATATATAAGTAAATAACAATTATCACTACTATTGAAAAGTAACATGTAATCATAAAATAAATTTATATTTACCTCAAAATGTGACTTTGTAAATCCTAAGACGAATCAATGTAGTGGGCAGTGATAGCCATGTATCCCTTCTTTTGGTTGCTTGATGTCCACATATCTGCTGTAATTGCCACTCTCCCTTCATTAGTGTCCATCAACTTCAATGCCAAGGATTTCTTAATATCATAAATTTTTAAAATTTCTTTCTTCATGGTGTTTCGAGATGGGACTTTAAGTAATGGCTGAAGTGCAGTTGAATATCTTTTGAAACCGATATGATCCACTATCGACAGTGGATATTCATGCATAATAATTGCTTGTGCTAGCTCTTTCTTTGCTAATTCTGGATTATAAATTGCAGAAGTCATTTCTTGTTTGCCTTTATTAATCTTGAATGTGATAAGTTTTTGCCACCTTAAGCTAATCTTGCGTTGTATGCATGACTCCATATGTTGATGCAAGTGCTTCGTTCCATTTTTCGATTTCCCACCAAGCAATTTCATACAATAATTGCATTGAGCTTTGTCCTCTCCATTAACTTGAGTCTTTTTAAAATGACTCCACACAACACTTTTGAGCCTCCCAGTTTGTGTAGTAGAATCTGTTTGATCTCCTGCATTTCCTTCAATGGCAATTTCATTTGGAGTAGAGCCTTCCGGATTAAAACTTTCAATTTCAGTTGATTGAGCTGAACTTCTAATCGGGCGAGATATTGATTAATGAGAAGAAATATCGTCAACCATCTAAAAAAACCAATTATTCATATAATGAGCATACATATGAAAGTTAGCCAAGTTATAAAAAAAAATCACTGAATATTTAAATACAAATGCACGGTCAATGATATTGATAAAAAATCATCAAGGTATTGAAGGATGAGGGGGCGAGGAAGAGGTCGGTGTCCACATCGCGGCGTCGTGATGGGAATTCGTCGTCGAAGGAGATGGAGGAAAGGGTCAGTGATGATGGGGATGTGGCTGCCTAGCGGGTGCGAAGGTCGAGTGAGAGGAGGGAGGGGAGGCAGGAGGGGAAGGAGAGGTCGTCGCCGGTGATCGGAAGAGTGTATAGGGATTTGAGAGAAGGGATTTGGGAAGAAGAGAAGCCCTAGCACCTAGCCCATCAATGAAAGAAGCCTCCAATCCCAAGTCTCAAACAAACCCTAAATACTTACAAATGGATATATATATAATGGGGGTATTTTTGTAATTTTATATTTCGGGTCGGGTTCGGGTCGGGTATAAAGTTTCCCATACCCGCCCCACACCCGCTTTATATTATTCGGTTTTACGACTCGACCAAACCCTACAAACCGGGTTTTCCCTCACAAACTCGGGTCGGTCGGTCGGGTCGGATCGGATCGGGTTTATGTGATAATTGCGATCCCTAATGCTAGCTCTAAAAAGAGAGCCATTTTGTAGGACATATATTGCATGTTATAGAGCCAAAATGATGTTTTTAGGCCGAATCATGTTTATTTTGGTTATAATATTTGCTTAATGTCCAACTTGGTTTGCCTTAATTGCTTAGTGCATTTTCAACATAAATTATACATTTTCATGCACTAATTCCAGTTGTATTTGCTTGTATCAAGTAAGGGAAATTCTACAACGAATCACTGAACGAAGCAAAACCACAACTCAAGACATAGGGCGAACAGGAGTTTGGCGTCGCAGCGCATATGGATTGGCATTGTCTCGCCAAACCTGAGTTGGTGATTTTCAGCCATGTCATGTCAGAACGCTGACTATTAGTAGATACCTGGGAGTTGACGTCATGACGCCAAGTCCGGGTTTATAAAAGTCGTGGCTACTTTTTGTTGTTTCTTATCCAAACTTGGAAGCAGAGTCCAGTCTTCTTGTTGTGATCCTTAAGGTCCGAAGGCTTCTTGATTGAGGGAAAAGCTCTACAAAGGGGATAAACTTGTTTTTACTTATTAGATTCATTGTTCTATCCTCCTTTGTATTCCAAACCATGGATTGTTTGTATGAATACTTTGCTATATTGATGTTAACTTCCATGTTTCTTGGTTAAACCTTAAATCTAATGTTGTATGTCCGGATTGACATGTCAATCAATATTAAACTTTGATTCATTGTGGTTGCAATGCTATCTGCATGTGCTTGTGAGATGACTTCGATTTAATCATGTGTTGAAAGGCAATGCCAAATATTTAGCTATGCTTTAAAGCAATTGAATGTATAGATATGTCATGCATTGCAAGTTAAAAGTTTTGTTAGACCAGAAATCGACGGCATAGAAATATTTTATTGTAGCCCCACGGTCAAGGTATTGCATCAAAGGTATATAATATCCTACTTTACCCATAGATATATGGTGTTAGCTGTTGCGGGTGTATTCTTGATACATTAGGAATCATCATAAATGCTCTTTGATGCACGCATAGGATGCGTGACAAACTACCTGTAAGTGTACGGGGTCGATCAAGTAGTAAAGTACCCAAAGGTAGGGTTATCGAATCCACAGGGATTGGAATACTAGTACTAAGTATCCTTGCTATCTAGTCTAAAACTATGGAAGGAGTTGCGATTCATTGATTATCCTAAAAAGAAACTAACACGAATAATTGGTAGATAGTGAGCAATCAGATATGAACGTGGCACCTCAGATCATAATCTACCTAGGATTCCATTGTTAATAATAGAATTCTAAGTATTGTCTATCGATTGATTAAATTCTTGCGAGTTCGATAATTGTACCATCTAGATGCCACATCTAATCTCTCGGTATGCAAATCGAACTCATTACCTATGCCTAATTGTAATGTAACTAAGAGTGATATGGATCTATACATAAAGATACAAGCCAATCAAAACCCTAAGTACGTATGTGCCTTGCTAGAATATAATAAGGTATATGACTATGGCTCATGTAAATACAATCACATAAATCAAACACAAACTCACAAGAATCATCAATAAAGGAAAGCCAATAAATAAAAGAATTCAATTAACAAATAATCCTAAGGTTCATATGTCTGAGGCACCATTGAAGGGGGTTAGCCTCTCATGCTAATGGAAACCACAACAGAGATACTAGAGAAAGACATAATTGAAAATATGGGGACTCCCTTGCTCAATGTCTACTCTGCCTTCGATCTTCTCTAAAATTCTAGCCATCGCTCAGAACACCAACCGAAGAATAATATGCCAAAAGTCCCCTTGGGCCCTCGCCCAAAGATGATCTTTTCCCCCGATATAGTTTAAATATGCTCCAAAATAACAGTGTACGGCCGTATTTATTAGTGGATAATCTATGGGATTAATTTGAGATTAAATCGATGCATTTTTGAATAACTTTGGGATGCATGGCCTAGTGCATGGCCATGCATCTGCTCATGCAGCTTTTCTAAGTCTGTGTAGTCTTCATCAAGCGCTCGATCCGATGACCAATTCACCTCGGATTGACTTGAAATTTTAATTTGGTGTTCTTGACTTCTTTTTCATCTATTGAAACAGGTGAGATTGGATTTGGAGTTCTGGATCTCTTTAAATAAATTCTGGAACATTCCATCTCATTCATAGATTTCGGCTTCAGGATGCACGAAAGCACGGTGTGTAGAGCCTCTCGCACACCCGCGTGCAACGTGTTTTAATGCATTTTGAGTATAAAGAGTTGCATCGGCTGGTGGATGCCCGTGCATAAATATGCAGAGGCCATGCACATCTCTCAGAAAGCCCCTTTTTAGTTTCTTTTTAGGCCGTTGTTTGTCCTGCTTTCTCTCGCTTTGCTCCGGGTATCCATTTTACCTACTTAATCACAAAACAAACCCAAAGGAGCACAAAAATAGAGTAATTTATATGAAACAATTGGATAAGTGCATGCAAATATGATATAAATGTATGTATAATTGAGCACTTATCACTCTTCCATTTAAAGTCCTATAGCATACAACTCAGTAGCCCCCGTCCTATAGCATAGCAATCATATGTGAATCTTAGATGAAAATCTATAACATGTCATGCTGGCCTAACACCCCAGTACTTGATTATTGAGCTTTGTCCATGATCTTCAAGTAATTACTTGTTTATATAAAAAAATACATGTCTCAATTCTATGAGAATTAAAATTATAATCCTAATAAATTTAATTTATCATAATTTTGGCCAAATTAGGATTTGATAAAAGAGATAATGGGACAAATATGACTTTATCCCAAGACGACCTCAAATTCCATAATTAGCCCGGGAATACATATCCCGAGGCAATCAAATTCCCAAATTGCCCTTGAGAACATATCTCGAGGCAAATGCAAAATTGCCCCTGAGAACACCCCTCGAGGCAAATGCAAATTCAAAAATCGCCCCCGAGAATACATATCTCAAGGCGAAACTCAAATCTCAGGATAGCCCGAACACGTATCCCAAGGCTATCCTAAATAGCTTGAGAACATATCTCGAGGCATGCCTAAAATGCGGATAGGCAAATCCAAGACAATCTAAGGGGAACAAATCCTAAGGTAAATCCAAAACAAACTAAAAAAAGAAGGGGGAATAATAAAAAATAAATAATAATAATAATAATAATAATAAATAATAATAAGGAAAAGGCAGTGGCTGACCAGTTTATCTCCATCCCATGATTAAATTTTAAAATTAATATATATATATATATATATATATATATATATATAAGCTTTGAGGACAGGATCAAGTTCAGACCGGGTTTGGATAAGAATTCCCACTTGTTCCTGCCGTTACGGTGGTGACCCGGTCTTTCACACGATTTTGTGAGCCACTAAAGGGATTATTTGGAGTCAATAAAAAGAGGACCAGGTTGACAGAAGAAAGAGAGAAGAGTACCGTGATGTATGGAGAAAGAAGGCCGCATGCATGGCAGAGAAAGAAGAGAGAACCATGCGGAAGAAGGGAAGGAAAAATCAAAGTCAAAGGTATAGTATCTACATATATAATATAAAAAGAAAACTAAAAGCTTCTTCCCTTTTTTGGTCGCCCTTCCCTTCATCTTTGCCCAAATAAACTCGCCAGATCTGCTTCCTCCGCTTCATGCCGCTCGAAGTTCCGCTTACCCCTCTTTTATCGCCCTTCCAGCCTCGCGCCAAGACAGCCCAGCAGCCACGCTAAGCAGCCGCCCCTCCCTTTTGTCGCGTCCCCCCGCTTCCTGCGCAGCCGCCCGCCCAGTGGCATCAGAATCATGAGCACCCCTTTCTCTCCGCCTCGCCGCCAGCTAGCCAGAGAAGCTTGATGTCGCCGACCGGCCTGAAGCTCAAGTCCGCCTTGCTGCAGCCGCCCGCCTAAGCTTTTGCCGCCGCACTCCTGCTATATTGCTGAGCTGCCACAGAGGAGGAGCTGTTGTTGATGAAGGACCTCCGCGTTGTTGCTGGGACTGCTGTGCTGCCACTGCTGATCGTCGCTGACCTGTTGCACTGAAGGTCGATGCCGCTGTGGCGCTGCTGTGATATTGAAACTGTTGCTACGCTGTCACTGATGCTGTGCTACATGTCGTTGATATTATGGCTGTGCTTTTGTTGTACTGATGCCAATATGAAGATGATTTTGCCGTGCTGTGTGACGAAGCTATGAGCTATTGATGCCGTCAACGCCAAGTTGCTGAAGAAGAATTATTGCTGCAGAAATTGAAGCCAAGGTGATGCTGTTAATTGCTGCCGACATGATACTGGATGCTGCCTCAAGACTTGGATGCTGTCTCAAAATCTGGATGCTTAATTGAAGACTGGATGCTGAATTCAAGACTTGGATGCTGTCTCAAAGAATGGATGCTGCGAAGAAGCTGAAGCCAGAAGGCTCAACGCCATTAAAAATTGTAATTTTTTATGTATGAATTGATAGATGATGGATGTGTGAATGTTTGTATGAAAGGTCAAAATCCTGAAATACAAGGGAGGTTCTGTCCAATTCGCACCAAGATGGAAGCATAATCTGCTTGTAATTTGCTGCAGCAAAGGGACTGGCTCCAAGAAATGAAATAAAAAGAAGAGGCTGCGTTGTGTTGTGCTGCAGAAACAAAAAGGATGCTAAAGAGTTGTTGCCGTAAAGGATGCTGTCTTTGTTAAAGGATGATTGTCGCTGTTAATGATGCTACTGCTGGGAGGAGAAAGTTGCAGTTGTTGATAGAGCCACACTCCATGGAGAAGATATGGAAAGAAGAAAGAGTTGTTGCTGCTCAAGGGAGGGAAACTTTACTTTGGTTCCAGAAGCATAAATACCTCTGTAAGACAGTGAGGTTTCTCAGAAGCTACCATGAGCGGACGCATTTACATCACAAAATTCTCACAAGCCAAAGTGGAGAGGAAGCTGATGGGTGTCCCATTTTTTTGTGAATGGTGAAGGAAAGTGCAGAAAGGAGATGTAGAAGTTACAAATGGTATGGTACAAGAAACAACTAGACAGAGATAGAGAGCTGCAGAAAATGATTAGCAGCTTTGTCATGATTTTGAAGAACTCTTATTTTCTCAGAGAAGCAATTCCAATCATGGGAGAAGCTTTTTGACAAGTTAATTACCACACTACTCATTTAGAGAGTGAGAAGAAGGAAGCTGAAGTTCAGAAGCTTATGGAGAAAAAAAATGTATATTCTATTTGATCAAAAAGAAGCTCAATGGGGTTTAGTTGACAATTCTCTACCAGCATGTCCACTTGAGGCATAAATAAATAACACATGAAAACCGAATTTGAGCTGTTAAAGTGCTTACTTCACTGTAGTAGAGAATGCTAAATACTAATGGTCAATCATCAACATGTCAAGAAGCCAAATCGCCTCCAACATGCATTAAGCTTATTGGTTTTGCAAAGATTGGCATTCTTCCTCAGTAAATGGCATTTTCCTACCATTACCCACAAATGAGCAATCTTCAGAAACTGATTTAGCAAATATTCAAGTAATAGAATTTGGAGACCTCTTTGTTCCCAGTTCTCTCTTGGAAGCTCAAGTTCATAATTCTGCAAATAAAGAAAGAGAATTCAACAAAATTAAAAGCATGATTAGCAAGCGAGGGAGCTCGGATGAGAACTTTAGCGAAGCACTTGAAGTTTATACTTGTGGCATGTTGAAGAAGCTATTGATGAAGGCCATGATTATTTGGCTATCAAATAACCTAAAAGATATATATACTGAGCATGGCTCAGGATAATGTAGATTTTTGATGTGGACTCCTTGTGGAAATTGCAAGGCCTGGAGTATACTCTGATCTGTTGATTGCTATCGTGAATTTATTGGCACAGATAGAAAATAAATTCACTGAATACGAATCAGATGCAAAAAAATGGGGTTGATTGTGCACCTTTAATCTCCAAACTCATCCTGCAAACTCCAGACCTTGCTACTGTGGGTGCCATATATAATCTTATTCCTCTAGAAGCATCGATGGTTATTCAGGATGCACTTAATCATTCAAAAAGTTTAACAAAAGCACTATGGGTAAAGCCTTGGGCAATGAGAGAGGAAGCTGTTGCTTAATATACTGATATCATTTCCAAAGATGTTGCAAAAATTAGTAAAATTATTCATGAAGCATTCCAAAATATGAAAATATTTGACAAATGGATCAATGAATGATGAGAGGTTAATTTGTGATGGAAAAGTCTCGGTGTTGCTGGGAAATTTCATTGTTTGGATCGGTTTTAATAAAGATGGAAGCTAATTCTCGCAGCTTGACCATACTCCATTCAAAAGTCTATAACTTTTGATAGAAAACTATGATTGAGACGAAATTTTCGGCGTTGGAAACTAGACCGACAGAGCTTTTCAGCCATGTGTAGTGCAGCTCCTATCGGCCACCCGGTTGGTACAGTTTTCAATGAAAAGAGGGACAAATTCCTGCAGTTTTGTCAACTCGACCGCCTTCCATTCAAATGGCAATAACTTTTGATAGACAACTTGAATCGGGGCGAAATTTGCGGCGTTGGAAACTAGACTCCCAGAGATTTCCAATAATGTATGGCACCATGCCTATTAATAGCCCATTTGGTACCGTTTTCAATGGAAAGAAAGATAAATTCCTGCAGAACTGTCAGCTCGACAACCTCTCGTTCAAGCGCTAATAACTTTTTCTAGAAAACTCCAATCGAGACGAAAGTTGCGGCATCGGAAACTAGACTTCCAGATATTTCCAACCATATATGATATAACCCCTATCAGTGGCCCAGGTTGTACAGTTCTTGATGGAAAAGGAGCTAATTGGCGGCACAGTCGATACGACTCCTGGCCACAAATTCTTCCAAGACCAATTTACGAAATCCCAAGGCAATGATACAATAGCGCAAGGCAACCATCGGATTATGGACTCTACATGGCGGGGTACAAATTCCGAGGCGGTGGGCGGCGACATAAATAAATGAATAAATAAGAAAAATATACATATGCTGATGTGTAACAAATCATCTTATGTTGCAATAAACAGATTATTCTTTTCACATTATCTCTACTTGTACTTTTGCCTTTAATCAGAGGTTCCCAAGATTATATCTGGGGTAACTAATAATAGAGGCTTCCCTCTATTAAGAATGGAAGAACCCACATAATTAAATAAAGGATTAATTACACTTTTCGTCCCTGAAAATGGTGTCATTGTTCACTTTTATCCTTGTATTTTAAAAATGTTCAATACAGTCCTTGTGTAATGCGTAATACAATGTTAGGGACCAAAATAGAACAAAATACGCAATACCCAAGGACTGTATTGAACATTTTTTAAAAATACAAGGATAAAAGTGAACAATGACCCCATTTTCAGGGACGAAAAGAATGAAATACGCAATACACAAGGACTGTATTGAACATTTTTAAAATACAAGGATAAAAGTGAACAATGACACCATTTTCAGGGACGAAAAGTGTAATTAATCCTTAAATAAATATGATATTTATGCTTCGATGTATCGTTTGGTATCTTCCTTCACAGACACGATGCCATCAAGTAAATGAACAAGAACATCCAGGGCCATTCACGAGGTCTCGCAAGAGAGCAAAGGACTCTCAAAGTGGAGTCGGGGATGAAGGTTTAAGCCAGATGCCGCATGAGGGTCAAAGATTTGGGACAGGCGTTCCAGTATTTCGCATGCCATCAAGTCAGAGGGAAGCAAACCCTCCAAATGAAGATGATGAGAATGAGCCTGCCTTTGCTTACAATGAAGATGAAATGAGAAGGAGATTCCAACAAATGGAAATACCCTGACAAACGGATAATCGAGAAGCTGAATATCGATGGCTCAATGAAAACATGACATTACTGATGGAGTCAATGCTAAAGATGCAGAGACAAATGCTTGCTTTGATGTAAAATCAAGCTGAGAAGGCACAAAGACCAAGGAGCCCAGAACCTCGATTAAGGGAAACCCCTAGGCCAATGGAACAAGGGGGAACCTCACACACTCCTGTCCGGAGCAGTCGATTTGCAATGACTTCGGGAGGAGATACAACAGATGGTAGCTGCCGAAATGAAACAAGCCAGAGGGAAGGAGATAAAAGTCGATAGAGACAAACCTTATCCAAGTTACCATGATTTGGTTCCCTACCCCAAAGGGTAAAATGTTCCTAAATTCAAGCAATTTAATGGGATTGGCAATCCTGATCAGCACTTGGCTCACTTCGTGACAGCTTGTGGAGATACAAGTGCAAAACCTTCGCTCCTCCTTAGACAATTTTCTGCAAGTCTCACAGGAGTGGCATTTGAGTGGTATGCAAGCTTGCAACCCGAATCAATCCAAACATGGCAAATAATTAAAAGATGCCTTTCGCACGGTTCAGCGTAAGTGACAAAATCACAATTGCCGATCTCGCAGCCACTCGTCAGAATAAAGATGAGAAAGTGGTTGATCACATTATGAGATAGAGAAATTTGAGCATCAAATGTGAACAACCCTTGACCCGACCCTCCTGGCGGTGGGTTTACTTGCTTTCGGGAACATCGATAGTTGGATGGCACCCTTTACGAAAGCACATCCGGTATTACTACATTCCAGGAGTTGATTTCACAAGCTAAGAAATTGGAAAGGACAAGCCCGAAGGTATTCTCCAATTTTCAAGGCCCAAGGAATGATAGAGAAAAGCCAAAGAGGACTGAAGGTGTCAAGAATACTGCTACAACCTTCAACATCGACAAACGAAAAGGTGTTGCGGAATCCCGTAAGCCAGAGCAGCCCAAGCCACCCACTTTAGGTGTAGCTGGTAATGAATCAAAGCCTATTCTCTCTTTGAAAGAAAGGATAAATAGGAAATATTCTTTCAGAAGGGATAAGGTACTGAAGATCTTCAAGGATGCTGTGAAAGAAGGTCTGTAACTCCCCGAATGTAAGAGACCAGAGGAACAGAACTAGAAGGACCATCCTGACTACTGCCCATATCATAGAGTGTTGGGACACACAATTGAAGACTGTTATATTTTCAAGGACTAGGTCGAGAGACAATATCAAGAGGGCAAGATCACACTCTCGAAGAACGTCTTGTTCGAGCCATCATCCGAGCATACCCGCTATGTGACAACCCTAAACTCAGAGGAATCATCCCAAAAGGAAGTCATAGTAATGGGTAATAAAATAATACTTCCATCAGTAATAGACGACAAGCCTCCTACTGTTCCAGAAGAGTTGTCGGAAGTATTTATAACCAAAAAGTCAATGAAAATGTTGAAGAGGTTGGCTGAGCTTCAAGGGATGGCTTGGAAACGTTCTCAAGAACCTCCTAAAAGACCCCTGACAAAACAGACAAAGAAGAAGAACAAGAGAAAGAAACAGAAGCGCGAACAATCAAAGCGTAGAAAATCTATTATTGAAGAGTACATTGAGTCCCTCGACGAATATGAGCAGAAAGAAAAGGTCCTAATTACTCTCAGAGACTATTTTCCTGAAGAAGTGGAAGAATTACTAGGGGAACTAGTCAAAGAAGATGATGAAGATTTGCAAGTGGAAACTTGCAGGGTTATTTCTGGAGGGGAATACCCTTTGTATATCCCAGATGATTATGATAACGATAGCTTCTCCGAGCCAGAAGAGTCGTACGATCGTCACGGCCGACCCTATATTAGCAAGAAGGAGAAGAGGAAGATGGCTTTCAGGGAAAGAGTGAAGAAGGCGAACGCCAAACTCTTGGAGCCACACTAACCAGAAAAGCCAAAGAAACCATATTACACCCCTAAGGCCCCAAAATACAAGGTCTTAAGGAAAGCTATGCCTGCTGAAGAAATTCCCGCATTCATTCAAAGGGTGACAGAGGAGTCAGCTTCCAGGCTATTACAGCTATATATTGAAGATGCTGAGTGGGATGAGTCTAGGACATACCCTCCGGAAGCACCAGGAAAAAATTTTGTTTCAGAGGTCGTGGAGTCTTCGCCCCCAACAAAAGCAGCCAATGATAAGGGAAAGTCTGTTCTACAAAGCATCAAGATCAAGAAGGGTAGAAGGAAGGAGCTTTTTGATCAAGCCATGGAAATGGGACTAGAATTACCTAACCCTAAAAGGCCGTGCTTGACGCATCTCGACAGCCACCCAAATTATTGCCCATATCACCGACTTGTGGGGCATACAATAGAAGAATGCCAAAATTTTCAGAAGTGGGTGCAAAGGCAAGTTTCCATGGGAAATTTAATGCTGACAGACGACTACTTTGAAGAGAAAGGTGTTTGTCATGCCATAACTTGCCAAGAAGATTCTGAGGAGGAATTAAATTTCCCAGATGAAGAAGATAACGAAGGTGATGAAATACCCTACCATGTGCATCAGATGAAACTCAGAGCTAGGAAGGTACTTCAATCAAGACAGGCATCCAGCTCTAATGATAAAAACAAAGGAAAGATGATTGAAGAAAGAGACATCTCACCAAATAAGCCTTCAAAGAAGCCAAACTACAACATTTTGGCACACTTGAAGAAAGTCCCGGCTCTCCTCAGTATGTATGATGCATTGATGATGTCAGCGGAAGTTAGGGATTCTCTAATACATGCCCTGCAAAACCCTGAGGAGTATCAGGCCTACTTTGCTGAAATCAATATGAAAGAGGCTCTGTATGAGTTCCATGCACCCTCAGTATCCTTCACAGACGAAGACTTGCTGCTTGAACTATGGAGCATTATAGGCCATTATATTTGATAGGGTATTGTGATGGGATGAAGATCAACCGGGTTTTGATTGACCCAGGATCCTTTGTGAACCTGATGACCCTCAACACTCTTCGGGCATTGGCTCTTGAAATATGCCACCTATCTCCGGAGAGGATCATTATTCAAGGCTTCAATCAGCATAGCTAAACGGCATTGGGGTCCATCACTCTCCCAATTAAATTTGGAAAGAAGACATCTGATGTGCAGTTCCATGTGATTGACGCCGATGCCTTATACGAAGCCCTCCTGGGAAGGCCATGGATCCATGAAAATCATATGGTTCCTTCAACACTCCATCAATGTGTGAAATATATGGTGAATGGGGAAGAATTCAGGATCAACGGAGAAATCCAGCCCTTCGGTATCCATGAAATTTACTATGAAGATGCGAGGTACTACCTTGATGCATCTAGAGGGGGCAAGTTGTCCAAGGGGAGCATGTCATCCAATGGGGGCAAGCAGCCAAGTCCAAAGGAAGAATCTCTGGTGAAGACACCTAAGTCTGCTCCTGTGCTTCAGAAGAAAGAATCAGTATAACCTCACTTTGGGAGTTACACTGAGTCATCAGAAGACGAAAGTGATGATAATGAGGATCATGTTGGAGGATCTTCTCAAGAAAATGCATTACATATTACAAGAATTCCTGAGGGGCTTTACAAATCCTTGGATGACTTGAGTGCCAACACTATCGGGCACCTGAAGACGTTTTATGTACCGGCTCGACATGAAGGAGAGAGAGGCGTCCTCTTCTACAAAGCCAAGAGCAACAAAATTCCAAATGATGATTTCCTAAATATTGCAAAGCTAGAAGATGATGAAGTTCAGCCCATAAGATTCCCCAACTATTACCCTGATAAACTCAAAGTGATGTTTGAAAGATTTGGTGGCGAAATCAAATGGTCGAGGAAATCATATCAAAACTTCCATCGATTATGGAACCCTGCACATATAGATAAGAGAGGAATATGGTATTCCAAATCTTCCCGGCATTCATGTTATATGACAACGTCCCAGGAGAAGGAAGAAGAAATCAAGCTGAAAAGTGCGCCACTCGAGCTAGAAGACGGGGGGCATTATCGACGAGCTGGTTGAAGTCAACTTGGGAAGCGATGAAGACCCGAGGCCGACCTTCCTAAGCACACAGCTGTCTGAAGAAGAAAAGGCATCCTTCAAAGCCTTTTTGAAGGAGTATGTCGATTGCTTTGCTTGGAACTACAATGAAATGCCAGGGTTGGATAATGAGGTAGCTGTTCACAGACTGGCCATTGACCCTAATGCCACCCCAGTCATATAGACACAAAGGAAAATGAAATTTGACCTGAAAGAAAGGGTGATAGAAGAAACAAAGAAGCTGATTGAAGCAAATTTCATCAGAGAAGAGAAATACCCTCACCTGGTAGCCAAAGATAGTGCCTCGTGAAGAAAAAAAAGAATGGGCAGATATGGATATGCGTAGACTTCAGAGACCTGAACAAAGCATGTCCCAAAGATGACTTTTTGCTACCCGTTATGGAGATCATGATCGATAACACCTCAGGGTACGAGATGTTCTCCTTCATGGACGGATACTCTAGATACAACCAAATAAAAATGCATCCAGATTATAAAAAGCATACAGCCTTCCGGATACGCATGGGCATATACTGTTCCAGAGTAATGCCATTTGGTCTTAAGAATGCGGGGGCAACATATCAAAGGGCCATGACCCGAATATTCGATGATCTGATTCATAAAATCGTCGAATGTTATGTGGATGATCTAGTAGTAAAAACAAATTCCAAAGACAAGAATCTTGATGATCTGAGGACAATCTTTACACACCTCAGAGAATACAAGTTGAAAATGAATCCAATGAAATGTGCTTTTGGAGTCCTTTTTGGGAAATTCTTGGGATTTATTGTGAGGCATCGGGGAATAGAGATAGTCCCTCCAAGATAAAGGAGATTTTAGAAATGCCACCCCCTCAGACACTGAAGCAGCTACGATCATTTCAAGGACGTCTGGCCTATATCAAAAGGTTCATCTCCAACCTGTCTGGAAGATGCAAGCCTTTCTCCAAGTTGGTCAAGAAAAATATGGCCTTTAAATGGGATGACGAATGTCAGAAGGCCTTTGAAGATATCAAACAATATCTGCTGAATCCACCAGTGTTAGTGGCCTCGATCCCCGGAAAGCCATTGATTCTATATACTGCTGTATTGGAAGGGTCATTGGGAGCTATGCTGGCCCAGAACAATGAAGAAGGCAAGGAAAATACACTTTATTACATCAGCAGGATGTTGATAGGAGCTGAGAGTAAATATACACCAATTGAAAACAACTTTGTTTTAGCTCTAGTGTTCCGCAGTCAAAGAAGTTGAGACACTACTTGCTAGCACATAAAGTCATACTCATATCAAAAATTGATCCTCCTCAAATATCTTATGGCCAGGCCATTTGCTTACGGAAGACTTCGCAAGTGGGCATTGATTCTGATGGAGTTTGATATAACATATACTCCAGAGAAAGCTATTAAAGGGCAGGCGTTGGCAGACTTCCTAACAGTACATCCTTTCCCTGCTGATTCACCACTTAATTATGATCTCCATGATGAAGAGACATTAACACTGGAAGAAGCAAGGTGGCGACTATATTTTGATGGAGCGTCATCTATAAAGCCGGCACACTCATGTCCACAATTCCACAAATCAAAGCTGGGATAGGACTTATGTTCGTTACACCGGAAGGGGGAATTCTCAGATATGCACTCTCCCTTACGGAGTCATGCACAAACAATGAGGCAGAATATGAAGCTCTTACAGCTGGTTTGGAATTGGCAATCAAGATGGGAATCCAACACATACACATATTTGGAGACTCAGAACTCATAATCAAACAAGTCGAAGGAGACTACAAGATATATAACCCCGAACTTCTTAAATATTACAAGAAGGTCAAAAATCTGATGAAGAAAATCCCCCAAATACAGTTGAGGAGGGTTCTAAGATCAAAAAATGGAGAAGCTGATTCTTTGGCAAAAGTCGCGAAGGAGCTGGCGAATCCGAACTATGAAGAAATCCACATAACCATAAGAAATAGAAGGTCCATAAGTACGATCCTTGATGATTATGAAGAGGAAAGTGCTGGGGGCAAAGCGGAAGTCTTCACCCTCGAAATGTCGGAGGTAGATTTGTCATGATTCCTTGTGGGCTGGTCATCCTGGAATTCATAGAACTATGGCCTTAGTTGGTAATCAATACTATTGGCCTCAAATGTGGGAAGACATAGAAGCCTATGTGAAGACATGTCTTGTGTGTCAACAAGACAAAATTGAGCAAGTGCTCCCTGCTGGACTGCTAGAGCCTTTTCCTGTGCCGGATGGACCTTGGGAGAGTGTTACGATGGATTTCATTTCAGCACTACCTAAGTCAGAAGGTTGTGGATCAATTATGGTGGTTGTTGATAGGTTCTCTAAGTATTCAACCTTCATCTCTGCCCCAACACATTTACTGTACCGGTGAAAGTCTGCTCGGTTGTTCATGAAACATGTTCTAAAACATTGGGGAATACCAAGGGTGATCATCAGTGATCGAGACCCAAGGTTTACAGGGAAATTCTGGAGGGAAGTCTTCAAGTTGCTGGGAACTAGACTCCATTTTTCCACAAGCTTTCATCCACAAACTGATGGCCAAACTGAGAGAGTGAATGCTTTACTTGAGCTCTACTTGAGACACTTTGTCTCCGCCCATCAGAAGGATTGGGTAAAGCTGCTAGATAGGTAACCGTTCATAGAATATCTGAAATATGATAAACTCCCAGAGGACAAATCAGAAAGTCTTCAGATAAAGCGAAGAGCCCTAAGATTCACCCGCATAAATGATATATTGTATCGCAGGTCATATGATCAACTACTCCTGCGGTGTCTCTCACATGAAGAAATTCAAGAAGTCATGCATGATGTACATACCAGGATATGTGGTGCGCACCAATTCGGACCCAAGATGCGACTCAAGATCAAGCGCTTGGGGTACTACTGGCCAACCATGGTTGAAGATTGCATCAATTATGCTAAAAGATGCCATCTATGTCAGATACATAGAGATTTTATTCATCAACATCCGAATCCTCTACACGCCACAGTCTCGTCATGGCCCTTTGAGATATGGGGAACGGATGTAGTTGGTCCTATTGAACCACCATCATCTTTGGCACATCGATTCATATTGGCTGCAACAGACTACTTCTCCAGGTTGCAGAAGCAATCCTGCTAAGAGAAGTCAAGAAATGTCATCAAATTCTTCAGGGAGAACATCTTATACAGATTTGGGACTCCAAGAAGAATTATTTCAGATAACGGCCCTGCCTTCAGAATCTTCAAAGTCGGGAGATTCGCACAACACCATAAAATAGACTAGAGATATACCTCCATCTATAATGCTAGAGCAAATGGGTTGGCAAAAGCATTCAACAAGACCCTCTCAAAGTTGTTGAAGAAAGCAGTGTCCAAGAACAAAAAGGATTGGCATGAAAGACTCCCGGAGATGCTATGGGCCTATCGCACCACCTATAGGACTCCAACACAATGCACGCCGTACTCTTTGGTGTTTGGAACTGAAGCTGTCTTACCCCTCGAAATCCAGATACCCTCACTGAGAATGGCAGTGCAAAATGAAATTTCAAATGAAGATAATGTTCGGCTTCGCTTGGATGAGTTGGACTCTCTCGCAAGAAAAGGTTAGGAGTGCAGCAAAATCTTGAAGTTTACAAAGCCAAAATGTCTCAAGCCTACAACAAGTTGGCTCGGTTTCGGACCTTTACCAAAGGAGAGATGGTCCTCGTCCTCAGAAGACCTATTATCACAAACAAAAAGGCCGGGGGCAAATTCAAAGAAAATTGGGAAGGGCCCTATGTTGTGGAGATCGTATACGAAGAAGGCGCGTATCAGCTCATTGACGCCAACGGAGAAAGACCGATGCCGCCCACCAATGGCCGTTTCCTGAAGAAATACTATGCATAATGTAAAAATGTTTGCCTATAACGGAACGTCTGGTCCCTTATAGGGGTAGACTAGTCATGTACGATGAAATGTACTTCCCGAGGCAAAACATTAATTTTACATACTTTTGTATCAAATTCATTCAATGAAATTAAGAGACATGTGTTTGTCTACGATGGAACGTCCGGCTCCTAGTTGGAGGCAGATCGGTCATGCAAAATTAAATATGCTTCTTGAGGGAAACCCATTGACCCCTTATTTTCCCCTTAAAAAAAAAATCAAAAAACAAAAAAATCAAAAAATAAAAATAAAAAAAAAATAAATAAAAAATCCGAATTTCTAGAAAAGTCCTCATATTTGTTCTGATTTTTTGGAATTTTTTTTTTAAAAAAGGGAATGAAAAGAACCAAAATTTATTCAAGTCTAGTGTTCATAACAAATGTCTCAAAGTCAACTACCAAATCATAAATAAACTAAGAAAGCAAACTAAACAAAAAAAAAAAACAAAAAAAAAAGGCCCTTCAATGCCCAGCATACTTCATCAATGACTCCTTTGCTTCCTCCAACTCATCAAGCCATTTTGTAAAAATAGCCATGAGACTAGCATTTGAATAATCTCCTTGGTCCTCAATAACCTGTGCCTTCGCCTTATCCAACTCGACTTGAAGATCTGTTTGTGCAGGCTCAGAAGCTTCAAAGAAGTTTATTGAAGTTGCTATCTTCTCATTCAAAGTCTTCATTGCATCTTGAATCTCGCAAAGTTCTGCTTGAAGTTTCTGATGCTTTTAGCAAGTCTCTGAAACTCTTCCTTGTCCATATTGATGTCATTAGCCCAGCCCTCCCTGCTTTTGCTAAGACGTTCAAGGGCCAAAGCCTTCTCATGCACACATGCCTTGGCTTGTTGGTTACGAATATAGGCTTGGACGCTGGGATCCTCTGAAGCTTCTTTGGCATAGGCCGCACACCGAGATATCCTCTCTATGAAAGGTTCAAGATTAGTCAATCCAACATTGAAGGGTTCAAGGAGTGAATTTGACTCTTTTACTTTATTAATGACGCTTTGGTAGTTGTCATAGTTGAGAGACTTGATACTGCTAATCACTTCGGCTCGTAGACGTAATACCATACTGGGTATATTCCTCGGACCTATAAAGAGGATATACAAATGAAATTCAAGAGATAAAATTCAAAAGTTCAAGATTCAAGATTCAAGATTCAAAGATTCAAGGTTCAAGATTCAAAGATTCAAGATTCAAGATTCAAAACCTTGTCCCTGCTTTGACGAGGTTGTAAGTCCAACATCAGTATTGACGCCGTCACCTTCCATAGGAATAGGAGCAAGAGCATCCTCAATAATGTCCTTTAAAGGACCTTGCCCCGAAGACGGAGGTTCGTCACCTTTTTGGGCAACTATGTTTCAAAAAAAAGAGGGTCGTCAATATTCATGTCTCCTATGATGAATAAAATAGAAAAAAGAGAAGAGAGAAGGGCCTTGGTTTTGCTTTGGAGAAACTGAGATTTTGTCATCAGCATTGGAACCACCACTTTCTGCTCTCTCCGTTGGATCTGTACAACTAAAGGAGGTACACTTTCAACATTAGCATTGCCGCCACCAGTTTCCAATTTCTCCATTGAGGAGGAACCATCTCTTATAAAATTTGCAGAAGGGATATTGTTGAAAGATGAAGTACGCTCTTCGCTCTCTTGATTTGCGGGCAAGATAAGGGGTGCTGCACTCTCCACGATTGGTACATCTCCTAACAAGAAATTGAAAGTAAATAAAAGTATATATATATAAAAATAAAAAAAATAAAAAATAAAAAATAAAAAAAAGGAAGGAGGGCGGAAGAGGGGGATACTACCTCGCGCAGGATTAGGAAGAGCTTCCTCAACCCCAACGTTTCTCTTAGCTCCAACATTAAAATCTTGTGGATTCACTGAACCTTAAATCAAAATCTTTAATCAAATATGTTAAAGATGTATGAGTGAAGGAGGTATTTTCTTACCAATTTGAGACTTTAGAGGCATCCCTGGATACGATGAAGGAGCATCACCAATTCTTGGAGCTGTGTTGAAAAATTGAAATGGTCAGATCAAAGAAAGAGAAACAAAAAAAGAAAGGGGGCATCATCTTCTTACCAATCGGTGAGTTGCGAGCAACCCTGACGTTGGCCAATGGGGTTTCACGAATTTGTACACCTGTTGACCAAAGATCTTTTGAGTCAAAAGAAAATTCAGACTTTGAATTAAAAAAGAATTCAAACTTTGAATTAAATAAAAATTTCAGACTTTGAGTTAAATGAGAATTCAAACTTTGAATCAAATGAAAATTCAAATTTTGAATCAAATGAAAATTCAAACTTTGAATTAAGTGAAAATTCAGACTTTGAATTAAATTCAGACTTTGAGTTAAATGAGAATTCAAACTTTGAATCAAATGAAAATTCAAATTTTGAATCAAATGAAAATTCAAACTTTGAATTAAATGAAAATTCAGACTTTGAATTAAATGAGAATTCGAGCTTTGAATTAAATGAGAATTCAGACTTTGAATTAAATTAAGACTTTGAGTTTGACATACCTTGAGTTTGTCGCCGCTTCACTGGAACAGGAGGATTCGCAGGAGAAAGACCTCGTTTTTTACTGATGAAAATACTTTCATTGATGAATCGAGGCTTTTTTGAAGGTTGACCCTGCTCCCGGTTCCTCCTAATATCCCTCCTATCACCATAATCCTCTTGGACTAATAATGCGACGTCCTGTTGGAAGAAAGCTCGCACGTTTTCGAACCACATCCGTGCATAAAAGAACATGAGTTCCCCGCTTTGATCTTTTTCAGGAATATAGAACGAGCTGGAGGTCCTCTGGCGGGAAAAGTGGTGCCAATAACCTGCAAGTACCCGGGCAGAGTAAGCTCTTCTCGGGACATCAATATACGCCAGACATTGTTGGTCGTAGCCAAACTGGCGCCCAAAACGGTGAGAATTGTAGGGCTTTGCATAGAACTCTCCATCACATCGAAGAGGAAGAATGTCACAGCGAAGGCCTATCACATACTCCATGGTTTGAAGATCCAGCACATCGGGTCCCGCAAGATGTCTAGTGTCCCGCACTACCTCATCATTATGAAGAAGATATGGAAAAGGACGCCATTTAAAGTTGGCTTCAAACTTAAGGAATTTCCTAGCATCCAAAGGAGTAAAAGGAGAGGCGGAGGCATTCATATAATACAACATCTCCGGTACCCTTGAATGCTCGGGGATTGTATGTGTACCTGCATCAATTTTCCTCCGAAGAGATATGCCATGAAAGTGACAACTAGCCCAAGCATACAAAAAGTGGGAAGGAAAGACTATAGTAGAATGTTCGGGCCCTTTCCTATGATTAACCAACCTAAGTACAAGCGTGCCGATACTGCGGGAGCAAAAGCTACTGTTCTTCCATGCACAAGGTTACACGCCATCATAAAAACCCCGAGTCTAATCACCTTATGATTATCTGGCATAATAAAGGAGCAAATCCACAATGATATAAAGGCGGCCAAATTTGTGTTTGGAACGGGCTTTGGAGGAGGATCAGAACTCGAATCATAATGATAATTAGATTTTGATTTCCTAAAGAAATCTACCCAATCTAAGAAAAATACGCTCTTGCTGGCATCCCGCTTTGCAAGCCATTGAAAGATGTCGAAAAGACTCCTTAACACAGAAAATTCTGAATTTTCCCCATTGCATAATATACTATTAGGTGGGATTACTTCATCAAACGCATCACAACCTATCGAAAGCCCTCTAAGACTTTTGACCTCCCACAATGAAATCCCCACTTCCCCATGTAAAAAGTGGAAAGTATTTGTCTCCGGACACCAAAACTCTACCAATGCTTTGAAGAAGTTCAAATCTAGGTCATAGCGACCAACTGAGGCCACAATTCCCCTAATCAAATCTACTCGGGATAATTTTTTCAGAATATTTGCAAACAATATACTTAGCCCAATCAGAATAATGAGGCAAATCTATTAATTCACTTCTAACAGGATTTCTAGCTCTCCACCCCGCATGATGGTTAAAAATCTGATGACCTAGGATTTGAAACACACTCAAATCTCTAATTGCCCCTTCGGGTTTCAAATAAATTACATTGATTGTGCTATCTTCATTACAACGATTTGAAGACAGTCGGGCTGTAGCCATGCGAGATGAAGGGCGCTCCACCCACTTTGAGTGCTCCCTTCCTTTATATCTGACTGCAGGCTCGGACCCGGGACAAAAAATAGGACTGTAACGGGGGAAAATTTGACCTTTTGGAATCTCACGATGATCTTGATTGACATCCCAAAAAGACTCGAATTGAGGATTGTTGGCCATCGCGGAGAAGAAATTCAAGAATTCCTACTTCTCTCACTCAATTTTGCAAAAAAAAAAAAGCTTCGTGAGAGAAGTATGAAGGGGGCAATTTGTTTATATAAAAAAATACATGTCTCAATTCTATGAGAATTAAAATTCTAATCCTAATAAATTTAATTTATCATAATTCTGGCCAAATCAAGATTTGATAAAAGAGATAATGGGACAAATATGAGTTTATCCCAAGACGACCTCAAATTCCATAATTAGCCCGGGAACACATATCCCGAGGCAATCAAATTCCCAAATTGCCCATGAGAACATATCTCGAGGCAAATGCAAAATTGCCCCTGAGAACACCCCTCGAGGCAAATGCAAATTCCAAAATCGCCCCCGAGAATACATATCTCGAGGCGAAACTCAAATCTCAGGATAGCCCGAACACTTATCCCGAGGCGATCCTAAATAGCCCGAGAACATATCTCGAGGCATGCCTAAAATGTGGATAGGCAAATCCAAGACAATCCAAGGGGAACAAATCCCAAGGTAAATCCAAAACAAACTAAAAAAAGAAGGGGGAATAATAAAAAATAAATAATATTAATAATAATAATAAATAATAATAAGGAAAAGGCAGTGGCTGACCAGTTTATCTCCATCCCATTATTAAATTTTAAAATTAATATATATATATATATATATATATATATATATATATATATATATATATATATATAAGCTTTGAGGATAGGATTAAGTTCAGACCGGGTTTGGATAAGAATTCCCGCTTGTTCCTGCCGTTAAGGTGGTGACCCAGTCTTTCGCACGATTTTGTGAGCTACTAACGGGATTATGTGGAGTCAATAAAAAGAGGACCAGGTTGACAGAAGAAAAAGAGAAGAGTACCAGTAATGTAGAGGAGAAAGAAGGCCGCATGTGATAGAGAAGGAAGAGAGAACCTGTGAAGAAGGGAAGGAAAAAAATCAAAGTCGAAGGTATAATATCTACATATATAATATAAAAAAGAAAACTAAAACCTTCTTCCCTTTTTTTGGCTGCCCTTCCCTTCATCTTTGCCCAAAGCTGAACCATGCCAGATCCGCTCCTCCGCCTGCTGTCGCCTATGTTCCGCCACCCCTGCTCCTCCAGCCAAGACCTAGCGTCGCCGCCAAGACAGCCGCGCAAGCAGCCACGCTGTGAGGCCGCCCACCTCTCCTTTGCCACGCCATCTCGCCTCAGAATCAGCCCGCTTGGCGGTGCTATAGCCGCCAGCACCCCTTTCTCTCCGCTAGTCGCTAGCCACTGGAGGAGCCCTGTCCGCCCAAGCCTGCTGCACCGCACTCCTGCTATATTGCTGAGCTGCCACAGAGGAGGAGCTGTTGTTGATGAAGGACCTCCGTGTTGTTCAGGATCGGCTAGCGATCGTCACGACCTATTACCGAAGGTCGGCGCCGCCGTAGTGCCGCGGTGATATTGAAACCGCTGCGGCTTTGCCACTAATCCGTAGCTACATGTCGTTGATATTATGGCTGTGCTTTTGTTGTACTGATGCCAATATGAAGATGATTCGGCTGTGCTGTGTGACGAAGCTATAAGCTATTAATGCCGTCAACGCCATGTTGCTGAAGAAGAATTATTGCTGCAGAAATTGAAGCAATTGATCTTTGTTAATTCTTTGCCAGGCATGATCTTGGATCTTTTGCCTCAAGACTTGGATGTTGTCTATAAATCTGGATGCTGAATTGAAGACCGGATGCTGAATTCAAGACTTGGATGCTGTCTCAAAGAATGGATGCTGCGAAGAAGCTGAAGCCAGAAGGCTTGACGCCATTAAAAATTGTAATTTTTTATGTATGAATTGATAGATGATGGATGTGTGAATCTTTGTATGAAAGGTCAAAATCCTGAAATACAAGGGAGGTTCTGTGAAATTCGCACCAAGTTGGAAGCATAATCTGCTTGTAATTTGCTGCAACAAAGGGACTGGCTCCAAGAAATGAAATAAAAAGAAGAGGCTGCGTTGTGTCGTGCTGCAGAAACAAAAAGGATGCTAAAGAGTTATTGCCGTAAAGGATGCTGTCTTTGTTAAAGGATGATTGCCGCTGTTAATGATGCTGCTGCTGGGAGGAGAATGTTGTTGTTGTCGATAGAGCCACACTCCATGGAGAAGATATGGAAAGAAGAAAGAGTTGTTGCTGTTCAAGGGAGGGAAACCTCACTTTGGTTCCAGAAGCATAAATACCTCTGTAAGACAGTGAGGTTTCTCAGAAGCTACTATGCACGAACGCATTTACATCACAAAATTCTCACAAGCCAAAGTAGAGAGGAAGCTTATGGGTTTCCCATTTTTTTGTGAATGATGAAGGAAAGTGCAGAAAGGAGATGTAGAAGTTACATATGGTATGGTACAAGAAACAACTAGATAAAGATAGAGAGCTGCAGAAAATGAACAGCAGCTTTCTCATGATTTTGAAGCACTCTTATTTTCTCAGAGAAGCAATTCCAATTATGGGAGAAGCTTTTTGACAAGTTAATTACCACACTACTCATTTAGAGAGTGAGAAGAAGGAAGCTGAAGTTCAGAAGCTTATGGAGGAAAAAAATGTATATTCTATTTGATAAAAAAGAAGCTCAATGGGGTTTAGTTGACAATTCTCTATCAGCATGTCCGCTTGAGGCATAAATAAATACCACATGAAAACCGAATTTGAGCTGTTAAAGTGCTTACTTCACTGCAGTAGAGAATGCTAAATACTAATGGTCAATCATCAACATGTCAAGAATCCGAAACTGCACCAACCTGCATTAAGCTTATTGGTTTGCAAAGATTGGCATTCTTCCCTGTAAATGGCATTTTCTACCATTACCCACAAATGAGCAATCTTCATAAACTGATTTAGCAAATATTCAAGTAATAGAATTTGGAGACCTCTTTGCTCCCAGTTCTCTCTTGGAAGCTCAAGTTCATAATTCTGCAAATAAAGAAAGAGAATTAAGCAAAATTAACAGCATGATTAGCAAGCGAGGGAGCTCGGATGAGAACTTTAGCGAAGCACTTGAAGTTTATACTTGTGGCTGTTGAAGAAGCTATTGATGAAGGCCATGATTATTTGGCTATCAAATAACCTAAAAGATATATATACTGAGCATGGCTCAGGATAATGTAGCTTTTTGATGTGGACTCCTTGTGGAAATTGCAAGGCCTAGAGTATACTCTGATCTGTTGATTGCTATCATGAGTTTATTGGCAAAGATAGAAAATAAATTCACTGAATACCTAATCGATGCAAAAAGTGGGGTTGATTGTGCACCTTTAATCTCCAAACTCATCCCCGCAAACTCCAGACCTTGCTACTGTGGGTGCCAGATATAATCTGATTCCTCCATAAGCATCAATGGTTATTCAGGATGCACTTAATCATTCAAAAAGTTTAACAAAAGCACTATGGCTAAAGCCTTGGGCAATGAGAGAGGAAGCTGCTGCTTAATATATTGATATCATTTCCAAAGATGTTGCAAAACTTAGTAAAATTATTCATGAAGCATTCCAAAATATGAAAATATTTGACAAATAGATCAATGAATGATGAAAGGTTAATTTGTGATGGAAAAGTCTCGGTGTTGCTGGGAAATTTCATTGTTTGGATCGGTTTTAATAAGGGTTAAAGCCATTTTTGGTCCCTGAAAACAGGACCAATGTTCATTTTCATCCCAAAATTAAAATATTTGTTCAATATGGTCCCTATGTATTGCATATTTTGACATTTTGGGTCCTTATATATTCCGTATTTTGGCATTTTTGGTCCCTATTGCTGACGTAGCGGTCATGTGGAATACCAATGAAATGTATATAATCTTTTTATTATTATGTTTAGGTCGTTATTTTGTTGATGTGGAGTGCTAAGTGGCAGTATATGTTGATGTGGACCGTATTGAACAAATTTTAAATTTTTGGGATGGAAATGAACATTGGCCCTATTTTCAGGGACCAAAAATGGCTTTAACCCTTTTAATAAAGATGGAAGCTAATTCTCGCAGCTTGACCATACTCCATTCAAAAGTCTATAACTTTTGATAGGAAACTATGATTGAGAAGAAATTTTTGGCGTTGGAAACTAGACCGACAGAGCTTTCCAGCCATGTGTAGTGCAGCTCCTATTGGCCACCCAGTTGGTACAGTTTTCAATGAAAAGAGGGACAAATTTGTGCAGTTTTGTCAACTCGACCACCTTCCATTCAAATGCCGATAACTTTTGACAGGAAACTCGAATCGGGGCGAAATTTGCGGCGTTGGAAACTAGACTCCCAGAGCTTTCCACTAATGGAAGATGCCATGCCTATTAATAGCCCAATTGGTACAGTTTTCAATGGAAAGAAAGACAAATTCCTGCTGAACTGTCAGCTCGACAACCTCTCGTTCAAGCGCTAATAACTTTTGCTAGAAAACTCCAATCGAGACGAAAGTTGTGGCATCAGAAACTAGACTTCTAGATATTTCCAACCATATATTATATAACCCCTATCAGTGGCCCAGTTGGTACAGTTCTTGATGGAAAAGTAGCTAATTGGCAGCACAGTTGATACGACTCTGGCCACAAATTCTTCCAGGACTAATTTACGAAATCCCAAGGCAATGATACAATAGCGCAAGGTAACCGCGTATTATGGTCTCTACATGGCGGGGTACATATTCTGAGGCAGAGGGTGGCGACATAAATAAATGAATAAATAAATAAAACATACATATGCTGATGTGTAACAAATCATCTTATGTTGCAATAAAATGATTATTCTTTTCACATTATCTCTACTTGTACTTTTGCCCTTAATCGGAGGTTCCCAAGATTATATCTGGGGTAATTAATAATAGAGGCCTGCCTCTTTTAGGAATGGAAGAACCCACACAATTAAATAAATATGATATTTGTGCTTCGATGTATCGTCTGGTGTCTTCCTTCACAGACACGATGCTAGGCGCGTATTTTCGATCCCAAATTACTCTTCCTTTCAAGAATTATGTTTAGTTTTGGAAAAAACCCTTTTAATTTCTTGACTGGATGAACCAAAACTTAGAGTAGGTTAGTACTCATCTTGGTCCATATTCCACTCCTTGAGTAAATCAATACTTGGACTCAACTCTTTATTACTTTGACCACCTATGCTTGTGTGTAGAGAAGTAGTGCTTACACTCGACTCCTACCAATATTTTGGCTCCGTTGCGGGAAATTGGCTAGACCTTAGTTAATAGCAGCTAAAAGTTAGCCTATTCTAATTCAATAATTTATTTTGTTCTTTTTGTTTCTTTTATAGCGTTTTTGGATTTTGTTTAAACTAGTTTATTTGTTTGATACTTTGTAATTTATTTCTAATATTTTAATGATACTCACATCTTCTACAGATAAAGTGTGCAGTGATTATGGTAGAAGGCTACTTCACACCTTGGTTTGACAATGCAAGATCATCATCAAAGTATTCAAAGACCAATTATTAGAACCAACAACAATCAATGGTCATCGGGGAGAATGGTATATAAAGGAGCTTCATTCATTCAACGGAAGGAAACTATTTGTAACGCCCATCTATTTACTAAGACAGATGTCACACCAGCTAGGTCAGGAGAGTATCCTGTGCCTATGGCTTTAAATTTAACAATCTGATCACAGTAAAGTTCCTAGATAAATACCATATGACATAAACAAATCCGATTACACACCGGTAGTCATACCACATCAAAGTCATAAGAAATACAACTGATCAAGTCTTGGGAAACTACTACCCAAATACACGGAAGCAAATTAATACATAAAGTCTAGTACAACACAAAAAGACTAAACACAATGACAAGGTTTGCCAGAGCTAGCTAGAATTCTATCTTTGCTAGAGACACGAGCTACTAACCTCTACTAACCTGATAACTGTCTAGATCCTGCAATAGAAAAACAATAACCGAAGGGACTGAGCTATACGAGCTCAGTGAGTAAAGACAACTCCGTCAGGTATTATACATACCTGTCTCTCGACAGAAACTGCACTAAAATACTAGTACATGAACCAATGCAAATATAAATCATGAGGGTCAGCACAATTATCTTAAATCATGATAAGCATGCTAACACGATCAGAAATCCGAAGAAAGCACACAAGTGATCTCACATCATATCAACTATATAATAAACAAGTATATGCAAAGGCCTCGTATCATACAAACATGCACCCCTAGTTCCAATGTCTCTGAAAGGACTCCAACTCCTATCAAGGAACAACGGTATATATCTACATTATCCTGATGACCGGGAACAACTGTATACATCTACATGAGCCTGGTACTTGACTACCAACGGTATACATCTACATGTGTACGTCAAGTATCAATCATGCATCCGATACGGGCTTTCACAAGGTACCAAAAGGAGTTTTTTAAAAAGAACCACTTTTGCAAAATTTTGGTTTTAAGAAAACGATTGAAAACAAAGCCCCTTTCTTAACCTGGTATCGTTTACTTAATATCTCGGCTCTATCTTGAGCACTGCTGGATCCCTCATACATAACTAACTAAGGTGCACCTATGATACTTGAAATAATCATTATCTACATGTTAGGGTTTCACTTTACCATTTCTCATGCTCTTTAACATTTAATCAATTAAACAAGCATAAAAATACTATGCAATTATAGCGATAAATCCATCGGCATCCACAAACCGATATAAAACTCATCAGAATACGAGAAAACCGAATCACGAAGAATACGTGAATAAATACTACATTTACGGAGAGGTTCCATCACCTGAAGTTCTTCGCAACTTTCCTAGATCTGGCTAGATCCTGCTGAAGCTCCTACGAGACCTTTTCCCTTTCCTAGAATTAATAATAGTAACTAAGTAAATATGAAGTTCGTATTTTCCATAACTTAGTTCTATTGCTTTAGAATACAGAGATTACGAATACGAAAATTATATTCCTAACTTAGACTTGTATTTAACCTCGAAGGCGCATATCAAAGACATTAAACCCATAAAGCATGCCTTCCTACTTAACATGCCTTTTATGCCTTAAAGACTCCTAGAATGCTCCTAAGCATGCTTAATTAGTCAAGATCAATCAATCTAAAGTATGAACAATTAAGCATGTTAATTATGGAAACTAATAACACTTAAACAAGTTAATATGAACATTAATATGGAATTTATTCTTAGAGATTTTCATGAAAAATTCTGCGACACTTCCCCTAATTATAGGGCCCCTAAATTAATACAAACATTCATCCATTATAATCCAATACACTTGGATTTCATAAATTAAATCCCTACACAAACATCCAACTCCATCCCTGAAGGTTAACACATAGATTCATACAATTCATAGATCCCTTAATCCCCTTCACAGCCCTATTATCCCATCCATTTCACAATTCTACAACTTTTATCTCATTATCCATCCATCACAATGAGTTAGAAAATCTTATAGGAAAAATGGTTTGGCGAGGGAAAAAGGGACAGACGAAGCTTGATCCTTACGGAGTTAGGCTTAACTTGCAGGAGAGAAGAAGGGACGGAGAAGGGAGGTCGGAGCTCAACTTGCCCATGCATGTGCCTAGAGGAAGGCAGAGGCGGTGGTTGCCGGCGCGAATAGAGGCAGCGTGGCCTCGACCGGCAAATGGACATTCAAGGGCCCGGGAGGGTAGAGCAGCGGGCCGTCATGCGGCGGAGCAACGCCACCGGCACGGTGGAGGGAGGTGGCAGGGCTGGCGGTGATGCAGAGGCTTGCCGACTAGTTGAGTAGCCGCGCAGCCTTGAGCCACCAGAGCAGAGGGGTGGGGAAAGGGGGGGAGGGGGGGCTGCCAGTCCTCGCCGAGGCTCCGTCGCCGTCGACCAAGAGAGGGAGAGGGGAGCTCGAGGTCTTCTCATAAAAATCAATTGATTCAATTAAAAACCATCAACCTAAGTTTAGTCTGGGATATATATATATATATATATATATATATATATATATATATATATATATATTATTCAATACTATTAAACTAACTTATCTTTAATACTTTAAATTAATTTAATTTATCTTTTTTAGCTTTATGTCACATCGCCATTTTAATAAATTTTATCTCTTTAGTGATTTATCGACTCAGATCCGAAAATCTCGGATCAAAGATTCTAGTCATCGCGGGCGCTCTGTAACATCACGGGGTCTGTCTCTCGTCATACCAAATCTGCGAATATCGGCTTTTAACTTGCCCGATCTATTTTATTGGAATTCGAACATTTGTCTGTTTCTCCTACTTAATTAATCTTGATTAATTAACACTTATGAAATCTCCCAATTAATTAACCGAGGTTATCTTTACCGTCCACTTCCACCTATTCCAAGTGTAAGCGGCCTGGCCCAATAAGGCCTTCCCTAGGCACATTAGTTGCGAGGCTGTATTTAAATTTATTAATCCTCGATTTTCCATTAATTTTGCTTTAAAATAATTAATTCATTTTTCATGCTTATTAATCTCATTAATTTTTTAGAATTTTCTGCTTTATTTATTTAGAACGTTCGGGGCGTTACACTATTGTAGAATTGGCAGCCTAAGCTGAAGCCTATATAAGAAGTGTTGGTGCAAATTATGAAGAGTGGCATACCGACTATCGTGGTCCATAATTATTTTAATTTTAAAAGTATGAGAGCAAATTCAATGGATGTCAAGGAGATTGTTTCAAAGCCTAATATAATTTAGGGTAGAACAATTACCACAACTTCTCATTGAATAAGCAACAATGACATTCATATGTATTCAAACGTCAAGAGCAGCTGGGATTTCAATCTCAAGATAGAGCGCTACAACTTTTTCAAGATAAAAATTCCCTAGAAGAGCTAAGGAGGTGATATATGGAATGAAGTGATGCTATCGTTCAGGATCATGCTATAAGGCAGAAAAACATAGCAAGCCTAGTTTATTGGGTAACTGCTGACTTCCTAGACAAACAATGGATAGCTTAGTCAAGGAATTCTAAAGAAAACCTAGGGAAGGAGTTGGTAAGCAAGGACAATGGGGAATTAAGCCTACAAGTTGAAAAATAGGGCAAGGAAAAGATGCCAAGTGAGGAGATTACTGAAAGGAAAATTGAAAATATTTATCCTCCTTCATCTTTTCCTCAAAGGTTGCAACAACAAGCGCTTGATTAACAATTTAAACAATTTCATTGATTACACATTCAGGATGGTGAACCTTGCTATCCAGTTGAAAAAATAGAGTGCTTTGACAAGCCAAGCTTTTACCAAATTTTACTCGATGAATCATTGGAAGAAATTTTTAATACTGCTGAAGACAAGACACGACCTAACTACACACTGACAACATGGGGAATGAAAACAAGGACAGCTGGTCTGTATATCAAATGCCTTATTTAGAATGTTGTTGGGTATAACCAAAGCCAAAAGGTCAATATTTTCCATTTCCGCTGGACTGTTATCTCCGTATGATGTTGAGCTATATGTTGATGCCATCAAGACTTTTGGAAAGTGGCAAAGAATCTACAGAGGAGGTCTTGAGAGTGATGCAACAACCCTCATTAACAAGGAACTAGAATAATCCAAACTAAGAATCTAGCTATAGAATTAAATCAAGTGTTTCTTGGAAGGAAACCCAAGCTTTAAATTGGATTTGTTGTTTTCTTTGTTAGATGTATTCTGATATTATAGTAATCAACTAGCTTTAATTACTTTGTTTGTGTTAACAATAAAGGTCGACATACATTTCTGGGAAAAATTCAAGTTTGGGGGAGACACATCCACTTGGAAGGACAAGAATCCAAGGCCAAACAAGATCATGGTAACAAATGAATAACATTTTACAAATTAGTTAATGTTTATTATGGTTCTAAAGGATAGATAGTGTAGGAGTTAATTGTGTACATTGCTTTTGTTGGTAGAAGCCTCAAGGTGCAACGCGGTAGCCCTCACCACGGACTTGCCCATTAGATCTTAATTCCAACATTCTACAATGGGTTGATATGTTCTACTCCAGGTGTTCTAGATGCAACCACGAGTAGAGCTTTCAACTCTAAGTCATTGGATGAGGTGTTTGACCTACTTGAGAAATTAACATCTAATAGTTACTAGTGGCTCGTCGGTAAGACGTCCCATAAGAGTGTCGTTGGTGTATAAGAGACTGAAAAGCTCAATGTTCTTGAAACAAAATTTACAGGCTTGGAGAAGAAGATTGATGAGACCGCCTTCTATGTGGGTTCCTTACCAACTAATCTAGCACTGTCACTCCCTGATATGTCCCAAATGACCCCTTGTATGGCACTGAAAGCTATCAACGCTTTTGGGAACGCCTACTGAGGTCAAGAGTACAATTTTTCTATCTTGGAATCACAATTGACGCCCCCAACCCATCTTACAACAAACAAGGTCCACCACGAGGGTATGGGCAATAGGGACCATCCCAAAGCCTGCCACTAGAACGTAAGCTCAACTTGGAAGAAAAATTGGATAGTTTTATTGTGAAATACCACACTATATTTCAAACACAAAATGGTATAAAAACCTGGAGATTTATGTTAGGCAGATACACAATGTAAAGATGAATAGGCCTGTAGGAGCACCCTTTAGTGGTACAAAAATCAACCCTCGTTGTGAAGATCGTGGCCAGAGTAAAGCATTAACACTCTGTAGTAGGAGGACACTTGAGGAACTTGTGAGAGAGAAGGTTGAATCCAATAGAGCCATTGCATAACCGAGCCTTGAGATGCCAGAGGAGGCTGAGAGGTAGTTTGATCATTTACCAGTTCCACTGTTCCCTCAAAGATTAAAGGATAAAAAACTGGACAACCAATATGAGAGGTTCCTAGAAGTCTTTAAAAAGCTTTACATTAATATTCCCTTTGCATAAGAACTTAAGAACATGCCTAGCTATGTGAAGTTCATAAAGGACTTCTTAACTAAGAGACGCAAGCTTTGAGTATATGAAAAGGTTGCACTTACTGTGGAGTGCAGTACTATCTTGTAGAGGAGGCTTCCTCCTAAACTAAAGTGCCCAAAGAGTTTCACCATGCCATGCACCATTAGCAATAAAATTTTTTGGTCAAGCTCTATGTGATTTGGGTGTGAGTATTAATCTGATGCCGCTATCAAAATAACACAAGCTTGTGCTAGGAGAGATAAAACCAACGTCTGTCACCCTCCAACTTACCGATAGATCAATTGCACAACCTAATGGCATAGTGAAGGATGTACTAGTCAAGGACGATAATTTTGTATATTCTGTTGATTTTATTATTCTTGATTTCGAAGAGGATAAAGAGGTGCTGATTATCTTTGGGTGACCCTTTCTGGTTATCGGACAAGCCAACTTTGATCGATACACAGAGGAGCTTATTATGAAGAATGGGGATGAGCAACAAACTTACACTTCGTTGAACCCATAAGATTTGGCACACCCTCCTTCTGTCGGTGACATAAATGCACTCACAACAATTGAGGTATAGGGTCCTTATAAAAAAACCTGTCCGTTAGATATTTTTGGTGATGCTGCTAATTCTTTTATAGTATAAGTTGTTGGGATAAAGGAAATAATGTCGTACTTAGTATGAAGACATTCAGAACCTAGGTCACACAAGGATCAATATAGCATACAAATGGGGTAGATATATTATATTTTCAAAGAATTCCAGTGCAAGGTGTAAAACATTTCATTCATTGACTTTTACTAAGTTTGAAAAATGTAGCCTTTTTATTAATTTTATCACAAAGCACAAGTTCTTGCAAGGAGATAAGAGAATCAACCGAGGTAAATGAAACATGAGCTATTGTGTGTTGATTATGACTGTTTCATTGCTTGAGGACAAGCAATAATTTAAGTTTGGGGGTGTGTTACCTCTCAAAAGGGAACCATTTTGTAGGACAAGTTATAAAGCCAAAATGATGTTTTAAATCGAATCATGTTTGTTTGGTTCTAATATTTGATTGATGTCCAACTTTGTTTGCCCTATTTGTTAAGTGCATTTTCATCAGAAATTATACATTTTTTCAGGCACTAATTCAAGTTATATTTACTTATATCATGTTAGAGAAATTAAGGAGTGAAGCATTGAACGATGCGAAGCCACAACTCAACACACAGACCAAACAGGGGTTTGGTGTTGCAGGGCCAATGGATTTGAGGTACAACGCTAAACATGAGATGGGGCTTTTTCAGCCATATGTTCATGTCACTATACTGACTATCAGGAGACAACTAGGACTAGGTGCCACGATGGCAATTCTTTGGTGTTGTAACGCCGTGTCAGTGATTTATAAAAGGTGGTTGATTTTAGTATTTCTCATCCAAGCTTTGAGGCAGAGTCCAGTCTTCTTGCAGTGACCATGAGGGTCAAAAGGCTTCTCCACGAAGTACAAAGGGGATAAGTTTTCTTTTACCTATTAGATTCATTGTTCTATCCTCTTTTGTATTCCGAACCATTGTTTATATATATGGATAATTTGCTATTTTGATATCAACTTCCATGTTTCTTGGCAATACCTTAAATCTAGGGTTGTGTGTTTAGATTGATATGTTAACCAATATTAATCATTGATTTATTGTGATTGCAATAGTTTTTGGATGTCCTTGTGACCTGACAATGATCTAATCATGTGACAAAAGATAATGACAAATATTCAAGCATCGCAAGGTAAAAGTCTGGTTCAACTAGTAACCTGCGGCATAGACATATATTGCAATAGCCCCATGGTCAGGGTATTATAACTAATCTATATAATGTCCCACTCTACCCATAGATATATAGTATTAGAGACGGTGGGCGTATTCCTGAGATGTTATGAATCATCCTCAATGCTCTTTCATTTGAAGTCCTACAACATACCACTCAATAGCCCTTGTCCTAAAACATAACAATCATTTGTGAATCTTAGATGAAAGTATATAACATGTTATGATGGCATACAACCCTAGTACTTGACTAATGAGCTTTGTCCTGTACTCTTCGTTAATTACTCTTATATTAGAGGTTAGTTTTAGTTTAGGAAAAGCCCCCTTTAATTGCTTAACTAAATGAACCTAAACATATCGTTGATTAGTACTCCTCTAGGTCCATCTTCCACTTCTGTGGAAATTGACACTTGGACTCGACTCTTTATTACTTTGACCATGTATGTTTCCATGCTGAGATACAGTGCTTACAGTCGACTCCCATTTAGACACGTTCAAGGATTATACTACTATTAGCTCTCCAAAGAGAGCTAATTTATAGGGCTCGTGCATACTACTTAGAGCTACGTTCTATGTTAATTGACAATATTTGTGTATAATTAGCTCTATTTTCTTATAAAATGTCCAACTTGTGTTTGCTTTACCTGAGATGTGCATGTTCAGTAGAAATATTATAATTTCAGACACTAATTTGGATATTTATCTTTGTATCAAGAAAAACTAATTTTCTTCTACTGATGCGATACAACCGCAAGTGTACAAGTCGTAACAAGTAATAGAGTGGAGTTGAAAGTCGGGTTATAGATCCTCAGGGAGATGGAAGTACTAGTACCCACTATTCATCTACTATCTAGTCTATCAAAAGGTGGTGGATTATGCTAATTCTAAACTAATCAGTTGAAAACACAAACAAGGGAATCGAGTTGCTCTTAAGGTTAAACAATCATAAAAGGGGGATGCTCGGACAATTGAATCCCCTTTAGACTTCTAAAAGATTAATGCTACTCTCTATCTCAATATTTGGTTGATCCTTGGCTAATGGTTCCTATGGTGCTTTCACTCCCTCTCTCGAGGCGAGTTACTAATCCTAGTGCTATTACCGATGATGTTTTTGGGAACCTAATTCTTGGAGGGATTATGGGAATAATACATCTAAAGGACACGCTCTCCTTAGTACCCAAGTTCCCGGTATACTCACAATCCCCTTTATTGGAGATGGTCTACACACACGGGAAGCGTTCGCTTCTTTCCCCATATGACTATGAAAATCCCTCCGGGCTCTTAGCGTAGAGGGATTAACTTACATTAAAACATCCAATAGACTCAATGAGATTCATCCAAACAATCAAAGATAGAGAGATAACATTAATTAAAACATGTCCAAGGGTTCATCAATCATCCAAGCATCTACAAGATTAGCCCGCCATGAAAGGGGGACAACAATCCAAAACAAAAATGAAGACAAACAAGGAAATCATAATGAATAACACTAATGCATACACCATTGATGGCTTCCTTGATCCTCTTGCAATGATTTCCCCACTTCTTGCTCCAATAGCTTCAAGATGAGAATCTCCAAGCTTTCCCCAAGATTAGGCTCTCTCCATGGCAGCCTTCTTCCTCCCCCTAAACCTTCATTAGTCGGCTTTTCTACCTCTAGGGTTTTAGGGGTGAGATTTACCAATTTGCCCCCCTCCTAGGTCTGCAGATTCGCTGAACTTTACAATATCTGAGGCAGGTATCACAGTATATCATTTCATTATCTGAGACCAACCACCTCCATACGGTCTATTATATAGGCCATATACTGGCCCGTATTTCCTTCAGGTGCCAGTATATCACCCTATGTCAGCCCGTATAAATGCCTGTATGGGCCCTTCTAGGTGCTCTGAAGTCCTGGTTTCTCTCGAAATGTTTTTTTCTTCCGAGGTCCTGGTATTATGCCTTGTTTATCAGAATGAACACATTTTAAGTATCGGTGGGCAAAAAGTCTTCAAAATTACATGCCAAGCATATAAGAATATGATATAAAATTATGTTCAAATGAACACTTATCCAATATCTCCACACATAAAGGTTTGCTTGTCCCCAAGGAAAGAAAAGAAATTAAAAAAAGAAAATATAAGTGTTCATCCTCTTGGCCATGAAATGTATTGCTCAATTTTTTTCAAGTTCACCACCCATGTGCTTTGTTCTCCCATTTTCACGCCAGGGCCTAAATAGATCTCATGCAAGATATTGTTTTAGTTCTAGACAAAACTTATTCACTCCACATGCTATGTTCTAAAAAAAACTTTTCAAAGCAAATACATCCTCAATAGACTCTAGAGAGTTCTTTAGGCCCTATGGTCTGTGAGATCCCCTCAGATTAGATAAGTGGGTGACAAATAGGAAGATACACTTTATTTCAATTTTTTTTTCTTTTTTTTTGGTAGGGCATCCCTAATGGATCCGACTTTCCTGTATTAAAAACCAATGTAGAGTGTAGTTCCTCCTCTTCGCAGAGTGGTCATGCTGATTAGGCACCGGGGCACTTAGCTACTAAGATGGTTACAACTCTGCATGGTTGTGTTCATGCTAAGTAATGATTTTTCGAATTGAGGGCACTCTTATAGGGAGCATGAACCCCAAACTACTTCATCAAAATAAGCACTGGAACACTGTCTTTATTTCTTTGCGGCTATTATGTACAACTATTTTATTCTCTCCCTACTTGTCTAGTAGGTCATATTATGAGAGGTTAATGAATTAAATTAGTGCCATGAGATCTCTTGGAGCCATTAACAAATGTGTTTAGCTATTAAAGTAAAAAGAACATGGCAATTGGTTATCTATTGTCTCTAAAGATCATGAGTATCACAAATGTCACGCCCCGACCTGAATCCCGGGACCTCGTGCACGTCTACAGACCGGCCGTACTCAAGTGGAGACGAGCCCCACTCGAATACGAGGCCTAAATATGTAATAGCAGATAACAATACATCAATAAAATATCTTAATTAAATCATATACATAATCCGAGTTATCACAGCGGTAACTAAAATCAGGGTTCGAAATACCCTACAATGGTTTATACAAGATCAGGTCCTACAAGGGTCCTAAAACTCTCACACACAACCTGAGATCCTCGAACCTCTCCAACCTATCCCAGTCCTACACGTAGCTCCAAGTCCTGGGTCATTTTTCCCTTTTAACCTGGAAGGAAAAGAAAAGAAGTGGAATGAGCTTTCGAAAGGAAAGCTCAGTAAGTACCCTGCAGAAAATCACAATGATGCCACAACAGATAACAACAGATAGTCAAACAGACATATCAAAGGAAATAATCAGCACAACAAGCCAATCAAACGGGGCCCCCTATACTCATCCAATCATACCTCCACGGTCAGCACAAGTGCCGTGCGCCTCAGTGGTCAAGTGCCGGACGACAGGTGGCTATGCTCCATGGGTACCCCTACCCAATCCCGACGCATACCAACCCAACCTAAACACAAGCACCACGAGTCTCACAGTAATGTCCCTGTCCACGGTGGCATGCTCAGCGAGCATCTAACATCAAGCTTATACATGCAATATGGAAGCAACAAACCATCCAACAGATATGGAATCAACAACAGAGGACCAAGGCATCATAACAACATACACAAGCACAAAACCAACAAAGAAACACCAATACAGGTAACAGCAAGGTCAAAGAAAACCCATCACTGGGTGGGAGCTAGGCAAAGTCACTTACCTCTAATCGCATTCCAATCAAATGTTCCGTGTCTGGCCTGACGAAGCTCCACGCTCCTCGTCAATATCTGGTAACCACAAGTCCACACTCAACAAACGCTCGAGTGTTTTAAAGAAATAATGTCCCCTATAATGCATGTCTAAACTAATGGGCTCGGTCACTAACAAACCCAATCCCTTTAAATTGGTTCCATAAATAATCATCATCAATACCCTTACCAACTGTTCATCAGGCAGGCCCAAGGCCCAATTAACAACTAACCCAACATCACATACATATAAATTCTTAAAATCGCACATTCACTATGAGACCCTCTCAAACCCGGGTTTAACCCGACAAATAACTGAGCCAAAAGCCCAAACCTCTTCCAATCCTCATGCTCAATAATTAGAACCCAAACAACAACCACTAAAGAATCCATTACATATATAGCCTTAGAAAATAAAACATATCAGTCACCAGCCAACCATTCAACATTTTCAAAGAGTTCTCCATACATTCATCCCTCTGTTCCCTCACAAGCCTCAACAGAGAACATAACACCTTAATAATTTTTTTTTTTAATTTTCAAAATCACTACAAGCCTACAACGCCTCCTTTAACGCAAGATTACAATTTCTTACTTATACAACACCACTTGAAATGAAGTCTTGGATTCACATAATAAACCCACTAATCCCTTATTCCTTAAGACTTGATCACATCAGCAATGACTTCATTATCTATTACTAGCTAGACTTCATTTTAAATTATCAAAGATCTCATTAGTTCTTAAGGTTACTACTTAACATTCCAGCATCCATTCATAGACCATATTATTGAACCCAACTCTCTGTGAACCTATATACATATATATTCAACCCAGGACCTCAGAGACAGACACAACTCCTCAGGTGAATTATCAAACAAAGCAGGCGTAAACCCTTCAACCTCAAAGGCTACCCAAGAAAACATGCATCCACTATTACTATGAAGTCCTTTTTATTGAAACTTGGTATCCATTAAACTTATAAAAGGCCTTTTCCTTCTCTGATCCAACATAACTCTTGAACCTAAACTCTTGCATGCAGGTATCTAAGAACACCCAGGCCTTCATGGTAGTTAAGTAAATCATCAAAAATTTGACTCTATACATGCATTCTGAGATTTGAACACCATGCATGCCCATTTTTAACCCAACCATGCAAACACACATCAAGGTGTCCTCCTGCCAAGGTTTTATCAGAATCCTCACAACCATGCATCTAACTACATGTCAAAGCATACAAGAGTGAATCCCGTAATCCCATCTAACAGATCTCAGAAGTTTACCTCGCTGTGATCGCGTCTTGTAGCCTCAGGGCGGCTCTCCGGCGACTCCTGGTCTCCGGCGTCCCCGAGACTGAACAGTCCCCCTCCCAGTGCGCACTCGTGTTCAGAGCTCGGCCCAGCCCTGTCTTCAACCTGCCCCATCTTCCTCTTTCTCAGTTGCGGCGACGCTGTTAGGGTTCGGAGTGGAGACTCTTTTATAGGATTTAATGAAGGATTGGAAGGGAATCCCTTCCTCTGATTTCAGCCTTCATGCGGAAGAGATCAGATTTTATTGTTGGCCCGCCGAAGATCGCGAAATGATAAGGCAGAAATCTCTCTTTCTATATCTTTCCATATGTATCCCTATTTATATACCTTATTATATATATATAAATTTAACCATATATATATAAAGTAACACATGCATCCATTCACGTGGTCTGTAGACGGATTATTTCCTTTTACTTATTTTATTCATTTATATATATATATATATATATATATATATATATATATATATATATACTCTCCATCCATGCACATGCACTTCCTCTTCCCTTTTAATATGACATTAAAATCCCTTGCAATCGTATGCATATTTGAACAAATATATATATATATATATATATATATATATATATATATATATATATATATATATATGTTATTATTTTTTTTTATATTCTTCCAACCGTGCATGAACGTCCTTCTCCAATTTGCATGCATTCCTTAATATATATATATATGTTATTATTTTTTTTTATATTCTTCCAACCGTGCATGAACGTCCTTCTCCAATTTGCATGCATTCCTTAATATATATATATATATATATATATATATATATATATATATATATATATATATATATATATTTATTGGAGAGTTTAATAAAATTATGTGCCAAGATGGTGCGCTTGAAATAGAGTGTGCCAACATGTTTCCTTAAGGCCTTTGTCGAGGCATGCTAGTCATGAAAAATTTAAAATTTGTAAGAATTTGGAATGAATATCACTAATAGCTACCTATCTCCACACTTAAAGTTTTGCTATGAATATACAAAATAAAGGATAGGTAGCTACCCATCTCCACACTTAAAATTGTACATTGTCCTCAATGTACACAATAATTAAATATGTATGGAGAAAGGTGAACCAAAACTTCTCCGGTTAATTTGGTGTGCCAATCGGTTTCCATGAAGTTGGTGATTGCCGACTATTGGGGAATGTTGATACAAGTTCCACTTCTGCAAAGAAAGGGAAAGATCATCATAACTCAATAGGAAAGAATTGGAAGCAAAGTAGAAGGGGTCCATAGAAAATAAAAAGAAGGATAAGTGTAGTAGGGCGATGCCCTTACTAGTCATAACGGTGCAAGAAAATAAGATCATAAGTCCAACAAACAAGAAATATAAAAAGTACACAAGAAAATAAAGTCTCATCAACACAATGGAAAAGAAATATCCAAGTCCTGAACCTGCTAGGTCATCTGCTGGTGCCTCGAGTGCTGCTCTTGGGGGTCCCTGTGCAGGAGGAGGTGGGAATGCTGGGTGCCCATAGATGAAGAGAGACAGCTCCGTGAACTGGTTGCCCAAGCGGCGCTGCTCCGTGTGAATTGTATCCTGGGTGGCACGAATGTCCGAGATCTACTCCTCCAGCCTCTCAAATCGGCTCCTGCTCGCTCAAGATGGAATCTCACCAGCGGGAGATCAGATGTCGAAGTCCTCTGAATCGAACTCCTTGTCATCCTCAAAGCTCTCTGCGCTCTGGCCAACCAGTGTGTAGCGGCTCGTGGAGTGCTTGACGAGCTCCATCTGGCATAAAGTGCTCATCCCCTGGATGGTCATGAGCTGGAGTCCCCTAGTGCACATTCGTTATCTCCTCGAGGCCCATTCCAATAATGACACGAGTAATGTAGGGCCCCGTAGTAATGGTCTTCAACTAGGTGTGGGTACCCTAGTGCACCAAGTAATCGGCAAGCATGTACCCCAAATGGATAGGTAACCGCTCAAAAATGCTGTAGAGAATGAAGAGGTCGGTGACGGTGACCTTCCCGGTGCTGTCATCTCGCCCCGCGATGGAGCGGCTGACTAGTGCGTGGATGAAGCGGTGGATCGGATCACTCATGCAGGATGCATTCTGGTTCCCATGGCGTCCCTCGAGCTGGAGCAAGTAGTGCGTGGGTGTGATGATGTCCTCGGGGAAGAAAGTTAGGAGGTGAGTGTGGAAGGCGTCCCTATCGTAGAATCCCATGAGCATCGAGAAGCGGATGTAACTCATGGTCTTCTTCTCCCCGAAATGCTGAAAGGATATCGCCGTAAGGGAGTGCTCCTAGATGGCACTCTGGTTGGCCTCAAATGTGCTTAGGACCTCGAGAGTCACCTCGCGGAAGGTCTCGTGGTTGATGGAGAACACCCTTTCTTATCCACCAACCGCGAGCATGCTCTGCCCTCGGTCTGGGATCCCAAGCTCGGTGGCCACTCCCCAGTCAATGTACCGCATTCCCCCAAAGGGCTTGGCGGCTAGACTTTGGTAGCGGTAGAAGAAGCGCTCCTCTTCGAATTGCGGTGTGGTAGAGGAGCCTTCCCCGGTCCTTCGCTTCTTGGACGCTATTACTTTCCTCGGCATATCTACAAAACAATTGAAGCGGGTGTTATTACGAATGAGAGTATTGAAGAGATTAATCAAACAAAAAATTCTGCACTATGGCCCTTGATGGGCCTTATACGGGCATCGATACGAGCAGGTATACGGCACGTATGACCCGACCTGGGAGCCATACGGGGTTCAATACGAGATGTATATCAGCCTGTATGGGTACACCTGAGGGCTATACCGGCTGCTATACAGCCCATATATACGCTCAGAGGCGTGCCGACCCTAATGGCGCAGTACACCCTCATTTACAAGCCATTCACCCCTATTTCTCTTCCTAAACACTAAACATGCCTTAAACCAACACATTCCAATAGGAATTTGACACAAAAAGTCATATAATCCTCTCAAATCCATTCAAATACATTCATTCAATCCCTAGGGTTCTAAACATGATGATGATGGATCAAATCGATAAATCAAAGCACTAGAGAGTGAGCGCCCAAAGAAAGAGTATAGGCTGCGTTGATGAAGAGAGGACTCAAATCGACGTGGAGGAGAGTGGGGTCAGCTAGGGTTTGAAATAGAAATGGGGAAATTGTCTTTATAACGCCCAAAAGCCTGCCATATACAGGTTGTATATCAGCCTACATACTCCACTGGCAGGGTCATACGGCCCTGTATATGGACCGTATGACAGCTCGTATACCTCACTCGAGGGTCCATACGGCCGTATGATAGGCTGTATGACACCCCGTATGGGCCTGGGTTTGGCTTATGCAGCAATCCAGGACACCATTCGAATCCGCCTCATGCTACCTAATGACAATTATGAATCTAGGGCAATGAATGAATCGACAACTAGCAAGATGGTACAATGTACTATAAAAACGGACATGAAACATCTCATTCATTTATTCCAAACACATACAATCTTGCTAATACACAGAAATTGTAACTAAAGAAAATTTCTAGGACTTGGGTTCCTCCCAAGAGGTGCTTGTTTAAAGTCACTAGCTTGACGTACTTTTACTTTACCTCATTGGGGTTCAAATACCTTGAAGCTTTCATTGGCTCATCCCTTAAAGCATTGTCCGAACAAAAACATTCCCAGGTTGGCATAAATTGATCTATTATTATTCTCCATACCCGGGCTTCCTTTGGAAGTGTTCTAAGCCGATTGTTTTATGCTTACCTCTTTTCTTGCGCCTTCTTCCAGCATATTGTAGGTGGAAAGGATTTTTTATTCTTTTTCTTGACCTTCATTGTTGCCACCCTTGATAGAATGGAATTCCTTGCATTTCCTCCGAGTATCCCTCTTGTTCCCCCAAATAGGGGTATAGTGGATCCACCATGAGCAAATCTTCTATATATTCCGAAATGATTTCATCCACCTCGTCAATGCAATACGAGGTGTCATCTTGGGCCATTGAGTGTCGCATTGCATTGGGTAATTGAAATACGACCTCTTGATCTTCCACCCTCAAAGCAAGCTTACCTTATGCATGATCTTCCAGAGCTTGAGCGGTGGCCAGGAAAGGTCGCCCAAGAATGACAGGCACGTTGATCTCATCATCAACATCTAAAAGCACAAAATCGGCAAGGAAAACAAATTGGTTGATCTGAATAAGGACATCATCAGCTATTCCTTTCAATCATCTCATAGATCCGTCAGCCAACTGCAGTGTCATCCCCGTGGGCTTAGGCTCTTCGAGGCTGAGCTTCATGTACAATTTATAGGGCATTACATTGATACTTGCCCCAGAATCCGCTAATGCCTTCTTTGTGACCCCTTCTCCAAGGATGCTAGGGACCACAAAGCTACCCGGATCTTTCAACTTCTTCAACATGGCTTGTTGGATAACGACCGAGTATTGAGTATTTAGTGTTACAACACCCACATCTTCCAATTTCTTCTCGTTGGAGAGGAGGTCCTTCATAAATTTTGCATATTTAGGCATTTAAGCTAGAACCTCTACCAACGGCATATTTATGTGTAGTTGCTTCAACATACCCTTGAACTTTATCAACTGAGTATCCTCTTTGTCTTTGTTTAATCTCGTCGGGTAAGGGACTTGAGGTTGGTACAAGGGTATGGGTGATGTCTCCAAGGGTTTCTCTTTTCCCTTACTCACTTCCTAGGAATTAACGACGGGTTCAGAATCCTCAATCTCTATGGGAGTGTTCACTTGAGGCTTTGGGACCGGGAGTTCCACCTCCTTTCCATATCTCAAAGTGATGGCCTTACATTGGTCTCCCCAAGGATTCTCCTCTGTGTTGCCCGACAAACTACCTTGGGGTCTCTCGGCTAGAGATTTTGCCATTTGTCCAATTTGATTCTCCAAGTTGTGAACAATGGCTTGTTGATTCTGAATTGTAGTGTCGTTATTTTGCATATATTTCACGATCATCTCCTCCAGGTTAAACTTCTTCTCTTGAGGCTTTGGTGGGTATTGGAAGCCTGGAGGGTATTGTCCCGCTTGTGGATTTCCATAAGACAAAGCCGGATGGGTCCATTAAAGAGCATATGGTTGATATTGACCATGCGGTTACCTTGGAGCATTCCCCATGTATTGTACTTGCTCCATGGGAATCATTTAAGTGCTTTCTATGGGACATTTTGATGCTTCATTCCCTCCCCCACAAGTATTGCAATACATCACCATGGCCAACCTCGAGCTATTATCGGTTGTCAATAGCTCAATTTTCCTTGTCAACATATCCAACTTTTCCCTATGAATTGGATCAGAAATTATAGCTTCATCCATGGACCAAACTTTTTTTACTTGTTTATCTCTTGTAGACCATGGGCTTCCTTCTGGCCATGTCTTCAAAAATTTGTTCTGCATCCTCCGAGTATTTGTTCCCCAATGACCCGCCGGCGGAGGCATCCAACAATTATCTAGTCGAGTTGTCCAACCCATTGTAGAATGTTCTGACCATGGCACAGGGGTCTAGACCATGTTGTGGACAACGCCGGAGCAAATCTTTATATCTCTCATAGGCTTCAAAAATGTTTCGGCGGGGCCTTGTTTAAAGGAGGAGATGTCCAACCTTAGCTTTGGGGCCTTACTTGGTGGAATGTAGCGGGCCAAGAATTTGTCTAGCATCTTGGCTCAAGTACGGATGTAACTGTGGGTAATAAAGTAAGCCATCTATATGCACCTTCCCACAAACTGAATGGAAAAGTCTCAACCGAATTGCATCATCAGAAGCTCCATTGATCTTAAATATGTTGCAAATCTGGATAAATTCCGCTAAATGTGCATGGGGATCTTCATTGGGGCTCCCATCAAATTAAGCTGTGTTCTGAATCATGCTCATTGTGCTTGGCTTGATCTCAAAATTGTTCATGTTGACATTGAGAGGGTGAATACTGAACTCCTCCCCATTGTAATGAGACTTCTCATATTCGGCTAACGTTTGCCTCCTCTCGGCCATAATTGGTACTTCCCTTGCTTCACCAATGACTTCGGTAGGAATGAAATTTTCTAACTCTGAAGAGGATCTCCGAAGTACTCCTTCAATCTCTCGCAATCTCTGGTGCAAGGTTCTCTCAATCTCACTGTCAACTTCAAGCAATCCTTTAGAGTTCTTGCGGCTCATGCAATCGATACCTCTCAAGACATCCAGAAAATGAAGATTAGTATTCAAAATTTCAATAGAATGAAAAAAAATAAAGAAAGAAAGTAAAAAAAAATGAAAATAAAAAATAACTAAAGTAGTAAATTACTAGCTTTCCTAGTAATCCAATTCTCCCCTGCAACGGTGCCAAAAATTTGATTCGATACAACCGTAAGTGTACGGGTCGTAAAAAGTAATACAATGGACTTGAAAGTCGGGTTATCGATCCTCAGGGAGATGGAAGTACTAGTACCCACTATTCATCTACTATCTAGTCTATCCAAAGGTGGTTGATTATGTTAATTCTAAACTAATCAATTGAAAACACAAACAAAGGGAATCAAGTTGCTCTTAACGTTAAACAATCATAAAAGGGGGATGCTCGGACAATTGAATCCCCCTTGGACTTCTAAAAGATGAATGGTACTCTTTATCTCGACATTTGGTTGATCCTTGGCCAAGGGTTCCCATGGTGCTTTCACTCCCTCTTTCAAGGCGAGTTACTAATCCTAGTGTCCTTACCGATGATGTTCTAGGAACCTAATTCTTGGAGGGATTAGGATTATGGGAATAATACATCTAAAGGACTCACTCTCCTTAGTACCCGGGTTCCCAGTATACTCATAATCCCCTCTATTTGAGATGGTCTATACATAGGGAGGCATTCGCTTCTTCCCCTATATGGACTACGAAAATCCCTCCGGGCTCTCACAACGTAGAGTGATTAACTTACATTAAAACATCCAATAGACTCAATGAGATTCAGCCAAACAATCAAAGATAGGGAGATGGCATTAATTAAAACATGTCCAAGGGTTAATCAATCATCCAAGCATCTACAAGATTAGCCTTTCATGAAAGGGGGACAACAATCCAAAACAAAGATAAAGACAAACAAGGAAATGATAATGAATAACACTAATGCATACACCGTTGATGGCTTCCTTGATCCATTTCCAATAATTTCCCCTCTTCTTGCTCCAATAGCTTCAAGATGAGAATCTCCAAGCTTTCCCCAAGATTAGGCTCTTTCCCCAAGCTGCTTCCTCCTCCTCATAAACCCTCATTAGTCGGCTTTTATACCTTCAGGGTTTTAGGGGTAAGATTTACCAATTTTCCCACCTCTTAGGTCTGCAGAGTCGCTGAACTTTATGGTATACGGGCCCATATATGAGCGTATATCAGCTTGTATATGGGTCAGCCACCTCAATACGGTCTATTATATGGGCCTTATACTGGCCCGTATTTCCTTAGGTGCCAATATACAGCCATATATCAGCGCGTATAAATGCCCGTATGGGCCCTTCTAGGTGCTCTGAGGTCCCGGTTTCTCCCGAAATGCTATCTTTCTTCCGGGGTCCTGGTATTCTACCCTATTTATCAGAATGAACACATTTTAAGTATCGGTGGGCAAAAAGTCTTCAAAATTACATGCCAAGCATATAAGAATATGATATAAAATTATGCTCAAATGAACACTTATCAGCTACCATTGAGAGTAGCACAAGGAAGGGAAGTATGAGGAAATAGCAAGTTATACCTTGAACATTGGCAAACCTTCAGAAGAACCAAGATAAAAATTCTCGCCACGGTGCCAAATCCTTCTACTGATTTTGAGATCAGATCGATATCGCTGCGATGCCAATTATGGCTATCAAAAGACCTTCTTATTATCTATATTTCGGCTTGGAGGCTATTTTGGCGATGGTAGGACCGATTCCAGCTTTTCACTACTGATTCGGAGGGACTTGAGCATGACTTGAGGAAGGGGAAACACTAATAAGGGATAAGAACAACATCCTTTGCCTTCTTATTTCATTTTATCCATTGTATGAGATACATGGATGTTTTTTATTTTTATTTGAATGCATTAGATCTATGATTGTAAACACCATGTTGCATGGATAGACTTAGATTCTCGGGTTATATGACTTTATTGACAAGAGTATCAATATTATCCTTTGATAGTACAGATTGTTAGTTAAGCAGGGTTGGCTTGTGACATGGTTCTTGTATAAAGCGTTAGTCAGAAGACAATGACAATTATTTAGCTACACTTGCATCACATGAATCTAGTTAATAACTGGAAGGCCGGTATGATAGACTGCCATCGCTGCAACATAATAATATTTTGTAGTTATTCATGATCAGGGCATCTTACTAGGTACAGTAATGCTTCACTCCACGTATAGGAATATGAGGTGGAGACTGAAGGAATATTACCTTGGTTTTGGAAATCATTATCTACGCCCTATGTATATGAAGTCGCGTAGAATGCCACTTAATAGCTATTGCCCTCTAGCTTGATCAACGGAAAAAACAAATATCATGTCTATGATTCATGCAACCCTAGATACCTATCTCTGAGTCTTTTTACCCTGAACTTTTCTTTATTTATTACTACTTTTTAGAATATAGCACTTTAGTTAAAACCAATCTTAATCGATTGTTGATGGATCATAGTACTTAGCTTCTGCTCAATTTGCCTATCAACTCCCTAAGGAATCAACATCGGGACTTACCGATTATTATTACTTTGATGACACGTACGCTTGTATGAGCATGTTTATGCACTCAACAAAGTTTTTGGCACCGTTGTCGGGGAGTGGCTTGGCCATATTATACATTAGCGGAATTAGGATCTAAGTTCACTATAGTCTTTTATTTTTGTTTTCATTCTTTTGTGATATATTTTCTTTTTTTTTTTATACATACTACTTTTGTTTCTCATATATACATTTTGCTTTCTTATACATAAGTATATTTTTTTTTTGCTTTTATAGATTTTTCATTAGATTTACCTTAGTTTGGATAAAGACACTTTTCCTTTTATTTCTATAAAGTGCATGAGCGATATTTATCTTGAGCCTTTTGATCCTAAGATTGAAAGAACACTTAGAAGGCTCTAGAAGGGGAAAAAACAACATCAAAGTATAACTAGTTCATCTCATTCATACAATATGAAAGATGATGAAGAAAATTTCCTTATGTATAAATATGTTGTCCCGTTTTCTCAGGGGTTGATGTCAAGCATATAGTGGCCATGAATCCAAGCTATGACTTTTGAAATTAAAAATGCTATTATTTAAATGCTCCAAAATTTTGGGCAACTCGCTGAATTACACAATGATGACCCAAATATTCACATTAAATTTTTTTTATAAATTTGTGATACCTTCAAATTCAATTGTTTCACAGAGGTTGTAGTGTACCTTTGATTGTTTCCATTTTCGTTAAGGGAGAAGGTGAAGAACTGACATCATTCACAACCACCGACATCCATCAAAATGTTGGACTTGATGTAGAAATTCTTAGCCAAGTTCTTTTTGCCCACTAAACTGCATGCCTTCGTAGAGAGATAATGGCATTTGTCCAACATGATTCAAAACCCATGTATGAAGCGTGGGAATACTTTAAGGAGATGCTATATAATTGCCCTTCCCACGGAGTCCCCCCTTTAGATTCTAATTCCAACTTTCTACAACGGGCTGCTAGGTTACACAAGTACCAAGCTTGATATAACTACGAGGAGAGCATTCAATACTAATTTTCTTGAAGAGCTATATGATTTATTAGAAAAGATGCTATCCAACAATTATCAGTGGCCTCCTAAAAGGATTATCATGCGGTGAGCCGCTATCGTATAGGTATTAAAGTCTCTCATTTATTTCCAAACTTAAGACTCAGGTCTAGCTAAGAAAGTAGATGAGATTACTTTTTTTACGTGGGTACTTTGCCTACCCCTGCAACATTACTTGAATTAGCACAGATGGCTCCGAGCATGGCTCCTGAAGCAATAAATGCAATTGGGAAAGTCTACATGGTGCACGGGGCAAAACAACTTTCTCTACTCGCTTGAATACTAATTGGCAAAATCACCCTAACTTATCTTATTGCCAGCAAGGTCAGCAATGAAGGTTTGAGCAATAGGAACCTTCTCATAACAGGTCAGCTAAAAGAAAGCATAGCTTGGAAGACACGTTGACAAATTTTATAGCAGAAGCTGGAACCATATTCCAAACCTAGGAAGTTGCTATTAAAAATTTAGAAATCCAAGTTGGCTAGTTACTAAATGATTATAGAAATAGACTTGCAGATCCTTCCAGAGTGATACAAAAGTAAACCATCACTGTGACGACCAAGAGTAGATGAAAGAATTAACACTTAGGAGAAGGAGGAAGCTAGAGGAATCCATAAAGGAAAAGACAGAGTCCAATAATTCCAAGCAAGCCTTGAGAGTTAAGTAGGGAAGAGAAGAAGTGTTGATCATTTACCCCTTCCACCTTATCTTCAACGGCTTAGTGACCAAAAACTGGACAAGATTTTTGAAAGGTTCCCCAATGTATTTAATAAACTTTATATTAATATCCCCTTTGTTGAAGTGCTAGAAAACTTTTGACCATCAACAACAAGCGCAAGCATTTGTGCCTCCGCATGCAAGCATAAGTGGTCGTAGGTAATAAATTCAGGTAACTACTAGGTCAAATCCTCAAGGAATGTTATCCTAGGTCAAACTAAGCACTAACTTACTAATTTGTTTAATCCATAAGACTTTTGATTTCAGGAAATAAAGCCTAAATCCTCCTGGAAATAGTAAACAATAATAAGTGTTGCAGGGGTTTTCTCCAGATGCAATAATTCTTGGGTTATATATGTCATATGACTTTTATTATTATTCTAGAGTTAGTGTTGTATATCCGTAAGACTTTCGATTTCAGGAAATAAAGCCTAAATCCTTCTAGCGTATGATCCAGTATGAGACATAGGCACATCCATTTGTAATACAAACATGCAAGGCATAAGATAAAATAGATTTCATGTTATAGAATCCATACAACCCTAGACAAAGAAGTTTAAGCTATCATCATGAATGGGAGATGAAGAGTATTGCACATTTTAGTATTAACATCCATGAAGTGATACAAAGAAGAGATTAAACCAATAAAGCATAATAGAAAATGATTCCCCCCTTTGATACGGAGCTTCACCAAATTGGAATCAGTGCACGATCCTCCAGATCTTCACCATTGAGCTTCAGTTGTGCTCTTGGCCAAAGATGAAACCCTAGGAGATCTACCTAGCTTTTATACCCCTTAGAAATAACTTTGCGATGTCCTTGATAATGTCACGATGTCCATGAAAACCTAGGAGTTTCGTAATTTCGCTCTAATAATATATGTCGATACATCCATGGGAATGTTGTGACGTTTTCGAAAACTTGAGAATTTTTGACACTCCGCTGAGACTAAACGTCAGGATGTTCTATGCTGACATTGAGATGATTAGGATCTCTTGAGAATTTGAGCATTTCTTCGGATAATTTATGTCGTGAAGTTCTTCACTTAATTGCTTAATGTAGTGAGCTAACCTCTTGCTTTGTGCTAAGCCTCTGATCCATGCAGCGCCTCACCTGATACACATACAATTCACCTGATACAAACATACAATAGATGAAAAATGCATGCAAGTCAAGTGTGTAAACTAAGATGTGCAACTGATGACTATTAAAACCAAATGTATACAGTATTCGCTATGAATCTCACATTTTTGTCCTAAACATAACCAGGGGGATTGCCATAAGAACAAGAAAGGGGAAGACAATAAGAGAAGAAAGTCTTTGAAACTTCAAAGGAAAACTATTATTCAATAATCAATGAATAAAATTCAACCCACAAGCCGGGTTTAAATAGTATGAAAAAAACTAACCTAGATAACCTAGAAAACCTATCTTCTTATCCAAATTTGCCCAAATCGGCAAATTTTGGATCAATAGAAAAACTTATCTAATTCTAAAATAAGTAAACAAATCAGATAACTGCTAAAAATTCGAGTTCAAATCAGATTCATATCCTATCCTAAATTGGCATACGAAGTATTACCAAAAATGAAAAAAACATCAAAAATGAAGAAATGACAGGGAAAATAGTGGAATTTGAGGATGAAAGAAAGATCCATCGAGCAAAGCTAGATGGACTTCACGTGCGCATCGCGATGAGATTTTTAAATTGTGGTTGAGCATGCGAATCCGATATCGGTAGCCAAAGTTATGGCCAAAATACCGAAAGGTTTCAAAAGTGCCCCCAAATCCAGACTTGGGTCGATCACCTTCCGCCTTTATGTCGGTCCTCCAAGACGTGGTATGCTAAAGCTCTCATGGTGCAATCAGACAGTTTGGCATCGTCTGACTCGGGCTCTCCTGCATCACTCATCCAAGTACCCCACCTCCAGACTAAAGGATGTTATAGTCCCTAATGAGTCTTGTAGGAAAAAAAAGATAAATGTAGGATTACAGAAGGAAAGAGCAGATGTCATTAGAACACACCCCTAAGTGAGGAGGTCGTTATTAGTCGTGTGCTTTGCCTCTGCCTCCTCATGTGGTGCAATGAGAATCTTTGGACATGTTGGTTTATGTGGTGGTTGCTACAAATCTAAGCATCGACACCAACGGCCTAAAAACCAACCCGGATCATGGTGTTGAACAAGCAAACTAACGATCCTGTGTATGTGAGCCTCGGCATCCATCTAGGGGTGTTTCTCCTCAAGCTGGGAGACATGACAGCTTAAGAACTAGGGTGGTGCAATGGTCGGCTCTGGAGGTTGTGAATATTATGTACCAATACTCAAAGCAAGATCAGTTGCCATCCTATGAAGAATCTCTTAATTGAGGAGGATCTTTGGTGTGAGTCTCTGTTCGTCCTTCCCCTACTTGACTTCGACTCTGGTGTAGAGAGTGGTGATGAGGCAAGGGTACCCTTTGGATTCATGTGGGTTGTGTGGTGTATATACTAGAGGATTAACCGTATGTTGTTAAGCCTCGTCCATTGCACTAGAGCATAGATGAGAAGCACACTATCGTTGATGACGCTACTCATGTGTTATGCCGAGAGATGTCTCGCCAACATGAAATATAGGCATATTTGCAGCACCCTCCACAGTGCTCCACAATTAAAAGTGTTGGGATAGCTACCCTGATAATCTTAAACCGCCCATAGGAAAGTGATGGTACTGAAGATGATATCCATGTCAATCAGCTCTTGTCACCATGCCTAGTACTTATCCGGCTCAACTGATGGGGTACCTAGGATGGAGTTTATAGTACTGATGTCATATCTCACTAACCGGCCTCATTGCGCATACGTATAATCCACAAGTGTACGAGTCGTGTCAAGTAATAAAGTCAACTCGAAAATACCGGATGTCAAACCTATAGAGACCAAGTACTAGTACTAACTATCTATCTATTATCTAGTCTAATCGCAATTAGGTGGTGTCCTAAACTGATCGAATCTCTAAAAATAAGAAAACCTAATAATTAGCACTCACTAATGATAGGGTGAAATCTTGGGGGCAATCAATCATAGAAAAGGATATTCAAGCAATGAATTCCCCTCGCATTTTATTAAGATCGGAATAAGACGTATTAAGGACTCGCTCTCCTTAGCACCTGATCTTTTGACATACTCATAACTCTCTCTACTGGGGCAAATCTACACACGTGGAGGCATTTGCTTCTTCCCCCGATAAATCATTTTGGAAATCTAAGGTATCGCAATGTCGACATCCAATGCAATAGAATAACACTCAATAGATCTCAAAACAAAAGCAACTAAATAACCGTTAAGAGTCATGATGCACGCACAGGGTGGGTGATATCTCTCCCGTAACTATACGAGGTCAATCAATTAGTAAAGTACCCTCAGGTATGATAGTCGAAACTAACGTGAACTGTTGGTAGATTGTGGGTAATTACAAATGAAATATAGCACCTTGGATCATAATCCCCTAAGAATCCCTTGCTGATGATTGATTTCCTAATATCAATTATTGATGAGTGCATAAATATACATATTTTCATACTATATTTGCATGCACTTTACTATTCTTTTCGCATGAATTCCTCAACTTTTGGGATCTTTTGGGTATGTTGTTTTGATTGGATAGATAAATAGGTACCCGAGAGAAAAGAAATGAAAATCAGATAATTTTGAGGTGTTTTCTATCAAAGAAGCAATAAAAAGAGAGGAGGAGGTAAAGCTGTGAGTAGTTTGAATGAGTTACAGAAGTCCAAAAATTATTACAAGAGCTCCTGGACTTAAAAGTCGATCACCACTATTCAAATTAAAGAAAAAGGAGTTAAGAACACCCAATTAAAATTTCAGGTAAATCTGAGTTGATTTGGTCATTCCATAAAATGTTTGATAAAGACTCAAGCAGTGAAGCTAAAAAGAGCACGCATGTTGGGGCTTTGTAACTCTGTGGGTCAAGAAAATGCATTGCAGAGAAGAGAAGCCGCAGGCGTGCTTCAGATCAACATGGCCTTGCCATCTCAGGATTATCTAAAATGCGTTAACTCGATCCAAAGGTTATGGAGAAGTTATCCAAATATAAATACAAGATAAACACGACCTAGGAACGTAATATTTAAGCCTTTTCCAGCCTATATAAACCTCATGCTGGAATCATGTTGATTATCTTTAGTCGGGGGCTCAGGATCAACTTTTGGTGTAGCAGTCTCAGGGCAATTTTCGCAGCGATGGCTAGGGTTTCACGAGAGGAATTGAAGGCAGAGGAGGCATTATCAATGAAAGATTTCTATGTTTAATTGTACAACCTCCTCTTGTATCTTAGTTATGATAGATCATAGTATGAGAGGCTAAACCTTCTATGGTTACTCGTACACCCGAACCCTAGGATGGACTTGTTATTGATTTCCTATTTTGTTCAGTTTTTGCTAATTAAATAATTCATGTGTCGCATCTTGATTGTTTGTGCTTGTAATTCCTTTTAGTTGTCTTGTGCATAAGCTCAATCATCCGTCATCTCGAGGGATAGCATCAGCACATTAGTGTTTATGCTGGATGGTTGTAGAGTCTTTATTATATTAGCCTAGAGTTGTTATCTTTCTAGATATCTATATGTGGCTTTCCCTTGCGCAGGCCTCAAGTAATCTACATCAGTAGGTTAGAGCACCCATCACCACAAGTGTTTGTGCGGTGACTCGGAACGGCTAGAGTATCATATTAACCCTCTGATTCTTCTAGATAGGCTTCAGTCTGATAGGGGTGCTAGGTTGTGCATGAGCATTACGAGAGATTGGGTGCTTTGTTGAGAAGCGTATTGTTACATCATCCCGGAGTTATCAGCAATTAACCAGTAATATGAAATCGATCATTAGCAAGAGAATCCTAGTGGGATAGTGATACAAGGTGCCATCTTTCATCTCTAACTCCCATCAATCTACCAATTGTTCACATTAGTTTTTAGTTGGGATTTTTAACTAGCTTGATCATACAATTCATCTTATAGTTAGGCTAGGTAATAGAGGATAACTATTACTAGTGGTTAATCCCTGTGGATTTGACTACCCTACCTTTGAGTACTTTACTACTTGATCGACCCCAATACTAGCGGGAGAAGTGTCCCGTATACTTTTGCGTGCATGAAGTTTTTGGCGCCATTGCTGAGGATTGGCATCGCTAGGAACATAAAATCTAATATTCTATTTATCTTATCTTATCTTATCTTTTATATTAAAAAATTAAATAAATAAATAAATTTAAAAAATTTAAAAAATTATAAAAATTCAAAATTCAAAAATTCTAAACTTAAAAAAAAATCTTTATTTTGGATCATCATTATCTTTACTGCCTACATTCTTTTGTTGATAAGCAATGTCTTTTCTTTCAGGAAATAAGGATTAAAATCAGTTCAATGCATCGCAGCATGGGCAACCGTCATTGAAAGATCTCTTTTGCGTATTATATTCATCGTCGCAAAGCAGCAGTTCAAGAGTTAAAATCTTGGGAGGTCAAAGGATATAATCTGGAGAATGTGGTGTATAATTTTAAAGTAAACACAGATCTATGCATGAAAGAGACACATCCCATTCCCCCATTGGTAGTTTGCAAGGCACCTCCCAGCAAGCAAATCATATTAAATTCTATAGATACCGATGATGTAGATTGATGGAATATAAAAATTAAGGAACCCCAACATGACATTGAGACAAACTTGAAACGAAGAATAAATGTAGAAGCAAGGGAGTGTTTTAAGGGGGAAGTCGTGGAAACTTTTGGAGAAGCCAACCCAAGTGAAGATCTTGACAAGGAGACGTGGATACAATTAGAACCATCCATCGAGGAGCCCCTAGAGTTTGAACTAAAGAAGCTACCAGAGCACCTTGAGTACACTTTCCTGGAGCGAGATATAAAAAACCTCCTTGAGCATGCACCGCCATCTGGTAAGGATAATGAAGATACTCATCCGCCTCCTCCTTTCTCTCAGTGGGTATTGCCACAAGAGCTGAATGAACAATTTAAGGCCATGTACTAAGAAAAGGGAGAAAGTATGGAACTTTGCTCTACGAATCCTAACAAGGAGGGAGAGTGTTCGATCAATCCCAATATAGATACCACTATTACATATAAACCCTAGGAACAAAACTTTATTATTCAAGAACTCAACAAATGGCACATAAATTAGTTGCAACATAAAGAGCAAAACGAAGATATCACTTGGTGTAACTAAAATAGTTACTGGGGGTAACACAAATTCAATGTATATGATCGTCCATGTTCATTTAAAGGGTGTCCCTGTAAGATACTGAGTTATATACCGAGCCTATCATGACTTCAAAGAAGCGGCGAATTGAATACAAAGGGGAAGGTCTTGAGAAGGTTGCAGTGGCTCTGATTATCAAGGAACCCGACTACAGACTTAAAATCTTGCACTTCATAGGAGGCAACCAAAGTCCTGTCATCTTTTAGTCTTGTCCTTTTTTATGTTAGTTAAGGACTTTAGTTGGTATACATTGGTTGTGAATTTCATTAAATGGATGATTTTCGTTTATTATGTGTGTTTCAAAAAGTTTAAATGACTAATCCTTTATATTTAGAGCCACTAACACGCAGAAAGGGGGATGACAGAGCAGATCTGATGAAACAGAGGAGCAACAGAGAGTTTTACGGCCTAGAACACGGTCGTGTTCAAGGCCGTGTATCTCTCAGGAGACAGAAGGGCAACTCATGAACAAAGAAGCACGGCCGTGCTCCAAAGAAGCATTGGTATGCACTTAAACACGGGCCCGAGCATGGCTATGTTCAAGGTCGTGCACTTCTTGAGAAATCGAAGACAAAAAGAACACGGTCATGCAACTCAAAAGCCGGTGCGTGCTTATCAATCGTGTTATGCCCCGACTCGAATCCCAAACCTCGGGTACGTGAGCAAATCGGTTGTACCCAAGTAGATGCGTACCCCACTCGAATACAAGGCCTAGGAAATCAAGAACATACAATAGATAATAACAAATCCAAATAGCATAAATAATAATCTAGAGTACTACAGTGGAAATAAAGTGAGGGTACAGGCACCCTACATAAGTCAAGGCCCTTCAAGTTTCCTACAAATAAAGTCTTACTCTCAAATAAAATATGAGGTTCTGGAACCTCCATAACAAAGTCTAAATCCCTCGTATAGCTTCCGAAGTCCCGAAATTAGCCTACTCCTTAGGATGTTTCAGTCCGAAAAGAGAATGAAACAAGTGAATGAGCTTTCAGAATAAAAGTCTAGTAAGTACCCCACAAGGATAAAAAGAAGTCATATCCAACATAAGATGACAATAGATAAGTAAAGAAATGAGCATATCAAAACAATCATTAAGACAAGCTAAGCAAGTGAGGACCACGCCCCGCACTACCCAAACTCTTGGAGTCTCAAACCTACCACAAAAACTATCAACAGTAGGGACTCCTAACACAACCGTAGCCCTCGGGCTCTGGGAGAGAATTCCAAAGAAAATTCAGCAAACATCCCCCGGTAAACATCATCAGCCTCAGTTAGAATGACCCTACGGTCTTGAGTCGGTAGCGCCACCTCTCGTATGTGTCGATACGGTCAGCGAATCACACGCACTAATGGGCTAGATAACCAGAGTATTATGAACCCTCTCGCATAGAATGCTAGAAAGCCAGGGTGTCCTCGGCCCAGAAAGTCCCATTGGAGCCATGCTCCGCTGTGCCAGGCGGAAGAACAGAACTCAACTGGAGCACACTTACCCGGCCAGCACACAAGCACTACAAGAAAATAACGATTTACCCACGGACAATTTCGTAGGTAAAACTGCCAAAATCCCTGGGTAATACATCTTACCCAGAGATTACCCACGGATGGTGGTCCCTAGCTATATCGCTCATGGGTAAACCATTACCCACGGAATTTTTCATCCGTGGGTAACGTTCCCACGGACCAATCCGTGGGTAATTAATTTATATCCCTGGGTAATTAATTCATAGGATTCGATAAAAAAACCAGGAATTACCAACGGATAGGCCCTGGGAAATCCCTGGGTAAATTATTTGTAATACCCAGAATAAATCCCTGGGAAATCCCTGGGTAAATCTACTATACTCCCTGAATAATCACTGGGTAATCCCTGGGTAAAGCTCTTGTTAATAAGATGAAATCCCTGGGTAATCCCTGATAAATCTTTGGTTACTAATATGAAAGCCCTGGGTAATCCCTGGGTAAATCTCTTGTTAATAATATGAAATCCACCAGGTAATCCACAGGTAATTGTAATATGAAATTAATAAAAATATTGGCAATTTTATGGGTAATTTATTGAACCTATAACCATCAAATCCACAAATTCAAATATATTTTAAATAACAATATCTCACATTTGAATAAAAATAACACTCCATAAGTGCTTAAGACATCAACAAATTCCATTAATGTGTAAGCAAAACAACAATACTTAAGCATTTAGGACATCACCATAACAATATATAAGTATTTAGACAAGCAAAATAAAATAGTAAAAATAGAAATGTTTAAGTAATCCTAGGATGCGCCACCATCATCTCCATTTCTTGTACTTGTGCTTCCTCTTGTTGATTGTTACTTGTACTTTGTGGTTGATGAGGAGGTATACCGATGTGATTGCACAACATGTCTATGGTTCTTTTCAAGTCAACTATCACGTTATCCTGAGTCTCTAGCTTGTTGTACAAAGTTGCCAACTCATTTTGAAGGTTTTCTTGATTTTGTGTCTCATAAGAGCTTGCAGTTGACTTCATTGTATTTGCACCACCAGCACAATAATAGGAAGAAGCTTGAGATCCAAGACAGTATGTCCATCCTTTTTTCTCACCACCAATTGTCTGGTAATAAAGTGAAACCTCATCTTTTGGAGGAGGATTATCATTTCCATATCCATAAATTGTTTGAGATGCATCTCTCAAACTCAATACTTTATCCTACATGTACAATATAACATATATTAATAAATAAATAAAAATAAATTATTAAAAGTAGAAAACAAATAAATTACATTGATTTAAAAGACTTTAAAAACCTATATTGAGTGATTTAGACTTTTCATCAATAAAAGTTTGTCCATCATGCTTCTTCGTATGAGTATAGAGAAACAACTCATGTGGCATAGGAATCCGACCTAATGAAGATGCCTACAAGAAGCACAAAATATACACTTTAGCTATAATAATTTGGTTAACAATAAAAGCATATGAACGTAAGACATATAAAAAACATTATTTGTAAACAAAAGGAAAAATTCAATGTTCTTCAACAAGCACAAACTTATTGAACATGTAACTTGATTATATTTATACTACAACAATCACAAACCCATATATTGTTACAAGAATAAAACAATTCAATATGCAAACAAATTGTATTTATACTTACAAGCCTCTTCCCATGTTCAGCATAGGATACTGATCCTCCAGTATGAGATGATGGCCCTTCAATACTTCGCCGATTTTTTGAATTTTTTTCTCGTTTCATCTTAAAATCAGGATTCTCCCAAGCTGTTTTCCAATGCCTCCAAACATCTTCAGACATATATTCTAGTTTTTGTTCAGACTTTCTTATATCTCGCAAGAAGTCACTATATCTTTGTGAAGCTTTTACAACCCATATTGTCTTCACTTGTGGCTCTATTGAAGGATCCCACAGACAATGCTTCTACAAAACAATAAGAATATTGATATTTAATTATAAAACAAATTGAAATAAATAAATTAAGTTCAAAATAATAATACCCTAAACTCTTCAAAATACAAGTCTTTTGTAGCTTGTGAAATTGTTTTCCATGTATAGCCTTCAATGTCCACCTTTTGCTTGAACACATTTGTTATCACTCGTGAACATTTGCTAGAGGGTTCTAACCTGTTACAATTATAAACATATAAATGCAATAATATATTATACCATATAATCAATTTATATGTAATACTTACATTCCATATACAACCATGATGCGATGTCTACCTCCATTGTAGGTCGTGATCCAAAGGGGTCATTACTAGCCCCGAGATATAGTAGGAGTAGAAATAATAGCATTTGGGTCGTTACATGCAACATCACATGAGGCATGTGCAGGATTAGATGCCTCATTTGCAACATTGTTAAGCTCAATGGCATTTTGAGGATTTGTTAAGCTTTGTTGATTTATAGGATTAGATGCATCCCACGACCTATCTCCTCGATTTGGCACAACCCTTCCCCCTCTAGGCATATCTACAAGAATAACTAAGTTGGAAATATATAAATTATACTTATAACAATAATAAGCGGTTACAAATAAAACAAACATATCAAATGCATAATAATTTCATAAATCATAACCTAAAACATGATCCATAATATTAAAAAAAGACTATGTTCACTACAATAAAATAACAATAATACTATTCACTATCAATAGACATGTTTTCATCTTCATCATCTTCCATATTTGTTGCTTGCAAATCAGGTTCAACTGCATCTTCTAAATCATCATCATCATCATCATCATCATCATCATCATGTCCATCATCTACATCCACAAAAACGCCATTTGAATCGTTTAAAGGTGTAACTGCATCATCAGTTATATCAATTGAATGCTCTTCTACTTCATCATCTTGGAATGGCAAATCAATTGTAGGAACATCGATAATTGATCTAGGTTTGATTCTACACACAGCCCACCAATCAACCTTGTCACGTTTCATACTTGGATAAGGTGCATAGTATACTTGTGACGCTTGCTCCGCCAAAATGAAAGGTTCATATTTGTTAAATCTTCTTTTATGGTTGATATCAACAAGATTGTAGTCCTTATGAACTTTCATTCCAACATTTGGAGTTGGATCAAACCAATCACACTTAAAAAGCACAACCTTTTTAATTGGAAGTGCTGGATACTCTAATTGGATAATTTCCTTTAAAATCCCATAATAATCACATGATAGCTCGCTGTAATTGGAACCTTTGATACACACTCCACTGTTGATGGTCGACCTTCCCGCACTACAATCGCTTGTATGGAATTTAAACCCATTCACGAAGTCTACTGGATAAGTGATCACATTTTTCAAAGGCCCTAAGGCAACATCTTTGATGATTTGTTCAGTGACATTATTATTTGGATCATGTACCTATTAAATAAACATAAAATCAATATCCAAGAAAAGTAAAAATTATAGAGTGATGATGAGTAATAATACTTAGATAGGACCTAAACCAATTGGAAAATTCAGTCTCGAGCTTAATATCAACTTCCTCATCAATCATATTTGGTACATTTGTCATTAATTCTTCCACAAATATCCTTCAAAGGAAGAATATTGATTAATAAGAATATTGAGTACAATGAAATAATTATATGTTTATATTGAATTACTAGCAATAAAGCTTACTTGACATAATGTTGGATCTCATCACAATTTAATAAGACATAAGTGCTTGCAGCATGATACTCTTCACTAGTCAACCATCTTGATTTTACTCGCCCATATGATCGACCGGGATAAGTAAATATGGAAAGATTCCCTTCACATGGTTCCACCTCACCTCCGTCATCATTACGAGGTACTTTTCATAATTTTGTGTTAACATGAGGCTCGAAGTAATGCGAACAAAATGTTGATATTTCTTCAACCAGGTATGCATTACAAATTGAACCTTCAACCCTTGCTTTGTTGGTTACTTTCAATTTCAATTGCCGCAAGAACCTAAATCATGATTAAATAACTTTCTTAATTCAAAAACTAATATTTCTCTAAATACAATATCAAAGTATAAACTTTCATATACCTTTCAAAAGGATACATCCAACGATATTGAACTGGTCCCGCAACTCTTGCTTCATGGGGTAAGTGTATAGGAAGATGCTCCATAGAATCAAAGGAACTAGGAGGAAATATTCTCTCCAATTTACACAAAATCATTGGAATGTCTTCTTGAATTCTAATCATGTCTTCTTCTCTAATCACAGTACATGTAAGGTCTCTAAAAAACAAACTTAACTCAGTTAATACTTTCCACCTTTATTCTAAGTAACAATTCACTTAAAAGCAATTGGAATTAACCGTTGCATGAATACATGACAATCATGGCTTTTCATTCCAAAAAGCTTATATTTGCGCATATCCACACACCATGCCATATTTGAGACATACCCATCAGGAAACTTGAGTTTTGTCACCCAATCACACACAACCTTTTTTTCTTGTGTGCTTAAGCTATAACAAGCCTTGGGATATTTTCCAGTTGATTCATTTTTCTCCAACTCCTTACACTTGCAATAAAATTTATGTCCTCTCTTGATTTAGCATTATCCTTTGTTTTTCCTTCAACATCCATCACTGTATCAAACACATTCTCAAAAACATTTTTCTCAATATGCATGACATCAAGATTATGGCGGATGAGATTAGTACACCAATATGGCAAATCCCAAAATATACTGCGTTTGTTCCAACCACATGACTTGCAAATAGGAGCATTCCATTGTTCAGCACCAAAATCTGTTACTTTCTTCAATTGTAAATCCTCTATTTGCTTTAATACTTGTTCCCCAGTAAACACCAATGGAGGTTGAGACTCTTCACTTCTATTCTTCATGAAATCATTTTTATTTCTTCTGAAGGCATGATGTTCTGGTAGAAATTGACGATGACAATCAAACCATGAAACCTTTCCACCATTCAAAAGGCTAAAAGCTTTTGATTTATCCATACAATATGGGCAAGCTTTTTTCCCTGCTGTACTCCACCCAGATAACATTGCATATGCTGGAAAGTCACTAATGGTCCACATAAGTGCAGCTCTCATATGAAAATTATGCTTTTTAGAAACATCATATGTAAGCACGCCAACATCCCAAAGATCCTTTAATTCTGCTACCAAGGGTTGCAAGTACACATCTAATTTCTGCTTTGGATTTCTTGGACCAGGTATAATATTAGTTAAAAACATATATGGCTCTTTCATGCACATCCATGGTGGCAAATTGTATGGTGTAACAATGACAGGCCAACAAGAATATTGCTTACCTGATTGCCCAAATGGTTGAAATCCATCCGTACATAACCCTAATCTTACATTTCGGGCCTCTAATGCAAATGATGGATTTGTACGATCAAAATGTTTCCACGCCTCGGCATCAGATGGATGGCACATGGCACCATCCTTTCGATCATGCTCATTATGCCACCTCATGTGCTTAGCCGTGACTTCTGAAGCATACAACCTTTGTAGCCTGGGTGTAAGAGGAAAATAGTACATCTTCTGACGTGGTATGTCAATCTTGTCTCTTGCAGATGTACTTTGTCTACTTCTATATCGAGGATGATCACAAAAGTTGCAACTTCTTCTGTCAATATCCTCATTCCAATATAACATGCATCCATTGATGCAACAATGAATTTTTTCACATGGAAGACCTAAAGTCTGGCAAAGAAACTTCTTTGTTTCATAAAAGTTGTCAACCAATTTATTATTAGTTGGTAATACTTCATTCATAAATTGCAACACCGCATCATAACATTTCTCTGACATATGAAACTCAGACTTGATATTCAACAATCTTGCGATAGCAGACAACTTTGAATGCTTGGAACAACCTTCCCATAATGGTTCATCAACTGTATGAAGTATGTCATATAATCTTTGAGTTTTTGGATCTGGTGTTTCCTCCTCATGTACACCACAATGTGGAGGTAAATTGGAACCAATCGCATCCATAACCATGTTGACAAATGGATTTGATCCTTCAGCTTCTCTTGTAAAAGATGAATTACTCCTTGTTTGCATATGGTTTGACATAACTAAAGATTCCCCATGGCAAACCCATTGATAATAATCCTTGACAAATCCATTCTTAGTAAGATACAACTTAACTTCATCCACTACAAGAAACCTTCGGTTCTGACATTTACAACAAGGGCACCTTATTTTATCACCATCCATAAATGTTGGTTGACGACAAGCATATTCAACAAATGACTCGACTCCAACCAAGAATTCAGGGTTAACATATCTACGTCCGTCTATAAGTCTTTTATACATCCATTCCCGGTCAGTCCTCATTTAAATCCTTTGAAGATAGTAGTAACCTGTGAAATAGATATTCAGAGTCATCAGTTTTACTTTTTTTTTTATTATTAAAGCATGTGTGAAGTGATGGATTGTTATTTATTATTTTTTTAATTTATTTTTGATAAATATATCATGTTTCGTGAAAGTTTACTTTTTATTTTTTAATATAAATATTTAACAAAATCCATGTGTTCTATAAATTTTGTCCAAACTTAACTTAGTCCGTAATACCATGATGACACACAAGTGGGATATAAAGCTTATATTTTAATATTTTAAATTAATGACGTGACATATACAATATATATTTTAATATATTGTATGCATTGTTTAACTATAAATATTCTCATTAGATTAACTATTCTCTTTCACTCTAGAGAATTACAAGTAGATCACCAAAAGATTAATCAAATTCAATGCGACGTATTCCTATGGAAGGGTGGATTTCACAAATCAAAACTATTGAATTTCAACTTTATAGAAAGTGTGGATTTAAGTTTTCAAATTGCGATTTTATTCTCAACTAAAAATACATATTTTCCAAGCAAATAGAAGCCAAAGTACTATGATTATTTGCCAAATCTGTTCTTATAATTAATTAACTTCTACAAAATGTAGTGTTATACTATACAAGAAGCTACAGGTCCCTTCAACACCTCAATGGCTTACCCCTCAACCCATATATTGCAATCATATATTGAAATCATGAGCAGTGGCCCATGCTAGGAATGTCACATTCTCTCTTGTAATGATGGCTTCCTTCTCCAAGCAATTCAATCCCTCCAAGGAGAGCTAGGGTTGCCCAATGAGCCCAAAAAAGAGATAACTTCAAAAAGAAAATAAATAATAATTAATTAATTAATATATACAACCAAATGCCTCCTCTCCGTTGTGACATGACCTTTTCAGGAAAATTCAAAGGCTTCCAAAATGGAGTCAGAAATCAGCAACAAAGATGCACGAGAATTTGACTTTGAAAAATCTGGGACATTTAAGTGCTTGAGGTTGAAGGTTCTCAAATACTAATTAACTCTGTGTCTTTCATCGCCGGCAATAAAATAGCTTCTACCATTACAACACCTTCATTTAACCTCTACATGTCATCCTAAATTTCGGGAAGATCCGGACTTGCCTGTGTCGGCAATAGACGCTAATTTCGGTTTCTCTAAGGCATTTACACAAGCATATATGATATACATGGCAAATTCTAAACATAGTCTATAAACAATTTAGCATCCAATCCTTGAGAATACAAGCATTTCATCATGATATGCCTTGAACATACTCAAAATCATTTATACAAAACAAAGTGTACTAACTAAGTATAAATCCTACATAAGTTAGTAAAAAGTAGCAAACTACAGGATAGTTAAAAAGCCTATAGAAGTTAGTAAAGCTCATTGGTACACCTCTTTTGTTGGATATTAACCACTATTCCTTGCAAATGATATGCCTTGAACATACTCAAAATCTGTTTATACTGAAACAAAAGTGTACTAGCAATGTATAAAACCCTAGGGACTCAACATTATGTGACTAATGCAAAAAGAGATGATACTATTTTAATTTCCTAGGTGTAGCTTTTACCTTTTCAAGCCTATGCAACAGATATGTTTTGAACTACAGAACACCACGCCCACTTGATTGGGGGTCAAAGCGTTGATTTCTCTTCAATGCATAAAAGCGACCTAATATGACACATAAGTCGTGAAAGAAATGTTAAAATAGATTTACTGCAACTTGCAAGAGGAAATCATCTTCTAGAAAGTATTAGAAAATGTGTCATCACAATCTTTAATCCATACAACATCATGTAGACAACTGACTAAATGAATGGAACCTATGAATACATATTATGCGAGTTCAAGCGTGAAAACAATAATAAATTAAAATGTCAAAGCCTGATGCTTGTTTATATGCTTGATCAACTTGAAAAAGAAAAAAGTAAAAGTAAAAGTAAAGTAAAAGCACATCAAAGCACAAAATATGGTCTAGGCAATCTAACTATTGCATTCTTTGACGTAAATTTAGAATATTATAGCTTGTCAATTAAGTATAGAGGAGAATGACCATAAACACATGCAATAAGGACTTAAGGTTTAAAGAAAATTAATCTCTGTATGGCAATACTTCAGCAGGGCCACAAGAATCCGTGCATCATCAATGAAGAATAAATCCAAAAGGAGGGTGGTTTAGCTTAATTTTGGTGTACCTCACCCAAGATTAAGACTTATTAAGGTCAACGATTCACCAACTTTCAACACAAAGCCAAAACCCCAACCCCCACTCATGGGCTTACGCACCTGTTCGGCCACCCTACTCCTTTCTACCTCTCCCTTATTTGGCAAACAAGTAAAAGCTAAAGCAAGAGCATTACCACTAAAGCAAGAACGCTTAATTTGCCTTAGGACTAAATTGCCACTGAGATTGTCACCACGCCGCTGAGGTTTGTCGAGATTGAGCGAGGTGGCGTCCAAAGATTTCTAGAGTTTTAAGAGAGAGAGAGAGAGAGAGAGAGAGAGAGAGAGAGAGAGAACAAGGACAAGAAGAGAGGCGGTGAGAGAAAGTCAAGGCGTCAAAGATTTCTAGGTTTAGGTTATGTTTTTTATTTAAATAAATAAAATATAATAATATTCTAATATTAATATAGATACTTTTTTATCTCAATACTATGATTAATATTTATAATATTTATATTCAAATTAAATATAATTAATTAATTAATGTTAATAACAAAATTAATTTTTTTTTAGTTGTTTGCTTTTCATCTCAATATTGTATATTTTTACACAGCTCCATATTATTTGCTTTTCCAACGAATATTATTAATTTTTTTTCAGTTAATAATTTTTTATAAAAAATTCTCTAACTAACATAACTCCCAAGATTTTAAAATGTGATACGTATATTTTTAAAATTTTCCACATAATTTAAAATTAATATTTTAATCCTATTATAGAAAATAAAAAAAATAAAATAATAGATGAAATTCATATATCCTATTAACCAGGGATTACCTACTGAGATATATTACCCATGGAACATGTCCTCGGTAATCTGGGTGACGTCGGAACTAAAACGTCCTCTTATAATTACCCACAGAGTACCCGTGACAACAATACCCACAAACAATTTCCCTGGGTAATTCGTAGGAACATTATATTTAACAAAATTACCCACGGATTACCCACAGATATTTTACCCACACAAGAGTTCCCTGGGTAATCCGTGGGTAATTTTGAGGCGGGAACTAGCCGCGTGATTTACCCACGGATTACCCAAGGATATATTGTCCACACAGGTAAATCTGGTAAATTAGATGTCTATTCTTTGGGTAAAGTTGATATATCTTTACTTTATCATTCCCTTGCTATTCCATGGGTATTCCTGTGTATTTACCCGAGGAGCGTGTCGATCAAAGCAAGCAATCAGCAAACAACAAGCGGATAGTAGAACTAACACAAACCTATCCGGACGGATCACCTGCTCACGTGTTTCCACAAACGCGTGTCGATCAAAGGACGGGCATGTTAGATAAACACTATCTTACAGATATCAATCATACACATATAATCATAGACATAGTCCAACAAGTTAAAAATATCAACTATGTGTATGTGGTCAACATAGAAATGATCAAAATTATCAAGAAGGCATGCTAGAACATAGCAAATAACAAAACCAATAAATGCTCACAACTGAGTAGGAAGTAGGCAAGAGTAACTTACCTTGTATGAGCAGAAGTGTCTAACAACCCACCAGTGTCCTCCCGACATAACTCTCTGCTCTACTTCGGTATTTGATAACCAAAACCCATACTCAGCATACGTATGAATACATAAGGGATACATACTTCATATATAGTGATTCGGGCCATCACTTGAGCTTGAACACCAGAGACCACTAATCCCACTCAAATGGGCCGCATCAGAATGTCGCAACCCATAACATTCTAGTTTCAATTTATCTCATTGGCTAAGTTGGGCCAGAGCCTACCACAAGCCTATTATTTGATTCAACCCAAGATTAGTTATCACCCTAATCTATACCTTATTGCCTAGGTTTATCATCCATTGTACTAGACCGTGACCCAATCATTAAGTTCTCTCTTTCTTACTCAAAGCCCACAACAAACATTTGGTTTTTGTTAGAATTTCACTAAGTGATAATAGCACCTTATAACCATATCTCTTTTCACTTTGGCCAACGTAACTACTTTAATTATTTGTAATGTTTATATAACTATGTTAATAGGCCATGCTATAACTTATCTGATTCCTTAATAGTTATCATCATTTAGGTAACATTCAAGGTTAGGACTTAGTGAGATGTGTTTTTTTTTATAAACCATGCAACTAATTGTTCACATTAACCCTTGAATGGCTATACATATAATATAGTTCCCACTTATAACCCTTTACTTAGTTCTCTAACCCCTCATACAACCATCCATGCATACTTCATACTTCCTATATATAATGGTTTTAGATGGATTTCTTTTCTAATCTATCCTTCAACCATGACATATATGACCTGTTTTACTACACTACTCCTGCATTGCATGGAGTTAATCGTATGCACACCCCATCACAATGCAATTCCTCCTATAATTCTATTTAAAACTACTGTGCGAGAGATCATATCAGTCCCTTCCCATTTAGGTAGTCAAGCGAGGATTGAGTTTGGTTTACTATAAGTTCATGTGTTCTCCATTAACCCGTTAACGCATACTCCTTAAACCAATTATGCATTCCTTACAACAAAACCTACTCATGTAATCATTGACCTTTAACCATACAATAACTTTTTAGTTCCATGAACCCACATAAACTTGAAGATAAATCAATGAATATATAATGCCTACCCTTGATACACAAACACCACCAACATCCCCTTGCCAGCCCTTACTTTCTCCACTCCCCTTTAGTAGTCCACACTTACATTACAAGCACAAACCCTAAACCCCACTTAGTCTCATCATGGGTGGTATACTATTACAACCTTGCATGTACGCATAACCACCGACATAATATGTAGCTTGAGGCGAACAAAGTATATGAAGCTCATACGGTGGCGCATGACATTTCAACTAAAGAGGTTTTAAAAAGACTCACCGTGAGGAGGCAGAGCGCACACCTGCTTGACGAAAGCTGCATGGCCGGCTCTCAAGGTGAATCTCCGTGATGGGTGCCGCTGCGAAGGCTGTTCCCGGGTAGGTGTATCTTCTTTCTCCACATTTGTTTTCCCCCGGGTGACCAGCCGAAATTGGACTACCGCTTTGCCCGAGATCTGAAGCCCGGTTTGTGGGTGAGAGAATGGACCGAGGAGGAAGGGGGAAGAAGGGAAGGGGGAAGATGGGTGGCATTAGGGTTCCGTGGGCTCTCCCTTTATAGAACTCACGAAAGTGGAGACTAGATAGGATCCCGTGGATCCACTATTGATATGGAAAAAACACAATCATATCCACTATTGCGATTTGGCCGGTCCAATAATCGCACTCCGGGATCGAAGAGATGAATAGCCTTTAGTAGGGGAAAGGATAAGTTTCCATTCACATGTGGGAGATCACAATTGAAGAAGAACTCATGTTAAAAGGCTGAAACGTGTTTCTACCACTTCGGCGCTGGCCCATATATCGCGTTAACACGCCATCCAAATCGAACATGAGATATAAAGTTGATTTCCTTTTTCACTTAAATCTTGTCCGTCTATTCCTCGTAAAAGAGAATTTCGGGGATGGCTTTTTACAAAAACATCTTATCATCACCATATATTTATAGTATATATTCCCATCTATCAAATCGACTTCCTATCCGATTTATATTTTTAACCACCAATCAAATATTTTATATGAATTATATTTTTGCTTAGCCACTCAGATCAAAAAACCAAATCAGAAACTTCTCTTCTTATCCTGATTTCAGACGTTGTCTCAATACTCATACATTATTATATTTATTTTTATTTTTTATTTAAGCCTCCATATTAGGTAATTAAAACAAATTTAATTTTGAGGGAGTTTCATTAATTAACCATAAATAGTTAGGAAAATTAATCAGAATAAAGTAATAACTTGTATTTCTACAATCCTCCCCTTAAAGGAAATTTTTTGTCCACGAAATATACCATGCATACCCCAAAATTCATTCGATATGAACAAATAATCCCAAATTTAACAGCCAACTTGGCATGCACTTCTTCACATTACCATGTCACTTCTTGATCAGGAATTATTGTTCCCGCATCCTCCCACCTTGACAAAGAAGGGAATAGCTATGTTCCTCAAGCCGTTGTTCCTTAGGTACCAAGATCTCTACCAGGGAGTTCCTCATAGGACCTATATCCTCATGTGAATCTCTATACTCTGGACTCGGGGACCACGTGAGGATAGATTATGGGATGTTTTTCTTAAACCATGGAGACATGAAAACCATATCGTGGACTTGAGCCAGAGTATGGGGATATTAGAATGTGTTTACTTAAAGTAGCGGTACTCTATCCAATTCCCAGGGATCCTTCAAAGGGTCCAATATAGCGTGGGTTTAAATTCCAAAGCTTCCTAAGATCTCACCACTCCCTTCATTAGTAGACACTTTTCCCAAAGAATGCCTGAATCATCAACTTGGAACTCCAACTCGTAATGGCCATTTTGAGTCACCATAGGAGTCTTTTGGTGACTACTGATCGACCTTCAATCTTTCTCTTCATCATCTTGAAGCCTGATGCTGGTACCTTCTTGTGAACTCTTGTTTCTTCCCAAGCTTCGATTTCTCCCATTACCCCCAATACTACTTCGGTGATCGACACATATCTCCAAGTAAAGTGAGCTCATGTGGTGTGCATCTCAATGCCTTGCTTGTTAGCTATTGTTGTGAGGCCCGAACTCTTTGCTAGGTCATTTGGGACGCTTGTCCTATGAGAGTTAATAAAAGGTCCAAGGCATGGAAGTCCCCAAAGCCTTATCCCCTCCGTAATCTAGATGGTCCTCTTGGTACATCGTCCGTTTGTTTTTATGGGTGAAATATTATGCTTGGATGCTATGGGACAAGTTTTAACCCAAAGGCATTGTGTACAAAACTATATCCCGTAATATCAAGACAAATCCGGAATTGTCGCTGATAAGAGGTGATCGACATGGTACTCCAGATCATGCAGCCTCACTATCCAATCTATGTATAGCCTCACAAACTTCTTCAACTTGTTTTTTGTACCGGCCCTCGTGAGGTATAAAATCTACCGACTTAGTAAAGTCGCATCAAGCTATCACCCTAAATCTGCTAAGTCATGTCCTTTTGAGTACGAAGTAAATCCTCTGTCAAAAAAATCCATGTTGATAGACTCCCACAATGTCCACTCTAGAATGGGTAAGGGCTATAATTTTAATTGCACCCTGGAGTGCTCTCAGCTTCTTGCCATCCGGCAGTAAGGCCGACTATGCCACAAACTCCAACACGACCTCCCGCTTTATACCTCTTACACCAAAAGTGGTCCCTTTTAATCCTCTATACATTTTGGAATTGTTTCCGTGGATGGGTCCACATAGCTTTCAGTAATGGGCTTCCTCTCCGACATCTCTTCTTAGAAACAAAAGATATTAGGCAAAACAAACGTGATCATCAAGTATCTAAGTGCAAACATCCTTAAACATCTTAAATAGTACTCGGTATACCACCTTAACCTCGAATTCCTGATCTCCTCCATGTATACTGGGTCCCGCCTTTGAGAATCTTTCGGATCCTCCTCAATCAATCAGGTCATACTTGCACAAATTGGCCAAGTCGACCTTCTTATCTTGTAATGTTCTCCACCTCCAACCTCCTCATATACTCTAATAAGGGTCTCTAAGAAGTCAGTGAGTACGCGGGGCATTCCATAGCTTGACTTTTTGCTTTTCCAATGCATTTACCACCACGCTAATCTTAGCCCGGTGGTAACGGAGTTCTCGACTCATAATCCTTGATCAGGATCCAACTATCGGCCATTTGTCTCATAATCAATT